>VWZI01017613.1:124464-163796 GCA_013396835.1 Psilopogon haemacephalus | reverse complement strand
AAAAAAAAAAAAAAAAAAAAAAAAAAGCCTGCATCCTGCCTCATCCATCATCAAATCATCTATACCAGCATTTGGACTTAATTGCCTTCCATGGGTTGTATTTCTATTTAGTGTATTTTGTTCCCTTTCTTCCCCTTCTCCCCAGCCACTGTAATTTTCTCCTCATTCCCCCATTCCCTGTATTCTGGTTTGCCTTTTCTCCCACCTTTTATTAAAAAAAAAAAAAAGAAAAACCAACAAACTTTTACCTCCTATTTATTGTTAAAGTTTTATATTGTTTTTACTTCCAAATTGAATGGAGTATTTATTGGGCTTTTGGGCTCAGGGCTTAAACCCAATACAACCAGTAAGGTAAAATTATAGAATTGTAGAATGATGGACATGGAAAGGAACCTCTGAAGATAGAATCATAAATAATAGAATCATAGAATGGTCTGGGTTGGAAGGGACCTCTAAAGCTCATCCAGTCCAATCACTCTGCATTCAGCAGGGGCATCCTCAACTATATGAGGCTGCCCACAGCCCTGTCCAGCTTCACCTTCAATACCTTCAGGGGTGAAGTCCCAACCACCTCCCTGGGCAAACTGTTCCCGTGTTCCACTACCCTCATGGTGCTGAACTTGCTCCTAACATCCAATCTAAATGTCCTCTGCTTTGAAGCCATTGCCCTTTTCCTGTCCCTGCAGAACTTTGCAAGTCTCTCTGCAGCCTTCTTGTAGCCCACTTCTGGTACTGGCAGGCTGCAATTAGGTCTTCCTGGAACCTTTTGCTCTCCAGGCTGCACACCCCCAGCTTCCTCACTCTGTCCTCACAGCAGAGGTGCTCTAACCCCCTGATCATTTTTGTGACCCTCCTCTGGACCCACTCCATCAGGTCCATGTCCTTCCTACAATGCAGGTTAAGATTTCAAATCAGAAAGAGGTTTCTTTGTTGTAAAATTTCTTTCCATTGTGAGTACTTGGGCCATAGTTGGTGCTTTTCAATAATATTTACAAGTTTTAGGACTCCACTGCCTTTCACTTTAAAATGTTGCTACAAAAAATTCTGGCAAGAGTCATGGACTGAAGAGATTCCAAACCCCAGCTTCATTAATTGTTGCATACTCTTGGAAAAAGCTTTTTTGTAATAGCCTTTAACATATGTTTCTTGCCTTACACATGTGATCCAAGACCATATGTTTCCTCTAATCTGTCCCTTGTTGTTTCATCACAGACACCAGGCAAGTTACTGCATTGCTGGCCTGCACTCATCACCCCCAGATCTTACTCCTTTCCTATTTGGGAGCAGTGATGCTCAGCGAGGTGAAGGTGCAGAATGGGGAGATTTGGGTGCTTCAATTGCCATTCTAGGTGTGAAAGTAAAAAAAAAAAAAAAATCTGAATCTTCACAGTTCTTGTTCAGCTGCTAATTGTTCAATCTGGTGCCTAAAGTCTGTAGAGGGCTGTGTTTGATGTTGAAGAGTCTGCTCCTTGGCGCATTGAGGCGTGCCGCAGAGAGTGCAAAGCCATTTACAGCATCACAGGATGTTAGGGGTTGGAAGGGACTCAAAGAGATCAAGTCCAACCCCCCTGCCAGAGTAGGACCATACAATCTACACAGCCATTTCCACCACTTCCTTGCTCCCTGACCCCCTGCACATTCATATCTGTGTAAGCCTCAAGAGAGCTCTCTGTTGAACCTTCCTCTACCAAGTCTCCTAATAGGGGTCGCACATAATCAGAGAATGCTGGAGACTGGAATGCACCTCTAGAGAGTATCTAGTCCAACCCCTTGCTAAAGCATGGTCACCCAGAGCAGGCTGCACAGGAGCACAATGTTCAGGTGGGTTTTGAGAGTCTCCAGAGAAGGAGACTTCACAACCTCTTTGAGCAGCCTGCTTCAGCGCTCTGGCAGCCTCGCAGAAAAGAAATTTTTACTCATGTTCAGGTGGATCCTGCTATGTTCTAATTTGTTCTTGTTGCCCTTGTCTTGTCACTAGTGTGTTGGTTTGAGCTGATTGGAGGATCTGAGTGAGAAATTAGACTATTGGCTGAGAGAGTTAAACACAGTGTGTCACTTCTCCAAGTTTTGCTGAGAAAGAAAAAAAAGTTGTTTTTAAGAACTGTTCTGAAAACAACCACATTAGCAGAGGGCTTCTGACTGTTCGGGGCTGCAGCTGCTTTCTACTTAGTCTCCTTTGTCTCTCTGTCTTTTAGCTAATTCAGAGTAAAATTACTAACTCCTTCCTGCCACTAATTTCTCTGACCGATCTTCAGCTTATCTGCAGCATCAACAGGTGGTGAGATAAGACTGGGGAAGGGGGGAAAGGTGGTAGGGGGGGTTTGGCTACCCTCTCTTGGGGATTTTGNGGGTGGGGGGGGGGGGGAGGGGGGGGGGGGGGGGGGGGGGGGGGGGGGGGGGGTGCTGGGCAGGTAACTGCCTAAACCACAACAACTAGGCACCAGTGAAAAAAGCCCAGCACCATAACTCACAACCTCCCCACTTCAGATATTTATACACATTTATAAGATCCCCTCCTAATCTTCTCCAGGCTACACAGTCACAGGTCTCTCAGCCTCTCCTCATAACAGAGATGCTCCAGTCCACTCATCATCTTCAGGGTCTTGTGTCAGACTTTCTCCAGTATTTCCCTACTTCCAAATGGGAGACTGTTTCTTTCACGGCAGTGTCCGGAGTCCAGTGCCCGCCAAAGTCCAAGATGACTGTAGACACGGCTTTCACCAAGCCATGATTGTGAAGCAAGGCAGGGGAAAGCTGGGGTGCTCCATGGTGTTCCTATGAATGGCTGCAGCTTACTGTTAGAGGCAGGTCCTGCAGCAAGAAGCCAGGATGCGACGATGCAAAAGCAGGGACCTTGCACTTCTTCATCGCTTGGGTGCAAACTGGAATGGAGAAGGCTTCAGCTCAACATGAGCAGAAACTTGTTTGGTGAGCAGCCTGAAGCAGGCTGCCCAGAGAGATCATGGAGTCTCCTTCTCTGGAGACTTTCCAAACCTACCCAGATGCATTCCTGTTTGGACTACCCTAGGAGATCCTGCTTTGGCAGGGTGGTTGGACTGGATCATCTCTGGAGGTCCCTTTCCAAATTCTAACATTCTGTGATCCTGTGCTACAGGATTAAGAGGAAGCTCAGCTCTTCTTCAGTATCAGCTGGAGGCCAGGCAGCATACTCCAGGGTATCTCAAAGCCAACTGAGCACCAGTTTGTGGGCATTCAGTCAAAGCCACTGTTGGATCAGAAGTCAGAGTCGGTTTGAGAAACAGGAGCTCTGAGTCCTTTGCTTTAACTCGGTTGATACGTTAGATCTGCTCTCTGAAGTCTAATGTCAGTTTACCCTTTCAACAGTAATCAAAAGCAGAAACCAAGAGCAGCTTTCAGCCAGGAAGGGTTTGAACAACTCCCTGCCTGATTTCATCCAATATCTGCCTTTCTGCTTTTCCCACAGTGTGATTGCTTTCCCAACCTCCTGCTTCCTTAAGCTGCTCACGAGGAGGCTTTGGAGCAAATGCAGTAAGAGTGCACTGAAGTCATGTGTTTGTGCACCACAGAATGTCACACCTCATTTGATTTCATATGTCTTCCTTCTGCCTGCTCTTCAGTAGGCTGCCACACAAGAAGTATACTCATGTCTGGAGCAGCTCTGCTATGAAGACAGGCTGAGAGAATTGGGGCTCTGCCGCCCGGAGCAGAGAAGGCTTCCAGGAGACCTTGGAGTGGTCTTCCAGTAACCGAAGGGGGCCTAGGTGAGAGCAATGCCAAGCACAAATCCAGGCTAGGTGAGGAATGGCTGAGAGTAGCCCTGAGGAAAAGGCCCTGAAGTTATGGGTTGAGAAAAAGCTCAACATGAGGCTGCAGTGTGAGTGCAGCCCAGACAGCAACTGTGTGCTGGGCTGCAGCAAGAGCAGCTGTGGGCAGCAGGGCTAGGGAGAGGATTCTGCCCCTTTGCTCTGCTCTCCTCACACCCCACCTAGAGTCCTGTGTGCAGTTCTGGAGCCCCCAACACAAGAAGGACATGGAACTGGTAGAGAGAGTCCAGAGGAGGCTACCAAGATGCTGAGAGGGCTGCAGCAGCTCTGCTATGAGGACAGGCTGAGAGAGTTGGGGCTCTGCAGCCTGGAGAAGAGAAGGCTTCCAGGAGACCTTATAGTAGCCTTCCAGTATCTGAAGAGGGCTACAGGAGGGCTGGGGAGAGACTATTCACAAGGTCTTGTAATGACAAGATGAGGAGGAATGGGTTTAAAGTGACAGAGGCGAGATTTAAATGGGATGTTAGGAGGAAGATGTTTGCAGTGAGGGTGGTGAGACACTGGCACAGGTTGCCCAGGGAGGTTGTAGCTGCTCCGTCCCTACACATGTTGAAGGCCAGGTTGGATGAGGCCTTGAGTGACCTGATCTAGTGGGAGGTGTCCCTGCCTATGGCACAGGGGGGTTGGAACTGGCTGAGCTTTGATGTCACTTCCAACCTAAACTATTCTGTTCTGTTCTGTTCTGTTCTGTTCTGTTCTATTCTATTCTATTCTATTCTATTCTATTCTATTCTATTCTATTCTATTCTATTCTATTCTATTCTATTCTATTCTATTCTATTCTATGCTGTTCTACTCTAGTTTGTATCCATTGCCCCTTGTCCTATCACTGGCCACCACCAAAAAGACCCCATCCTCATGACCTCCACCCTTTAGATATTGAGAAGCACTGAGAAGATGTCCTTTCATTCTTCATTTTTTCCAGACTAAAGACTCCCAGGTCTCTCAGAGACTCAGGTCTCACTGCAGTCTAAGCAGCAAAGCTTTCAACACCTCATTGGTCCAAATGTTTGTTGTTTTTTTTTCCTTACCACTTATTCCATAGAATCTAAGAATCATCAGGGCTGGAAAGCACCCCAAGGATCACCTAGCTCCATCCCCCTGCCATGAGCAGGGACACTTCACACTAGATCAGGTTGTTCAGGGCCCCATCCAGCCTGGCTTTAAAGACCTCCAGGGAGAGAGGATTTCACAACTCATCTGCTGGGATTTTGGTCTTATGCAAGAGCTGTTTTGGGAATAAAGTATTTTATTAAAAAAAAATAAAAAATAAAATTATCCTGCTTTCTTTGGATCAAAGAAAAAGAATAGATCTCCCTCAGTTTCTTCCTCCAATAATAATAATTAAAAGTTTTATTCAATTAATCAAGGCCGAAAAGACAGAGTGAAGGCATAGATAAGTTTTTCACACAAACATCCAGAACCTCCTTTGCTTTTCCACTCTTTCAGACACCCCCACAAGTCAGAAGGGCAGACACAACACGCTCTCCACATGGGCAATAATTTTTCTGCTTACCTCAGTGGAGTTTCTGAAGCCATCTCAGCCACAAACGAATGGGATCAGTTACAATCTGATCACCAGCCAAAGCCTCACAGCACTCTACACCTCTCCTTGCTTGTAATGTAGTTTAAACCATCTTTATGTTTCACCTGACAAATGAGAAAGGCTAAGACTGTGTCCAAGTATCATTTACACCCTGAACAAGTGTCCTGGTCTGAGCTGGAACATCAAAAATTCTGTTCAGGGATTCAACGTTCCAGCTCAGGCTCTGCTCAGTGAGGGCACTTTCTGAAGTTCAGGGCAGGTTTGCACAGCCAGAGGCTGCTTCTAGCAGTGAAAACACTGTTAAGGGAGAGTTACTGACAAGGCTTGGGCTGCAGAAAGGCTCTGGCTGAGACATGCTCCTGTGCAGGGCTCCCAAGGATGTCACAGACAGGGACACCTCCCACTAGATCAGGACACTCAAGACCTCATCCAGCCTGGCCTTGAACATCTCCACAGCGGGAGCAGCCACAACCTCCCTGGGCAACCTGTGCCGCTGTCTCACCACCCTCACTGCAAAGAACTTCCTCCTAACATCCCACCTAAATCTCCCCTCTGCCAGTTTGAACCCATTCCTCCTCATCCTGTCATTACAAGACCTTGTGAACAGTCCCTTCCCAGCCCTCCTCTAGGCCCCTTTCAGATACTGGAAGGCTACTCTAAGGTCTCCTGGAAGCCTTCTCTTCTCCAGGCTGCAGAGCCCCAACTCTCTCAACCTGTCCTCATAGCAGAGCTGCTGCAGCCCTCTGATCATCTTCGTGGCCCTCCTCTGGACTCTCTCCAACAGTTCCATGTCCCTCCTGTGCTGGGGGCTCTAGAACTGCACACAGTACTGCAGGTGGGGTGTGAGGAGAGCAGAGCAAAGGGGCAGAATCCCCTCCCTTGCCCTGCTGCCCACAGCTGCTCTTGCTGCAGCCCAGCACACAGTTGCTGTCTGGGCCATGTGTGCACACTGTCATCCTCAAGATAAAGCTGAGGGATCACTAGAGCCAAACTCTATTCTTCAGTGGCTGATGTCTGAGGAGGACTCCCTCGATTCTCCTTTCAATTCTATCCCTGAATTCCTGAATCCTGTTGCAGAAACCAGCTCCTGAATCCAGTTCCCATTTGCCACTGAGTCCATTCTGGACTCTCCCAGTGTCTGCCCACATCATCGCTGATGTTGGTGACATAATTGCCGCCAAGGCCTGGGTTTGATATTGGTTTGCATCTGTTTGCATCTGGTCTCTTTCTTTCTGTTAAAGCTGGTTTGGTTTCTTTCCCAACCCATCAGCCTCCTTCCTTTTTCCTCTTCCCTTTGGGAAGGGAGAGGGGTTCACAGAAAGCATCTGTCACTCATTCACCAGCCCATTCCCAACCCCTGGCAGCAAGGATGATTTATTAGGTCATGAAACCCAGCCCCATGGCAGCTGCTTCCATCCCCTTTCTGCTGCCTTGCTTTGCAGAGCTCTCCAAGGCACTCCTCAAGATCCCTGGTACTTTCTTTCAAGAATGAGGTTAAGAAACCTGGCAAAGTTTTCCAGCCAGGCACTGTGAGAGAGTTCAGAGGGTTCAGCAGCAACTGGGAAAGGTGTGAGAAATGGGACCTCTGCAGAAAGGTTATGAGAATTGGTTCAGAGTGGAAGGAGGAGAGTGAAAGCATATAAACAGAGAGGGATGTTTAAAACATTCTGCAGCAGCAGGGAAGAAGGGAGAAACACATAGAAAATGTAAGTCAAACGTTGGGTGGATTTTTCACAACCTCAGTGGTGGTGTGGATGTAAATGCATGCTGGGATCAACCCTGAGCCCAGAGGACCCAGCAGAGACTTGCCTCCCGCTAGAAGCTTTATGCAGTTGGGAAAGGAGAGATGTGTTCCCACCAATTTGGGCTAGCAGGGGTTGGAATGTGAATTATTCAGCGCTTCTGGGACAACTTTAATCATTCTGGAGGGTTTTTCAGTCGAGACTGAGTGCCTGAATCCTTCTTGTTCCATGAATTAAAAAATGTGCTTGTTTCTCCCAGGACAGATCAAGCAGCATATCCAAGTTCCTGCTTGGGAACAACCCTTAGGTGGGAGAGTTTCATTCTCACCAGCAAAGGAACATCTGTTGGGGGTGCTCACTTTTTGCCTTACAAATGGTGCCAGCAACATGTGTGGGTCTGGTGATGGCATTAGGTGATGCTCAGCGAGTGCAATGCATCCAGCAGCTTCTTGGACCACAATCAGAGGACAACCTGGGTGAAAGCCTCACCATCAAAAGCAGCACCACCAACAGAGTACTCATTCTTCTGCTGCATTGTCCTCTTTTACTTCTCCAGCTGTACTGTTTACCCCAGCCTGATGTTGCCTTCCTCTCCCTCTCTTTGACCTGTTGGAAGACAGCAAAGGGGGAAAGAATCTGGGGGTCATAATGGATGGGAGGTTGATCATGAACCAGCAATGTGCTCTGCTGGCCAAGAAGGCCAATGCCATTCTGGGGTAGATTAGAAGGGCTGTGTTTAGTAGGTCAGGAGAGACTCTCCTGCCCCTCTGCACTGCCCTGGTGAGGTCACATCTGAAATACTGTGTCCAGTTCTGGGCCCCCAGTTCAGGAGAGACATAGAACTGCTTGAGAGAGTCCAGCACAGAGCCACAAAGATGGTGAAGGGAATGGAATATCTCTCTTATGAGGGGAGATTGAAGGAGCTGGGGCTCTTTAGCTTGGAGAGGAGGAGACTGAGAGGTGACCTCATGTTTATAAATATGTAAAGGGTGGGTGCCAAGAGGCTCTTTTTGGTGATGCCTAATGACAGGACAAGGGGCAATGAGTGGGAGCTGAGGCATAGGAAGTTTCATTTAAACATGAGGAGAATTTTTTTCCCTCTGAGGGTGCCAGAACACTGGACCAGGCTGCTCATGGGAGTTGTGGAGTCTCCCTCTCTGTAGATATTAAAGACCTGGCTGGATGTGATCCTGTGTGATCTATTTTAGGTGATCCTGCTTTGGCAGGGGAGTTGGACTGGATGAACTTTCGAGGTCCCTTCCAGCCCCTGGTGTTCTGTGATTCTGTGATTCACTCCTTTCATCTCATTTGTTTCAAGCTGTCTGTCCCAAGCAGAGCAGAAATTCCACAAAATTTCATCCCAAGCTGAAATTTTGAATCACATGAGAGGACTAGAGATTAGGTCAGAGGAATTTACATGTCCACATTTCATTAAGAGATGAGGCTTTTCTTCTTTATTTATTATTACTAAAACATACAAATGTTTAGGGGAAAAAATATTATTGATTGGAAAAAAAAATATTGATTAGGAAAAAAAAAAAACCAATCTGCTTTAATTGGAACTGTCATTTCAATGCAGCAAAATATTATACCAGCCAAGTTTGTGCTCTAAAGCATGCAGGCAAGCATGAATTATGGGCTGGCACTCTGTCAAAAATGCAGCTATTGTTCTTAAAAACAGGATGCAGACCAAGGGGAAATGGTGTCTAGTCTTGACTGTTCATAGGATAGGCATAAAAAAACCCCCCACCATAGTCCTAATGAAAGGTAGAAGGTCAAATCATGAGAGACTGTTGTGGGTGTTTTTTGTTCTCTTGAGTCTGTTGGTTTCCACTAGGTAAAGTTCTGAAAACTAAAAGCATTTGGCTCAGCCATCAGCTTGTGGAGTGTGTTATCCACAGCACATGTGGAAGACTTCAAAGCAGAGAAACTGTTAAATTATGAACCTGGAAAGTTCCTTTTAAATCAGGTTTCTCACAGAAGCTACATAAAATTAATTTTAAAAAAATCAATGCAGACTTTGAACCGAAGTGGAGCACAAACAACAATTTTTTCTGCACTCCCCAGGTGAGAACTTGTCCAACACTGCAGTCAGGCTGAGAGTCCTGCAGGGATCAGGACTACTCTGTGGTAGGTGTGTATCAAAACTTGTCAGCTGTCTCACATCTGCATGGCCAAGTCTTCTAAAGATGTTTGGGGCTATTTAAAACATAGAATCATAGAATCATAGAATGGTCTACGTTGGAAGAGACCTCAAAGATCATCCAGTTCCAACCCCCCACCATAGGCAGGGACACCTCCCACTAGATCAGGTCGCTCAAGACCTCATCGAGCCTGGCCTTGAACACATCCAGGGAGGGGGCAGACAAAACCTCCCACATGCAGAGATCACAGAAACATCCAGGTTGGAAAAGACTCTCAGGATTGCCAAGTCCAAACCAGAATCCTACTCTACAGGATTCACCTTAAACCGTAGCCCTAAGCACCACATCCCAATGATCCTTAAACACATCCAGGGCTGGGGGCTCCACCACCTTTCTGGGCAGCTCATTCCAGTGCCTGACCACTCACTCCATTAAAAACTTCTTTGTAATGTCCAATCTAAACCTATCCAGCCTCAGCTTAAGGCCATTTCTCTTTGTTCTGTCTCTAATTACCTGTAAGAAGAGACCAGAAGTTACCTCTCCACAATGTCCCTTCAGGTAACTGTAGACAGCAATGAGGTCTTCCCTCAGCCTCAGAATGAGGGGGAATGGAGCAAAGCTGGAGGTGGGAAGATTCAGATTGGCTGTGAGGAGGAAGTTCTTCACCATGAGAGTGGTGAGAGCCTGGATGGGTTGCCTGGGGAGGTGGCTGGGGCCACATCCCTGGAGGTGTTTTAAGGCCAAGCTGGATGAGGCTGTGGGCAGCCTGATCTAGGGTAGGGTGTCCTTGCCCAGGGCAGGGGGGTTGGAACTAGATGATCCTTGTGGATCATCCTTGACTGTTTCTGATTCTATGATTCTAACTTTCCTGACTTTCCTTGCAACAGCCATTCCCCATGTGTCCAGATCCCATGCAGTTGGAGACAAACTTGAGGCTTCCAGTTAGAACCACCAGACCAGCTGGTCCTCAGCCAAAGCTAAGCTGAGTGGGGCTTGCCTGTATTGTTCTTCTGGCTTGATGTCTGCTCTTCTGCCTTCCTTGAGTTGGGAAAATCCCTGCGTGGGTCCCAGAAGGGAGCTGAATTCTGAGGAAGTCATGAGAGAAAGCATCTTACTGTTGTTCAGCAATACTCAGCTATCACTGAGGGGCAACTCCTCACTGCAGTGGAGGGGAGGAAGGAGTGATGGAGCAGTGAAAACAACCCCAGGGGGCTTGGCAGCTGACTTGTTGCCTCTCCAGGATGCTTTTTGGATTCAGTGGTAGGGAATAAATCATGCTTTCCCCAGACCCAGGCTACTTGGTGCTACTGTTTTCCTTCCATGCAGTAACATGTGTCACAAATCATGCCTCTGTAACTCAGCACTCTGTCATCCAAGGAGCACATTCCTCCTCCATGAAGGAAGCAGCCCCCCTGAGGAGGGTTGCTCTAGACAAGTCCCGTGCCAGGGAAAATGCTTCTGGGGAAAGGCATTGGATAACCCTCCCCAGCAGCTCTGTGCTTCTCTTTGACCTCCCCAAGGGTACATCGCCAGGGCTGGGTGCAGACAGATGCATGCTTACTCCACCCCAGCACTGAGCTGGTTGGCCTCAAGCCACCTCTTGCTGGGATCTTCATGGTTGCATGGTTGCCTGAGGTCACAGCTCCTACCAAGGAGTTTTCCTGGGCACACAGTGCGAGAGTCTGAAAGGCTCCCCCTTGTTTGAATCAAAGAAGATATGGATTGCCTTGTTTCCTTCCCCCCCAAAACTTAGACAATGTTCCTGGCTGAATGCTTAAGAGACACAAATTACCAGAGATGCAGCACCTTTGGTGATGCTCCAGATGTAAATACTGTGGGTTTTGGTGGCTTCCCTGAATTTCTGCCTGGCATGAATATCCACAGAATCATAGAATCAGTCAGGATTGGAAGGGACCACAAGGATCATCTAGTTCCAACCCCCCTGACATGCCCAGGGACACCCTACCCTAGATCAGGCTGCCCACAGCCTCAGCCAGCCTGGCTGCAAACATCTCCAGGGATGGGGGCTCAACCATTCCCCTGGGCAACTTGTTCCAAGGCCTCACCACTCTCATGCTGAACAACTTCCTCCTCACATCCAGTTTGAATCTCCCCACCTCCAGCTTTGCTCCATTCCCCCTAGTCCTGTCACTACCTCATAGCCTCAAAAGTCCCTCCCCAGCTTTTCTGTAGGCCCCCTTCAGATACTGGAAGGCCACAAGAAGGTCACCTGAGAGCCTCCTCTTCTCCAGACTGAACAGCCCCAACTCTTTCTGTCTGTTCTCATAGCAGAGGTGCTGCAGCCCTCTGAGCATCCTCGTGGCCCTTCTCTGGATACTCTTCAGCATGTCCACATCCCTCTTGTAACAGGGGCTCCGGAACTGGATGCAGTACTCCAGGTAGGGTCTCACCAGAGCAGAGTAGAGGGGGAGAATCACCTCCCTGGCCCTGCTGGCTGCACTTCTGATGCAGCCCAGGCTTTGCTTGGTTTTCTGGGCTGCAAGTGCACACTGCTGGTTCATGTTGAGCTTCTCATCCACCAGCAACCCTAAGCCCCTCTCCACAGGGCTACTCTCCAGCCAGTCACTGCCCAGCCTGGATTTGTGCTTGGGATTGCCTCTACCCAGATGCAGGATATGCAGGCCAGTATCAGCTATGCTGAAGAGAAAAGGCTGATGTGTATTCAGGGGATGAACAGGTAAGCAGCACAGGGAGGGGGCAGAGACCCTCGCTGGTGCTGCCGCTGGACCCCTGCTAAGGCATGAGAATGCACAGGAGGAATTCCTGGGGAGCTGCACCTGGACATCGATAAAACTGAAAATGGAAAAACTGTACAAAAAAAGACCTGAGAAATGCCTGCCAGAAAGAGAGAACTTCAAGAACAACAACTCCACCAGAACAACTCTGGGGAGAAGAACTCAAGGAACAACTTCCTGCAGAACAACTCCACCAGGATTCCTGACAAACACTATGGAACATCCCTGGGCCATGCATGCCTCTCTCTCACCTCTCATCTCTGTCTGATGATAATATAGTCCCTGCTCTTCTCCCTCCCTTGCTCCTTTCCTCTCCTAATTTCTCCACTGTTCCCTCTTTCTCCCTCTCTCTCTCTCTCTTTGTTTTGTCCAACTTTATCCCTGTGTTGGTTTGAGCTAAGTGGAGGATCTGAGTGAGAAATTAGACTATTGGCTGAGAGAGAGTTAAACACAGTGTGTCACTTCACCGAGTTTTGCTGAGAAAGAAAGAAAAGTTGTTTTAAGAACTGTTCTCAGAACAACCAGATTAGCAGAGGGCTTCTGTCTGTTCAGCACTGCAGCTGCTTTCTCCTTTGTCTCTCTGTCTTTTAGCTAATTCAACTACTAACTCCTTCCTATTACTAATCTCTCTGACCGAACTTCAGCTTATCTGCAGCATCAACAGGTGGTGAGATAAGGCTGGGGAAGGGGGGAAAGGTGGTAGGGGGGGAGTTTGGTTACCCTCTCTTGGGGATTTTGGTCTCCAGGAGGGGTGTGGTGTCTGTATTGCCTTTTCACTGTATATATCTGTAATATTCTGTAAATATTTGCTTGCATATTGTGCATTGCTGTAAATATAAAACTTCATTTATTAACTTCCAGTGTTTTCTGAGTTTTAGCTGGGGTTTATAAAGTTGGGCAGGGGGGGGCAGGTAATTGCTAACCCACTACAATCCCTTAATAAATAGTTTTGTGGTGATCTCTGGTCTCACTTGTACCTTCATTTCACAGCACAGCAATTTGTAAGAACAGGTCTTGCTCCTCTGGACAGAGATAATGTTAATTTGTGCCCTCCAGACCTTGACACACAGCCCCAGCCAAGGTCAGCCCATACCCTACCAATGGTCCAGCCCAGCCCAGAGTGAGCTCAAGCTCAGAGGTTTGAAGAGGCAGGAGATGATGCAGCTGTCCTGCTGTGCTCTCCACTGTTAAATTAGGGAAACTCCTAATAAAACTGGAACCAAACAATCCCCTGGGGCCACTTGGGCAGGCAGCGATGACTCAGTAGCCACATAGAGCACTCTGATCACATTTTCGAGGCAGCCTGGATATCACCTCTTGATTTCCCTCCAGAAAGCCATGAGAAGTCATAATTCAGCTAAGAAATATTCACAGCCCCCCTTTAAGGGCAGGCTCCAGTGACCCTAGAGCACTTTAACCTTTTTGTCTGGAGAAGAGCTCTGCATCAACAGTGCCACGATGGATTTTAAGAAAGAATTTCCATCTCTCCTTCCACTAACACAGGGAAGAGGCAGTAGGGACTTACCAGTGTCCGTGGGAGAAGCAGGAGAAGCTGCATTAGTGCTGTATCCTGGTCACAAGGGATACAGGCAGAGATCACAGCACCAGACTTGCCTGTTCCTGTAACCCACAAAGGCTTTGATGTGCAAATCCACAGGGACATCTTTGCTGTAAGGGAATCACAGAATTAACCAGATTGGAAAACACCTTCAAGATCATTGAGTCCAACCTATCACTTAACACCTTTTAATTAACTGAACCATGACACCAAGTACCTCATCCAGCCTCCTCTTAAATATCTCCAAGGATGGTGACTCCGCCACCACCCTGGGCAGCCCACTCCAATGTCAATCACTCTTGTTGTGAAGAACTTCTTCCTAGCATCCAGCCTAAATCTGCCCTGGCACAGATTGGGACTGTCCCCTCTTCCTCTGTCACTGGGTGCCTGGGAAAAGAGACCAACTCCATCTGGCCACAACCTCCTTTCAGGTAGTTGCAGAGAGCAATAAGGTCCCTCCTGAGCCTCCTCTTCTCCAGGCTGCACACCTTCAGCTCCCTCAGCTCCTCCTCACAGGGCTGTGCTCCAGCCCCCTCCCCAGCCTTGCTGCCCTTCTCTGGACACATTCAAGCACCTCAACATCTTTCTTAAACTGAGGGGCCCAGAATTGGACACAATACTCAAGGTGTGGCCTCACCAGCGGGGAGTACAGGGACAGAATGACCTCCCTGGTTCTACTGGTCACACTATTAAATGTCACTCTGGTGTTTAGTGCTGCTTTTATCCAATGTAAGAAACCTCTCCCAGAAAGGGCAGTACAGATGCCTCACCATATCTCATACAAGGAATCATCCAAGGATGGTTGCTAACATCACAGACCCACAGGATGGATGCTCTGATGGGTAGCTAAGATGTGAGGGATCATGTTCGATGAGGAGTGGCTAAAGAGATGGAGTTGCTTAGTTTGAAGATGAGAAGGATGAAGGGAGACCTCATTCCTCTCTACAACTCCCTGATAGGAGGTGGGGGTTGGCATCTTCTCTCAAGTAACTACTGACAGAACAAAAGGAAATAGTCTCAGGTTGCACCAGGAGAGGCTTAGGTTGGATATTAGGAAACATTTTTTTTCCTGTAATAGTGGTCAGGTATTGGAGCAGGCTGCCCAGGGAAGTGGTGGAGTCATGAGCCCTGGAGGTTGTTCAAAAAACATGTAGACATGGTACTTCTGCACATGGTTTTCTGGTGCTGTTGGGTTGATGGCTGGACATGGTCTTAGAGAGGTTTTCTAACCTCAATGATTTTATGATTAGTCTTCACTATGTATCATGCATGATTGCTGGACACAAGCAGCCCCTTCAGGGCCGTGGAGAATGTTGTGGTTCTTGCAGGATGCTCTGCAGAAGAATTAGATTTGTATGGATGAAGCAGCAGGTAATGATGGAGCCAGTTTTGCAGTCACAGGATCACAGGATGTTAGGTGTTGGAAGGGACCTCCAGAGGTCATTGAGTCCAAGCTATCTGCCAGACCAAGACCATAGAATCTAGCTCAAGTCACACAGGAACACATCTGGATGGGTCTTGAAAGTCTCCAGAGAAGGAGACTCCACAATCTCTTTGGACAGCCTGGTCAAGTGCTCTGTCATCCTTACAGTAAAGAAGTTCTTCCTCATGTTGAGGTGGAACTTCCTGTTCTGTAGCTTATATCCATTGCCCCTTGTCCTATCACAGGGCACAACTGAGCAGAGTCTTTCCCCTCCCTCTTGACCTCCAGCCCTCAGATACTCATAAACATTGACAAGATGCCCCCTAAATCTTCTCTTCATCAGACTAAGCATCCCCAGGACCCTCAGCCTCTCCTCACGGTGCAGTGCTCCAGCCCCTTCAGCATCTTCCTAGCCCTCCCTTGGACTCTTCACCCACAGTCAGTTCACACACAGCAGTGGGTGTCCTGCCTAAGGACTGCACTGGGTGTGGTCCATTCCTTCCCAGTGAGGAAGAGTGAGCTGGACCTTGTCAGTCTATTCCCTTGCAATATTTTGGTTACAATCCAGCAATGCAAAGAGGTAGAGAGGAGAGGGCTGAGGCTCACGTGCTCCCTGGGAGCAGACTACAGCCCTTTACTCACTGTGTCCTGGAGAAGGGAGCTAGGCTGGGAGGGGTGCAGTGAGGCTGCACAGCAGCCCAGGGGAGGGCTTTTTGGCTGATTCAGCAACGTTACTCATGCAGACTCTTTGGCTGCCCGCTCATGACCGGGGCTGTTCAACAGATAAGCAGCTCCCTGATTATCAGCTGCTACAAGTGATAGTTGCTTTAACAAGCCAAATACTACATTTTTCTCACAGTGGAGGATTGTCCTCGTTGAGAAAGCTTGGAAAATACTCAGAGGGGCATGAGAAATCAGCTGGGTGCAGGCAGAGGTCATGCGAGACAGCAGACAATTCTTCTCCTGGGGTACTTTCCCTGGGATCCTGCACCTGGCTGAGAATAGAACAAAATAGAATAGAGCAAACTAGAGTAGAATAGAACAGAATAGAACAAAACAGAGTAGAATAGAACAGAATATAGTAGAAAAGAACAAAATAGAATAGAATAGAATAGAATAGAACAGAACAGAACAGAACAGAACAGAACAGAACAGAACAGAACAGAACAGAATAGAATCATAGAATCATAGAATGGTTTAGGTTGGAAGGGACCTCAAAGATCATCCAGATCCAGCCCCCCTGTGCCATAGGCAGGGACACCTCCCACTAGAACATATCACTCAAGGCCTCATCCAACTTGGTCTTGAACACCCCCAGGGAGGGAGCAGACACAACCTCCCTGGTCAACCTGTGCCTGTGTCTCACCACCCTCACTGTAAAGAATAGAATAGAATAGAATAGAATAGAATAGAATAGAATAGAATAGAATAGAACAGAACAGAACAGAACAGAACAGAACAGAACAGAACAGAACAGAGTAGGCCAAGTTGGAAGAGACCTCCAAGACCATCCAGTTCAACCTATTACCCAGCCTTATCCAATCAACTAGACCATGGCACTAAGTGCTCCACCCAGTCCTTTCTTGAACACCTCCAGGGATGGTGATTCCATCACCTCCCTGGGCAGCCCATTCCAATGCCAATCACTCTCTCTGTCAAGAACTTCTTCCTAACATCCAGCCTATACCTCCCTTGACACAACTTGACACTCTTCAGTAGCAATCCAAGCTGAAGGGCTGAAGGGATGAAGAGCAGCCCTGCAAAAAAAGGAAAGGCTAACAGCATCCTGGGCTGCATCAAATGAAGTGTGGCCAGCAGGTTGAGAGAGGTGATTCTGCCACTCTGCTCTATTCTGCCCTGGTGAGACCTCACTTGGAGTACTGTGTCCAGCTCGGGGGCCCTCAACACAAGAATGATATGGACCTAATAAAGAGGGTGTAGAAGAGGGCCATGACAATGATCAGAGTTTTGGAGCATCTCTCCTGTGCTGACAGGCTGAGAGAACTGGGGTTGTTCAGCCTGGAGAAGAGAAGGTGTGCTGATTTGAACTAATTGGAGGATTTGAAGTAGAAATTAGACTACAGGCTGAGAGGAAAGCACTGACAGTGCTGCTCCACTTAGAGCTTTACTGAGAAAGAAAAAAAAAATAATTGTTTTAAGATTTTAACCCAAATATAGATAATTCAGACTACTTCAGACCTCTCTGGGCTATGGCTGGCTCCCTGCATGGCTCCTTTGTCCCTGCCTTTTGTAGCTGATTCTGAATAATTCCACTAACTTATTTTCCTACTGCTAACCCCCCTGGCTGATCTACCTTTGCCTATCTGCTGCATCAACAGGTGGTGAGATAAGACTGGGGAAGGGGGGGGAAAGGTGGTAGGGGTGTTTAGAAACCCCTCTTAGGGATTTTGATCTCTGAGAGGGCTGTGTTATTTCTGTGTTACCTTTTCACTGTATATATCTGTAAATGTCTGTTATACATTGTAAATATCTGCTTGTATATTGTGCATATCTGTACATATAAAACTTCATTTATTAACTTCCAGCTGACTGAGTCCTAGGCTAGGTTATTTCAAAGTGTCGGGGGGCAGGTAACTGCCAAACTGCCAAACTACCTCAGAAGGCTCCAGGGAGATATTATTGTGGCCTTCAAGCAGCAGATCAGGGCCTAAAAGAAATCTAGGGAGAGACTATTTATTAGGGCATGTAGCACTGGGACAAAGTGTAAGAGTTTTCAACTATGATTCTATGATTCTATTATTCTGCTTCAGCTCCCTACTTGCAAAATGCCAGCTAGTGCAGGGACAATCTGACCAGGACATAGGGTGCAAGAGAGAGGTTTCCATTGATTTTTTCTGTTGTTGTTGATATATCCTCTACCCAAATATCAATGGTGACTGCAAGACAAAACAAGCAGCTTTCTTTCTGGCATAACTTCCATGTGGCCATACCCTTGTTCCCTGTTCAGGTGCCTCTCCCTTGCTGTGGAGCTAGCAGGATCTCTGCTGTTCACTTCTCCCATCAATCCTGGCTTTAATCATAGCTAATATGAGTTGTATTGCTGGGAAAGCAGAGGTCTGGAGGAGACCAAGTGTGATGGTTCGGGAGTTCCCTGCCCCCCCACACATTTGAATTCATAAAATCATAGAATGGTTTAGGTTGGAAGAGACCTCAAAGCTCATCCAGTTCCATCCCCCATGTGCCATAGGCAGGGACACCTCCCACTAGAACAGGTCACTCAAGGCCTCATCCAACCTGGCCTTCAACACCTTCAAGGAGGGAGCAGCCACAACCTCCCTGGGCAACCTGTTCCAGTGTCTCACCACCTTCACTGTGGAGAACTTCCTCCTAACATCCAGTTTCAATCTCCCCTCTGACAGTTTAAACTCCTTACCCCTTGTCCTATCATTACAAGACCTTGTGAATAAGTCCCTCCCCAGCCTTCCTATAGGCCCCCTTCAGATACTGGAAGGCTACTATAAGGTCTCCTCAAAGCCTTCTCTTCTCCAGGCTGAAAAGCCCCAACTCTCTCAGTCTGTCCTCCTAGCAGAGCTGCTGCAGCCCTCTGAGCATCTTCGTGGTCCTCCTCTGGACTCTCTCCAACAGTTCCATGTCCTTCTTGTGTTGAGGGCTCCAGAACTGCACACAGTACTCCAGGTGGGGTCTGACGAGAGCAGACTAGACTAGGCTCAGCCATCTGGAAGTTAAGGAATTAAGCTTTATACTCACAGTTTAGCACAATATACAAGCAAATATTTACAACATATTACAGATATTTACAGCTATATGCAGAAATATACAAGTTAAAGGGAATACAGAAATGTAATACCTCTCCCAGAAATCAGAGTCCTCAAGAGGGGTTCCCAACCACCTTTCCACCTTCTCCCCACCATCCAACTTTATCCCAAGATTTGCCTGACATGTTAGGTGAACTGGAAAGATCAGCATGGGGGGTTAGAAGCAGAATTCTTAGTTGGGTTAGACAGATCCAGCTAGAAGTCAGGGGAAGAGAGATACTCAGTCAGACACAGAATGAGTCTGTCTTATCTATGTCTGTGTCCTTCTTTTTATGCACCTCAGTAAACCTATGAGCGAAGTAGACATCACCATTTTCTTTTCACAGACTATAATCTAATTTTTCACATTAGAATATTCCAATAAGCCTCACACCAGCACATCAAGGAGCTGTTATCACCAGGCAACACTGGAAACTGCAGCAAATTAATCACTATTGTTAGCTTAGAATCATAGGATTGTTTGGGTTGGAAAAGACCTTCAAGACCATCAAGTCCAACCATTAACCCAACACTAGCAAGTCTGAGGGGCTAGAGCACAAGACCTCTGAGGAGAGACTGAGGGAGCTGGGGATGTGCAGCCTGGAAAAAAGGAGGCTCAGGGCAGACTTCATTGCTGTCTACAACTACCTGAAGGGAGGTTGTAGCCAGGTGGGGTTGGGCTCTTCTCCCAGGCAACCAGCAACAGAACAAGGGGACACAGTCTCATGTTGTGCCAGGGAAGGTATAGGCTGGATGTTAGAAGGAAGTTTTTGACAGAAAGAGTGATTGGCATTGGAATGGGCTACCCAGGGAGGTGATGGAGTCACCATCCCTGGAGGTGTTCAAGAAAAGCCTGGATGGGGCACGTAGTGCCATTGGATAGGGATGGGTGATAGGTTGGACTGGATGTTCTTGGAGGTCTCTTCCAACCTGGCTTACTCTATTCTATTCTACCACTAAGCTATGATGCCCAGCACGAACATTTACGCAGCTGTTAAATACCTGAAGTGTGGTGACTGCACCAGCACTGAAATTAATGCCAAGGATGGTTAATTCACCAGCATCTGAATATCTAATCCCCTTTCACCTAAGGTCGGCCAAACCACTTCACTCCTGTGTAATTACTGGAACCTTGTAGAAAATTGAATCTGAGCCTTGGAGGAGTTAATTGAGCAGAGAAGTGTAGGTGGAAATTGAGTAGAGAAGCTGTGACTCACAGTCACTTGCTTGTATCCCTGTATTGTTTGCACTGCCTGTGCTGTTTTCAGAGCACCTCCTTCTCAAAACTGGGGGCTTTAGCCAGCCCAGTAGAAATAAAACAACAATCTAGGATCAACACCAGACACAGAAATGACATAAGAATAACCAATACAGAGAAATAATCCTCATGCCACATCCTGAGTGTGAAAGGTTGTGCATGTACTAGAGATTGCTCTTCACGATAGAGGCATGAGGATGATTAAGGGACCTGAGCATCTCCACTATGGAGAGAGACTGAGAGCCTTGGGGCTGTTTAGTCTGGAGAAGACAAGGCTGAGAGATGTGAGCAATGTCTCTCACTAGCTGAGGGGTGGGTGTCAAGTGGAGGGGGCCAAGCTCTTCTGGGTGGTCAGCAGCAATAAGCCAAGGAGCAATGGATACAAATTGGACCAGAGAAGGTTTCAACTCAACAAGAGGAGAAACTTCTTTGGTGTGAGGGTGTCAGAGCCCTGGAACAGGCTGCCCAGAGAGATTGTGGATTCTCCTTCTCTGGAGACTTTCAAAACCTGCCTGGATGCTTTCCTGTGTGAACTACCCTAGGGGATTCTGTTTGGCAGGGAGTTTGGACTCAATAATCTCTGGAGGTCACTTCCAACCTCCGAGGTTCTGTGATTCTGTGGTTAAGTGGTGGCATAACCATGTGAATTCCAGCTGGGGGGGAGGGGAGGGGGGTTTGGTTGTGTATCCTAACAGAGGGTGGTGAGACTGCAGGCAGGGCATCACTGCCAAGTCAGAGGGGAAGTGTGAGAACCTGCTAAGGAAGCTAAAGGAACACTTGGGGAACTACAGATTAAAACCAGACAATAGGAGGCTGTTCATGCAGAAGGGAAAAAAACAAGCAGTGCCTCTACAGGCACAGTATTTACTTTAGACCTTTTAAGGCACTCCTGCTGCTATGGCATGAAAATACACAACAAGCTGTAATGGGGACCAGGGAATACAGGGAGACACAGCAAACACATTCAGTTTTTAGTGGTTTGATACTTTACACAAGTGGTTAATAGACCCACTCAGTGAATCATAGAATCATAGAATGGTTTAGGTCGGAAGAGACCTTAAAGATCATGCAGTTCCAACCCCCATGTGCCATAGGCAGGGACACCTCCCACTAGAACAGGTTGCTCAAGGCCTCATCCAACCTGGCCTTCAACACCTCCAGGGAGGGAGCAGCCACAGCCTCCCTGGGCAACCCGTGCCAGTGTCTCACCACCCTCACTGCAAAGAACTTCTTCCTAAGAGGATGTCTTTGGCATCAATCACTTCTCAGCTTGGACTGATCAGAACTCAGAACACATCACTGGCCAGATACCACCTCCTGCAGTAGGTCAGGTGCAGTCCTGGTAGTTTCAACCCCCATTCCATGGGCAGGGACACCTCACACTACATCAGGCTGACTAGAGCCTCATCCAGCCTGGCCTTAAACATTTCTAGTGGGAGGTGTCCCTGCCTATGGCACAAAGGGCGTGGAACTGGCTGATCTTTGAGGTCCCTTCCAACCTAAACCATTCTATGATTCTATGATCTCCAGGGATGGAGCTTCCACCAGCTCCCTGGGCAACCCATTCCAGGGTGTCACCACCCTCATGCTTAAGAACTTCCTAACATCCAGTCTGAATCTACCCGTTTCTAGCTTTGTTCCATAGACACCCAGTGAGGTGGTAGCTAACCCTCCCTGAAAATACTCCAGGTTAGTTTGGTCTGAGCTCTGAGTAACCTACTCTAGTTGAAGATGTCCCTGCTCACTGCAAGGGGGTTGGATTAGATGACCATGAAAGGGCTTTTCCAATCCGAAGTATTTTATGATTCTGTGACTCTATGATTTAATCATATAGCTGAAAGCAATTTCAGAGCAGTCCAGATGAAATACAAAGCAGATGCCCTCAAGAAAAAGAGAGCAGAGTTGGTGCCTCCACGGTGCAGACAACTTTGATCCATATTTCAAAGACTGAACTGAGGGTGGGTCTGTGCTTCCCAAATTGGTCTGTGCTGGTTTCTTGAAGGAGTTATCAAAACCCCACAGAATTTGGCATTTGTATATTTTAAAAACAAAGTAAAAAGTCCTACTCAATTGTTCCTCATAACCTTTTCCCTGGATTTGGCTTATTGCCTGCATTTAGCAATGTTTGTTCCCACTTTTGACTCTTACCAGACGTGTCTGAAATAATTTGCTGAGTGACTTCAGTTTTATTACATCCTCATTTTGGGATTCAGGTCAAGATGTGGTTTTTTTTTTAACACTTTAAATGATTCATTTACTCCTATAGCATTACCTGAAACTGGGAGGAGATCTGGGACCAACAAAGAATCAGCCAGGTTAGAAGAGACCTCTGAGATCATCCAGTCCAACCTATCACCCAGCCCTAGCCAATCCACTAGACCACGAGACTAAGTGCCTCATCCAGTCCTTCCTGGAACACCTCCAGGGATGGTGACTCCACCACCTCCCTGAGCATGCCTCTTCCAATGGCAAATAAATCCAGGTAGAGCTGTTTGAGCACACTTCAGAGTACTAAGAATCAATATTATCATAGAATGGTTTGGGTTGGAAGGGACCTCCAAAGCTCATCCAGTCCAACCACTGCCTTGCACTCAGCAGGGATGTCCTCAATCGGATTATGTTACCCAGAGCCCTGTCCAGTCTCACCTTCAATATCTCCAGGGATGGGGCTCCAATCACTTCCCTGGGCAACCTATTCCAGTGATCCACTACCTTCATGGTACTGAACTTGTTCCTCACATCCAATCTCAATCTGCTCTGCACAAGTTTGAAGCCATTGTCCTCATCCTGTCCCCGTAGGCCTTTGCAAACAGTCTTTCTACAGCCTTCTTGTATCCCCATTCAGGTACTGGCAGGCTGCCATTAAGTGTCCCTGGAGCCTTCTCTTCTCCAGGCTGAACACTTCCATCTTCCTCAGCATGTCTTGGTAGCAGAGATGCTCCAAACCCCTGATCATTTTTGTGGCCCTCCTCTGGCACCACTCCATCAGGTTCCATGTCCTTCCTGTGTTAAGGACTCCAGAATCCAGTATAAATCATTGCATCATTGCTATTGGAAAATGTGCATCTTAGGTCTCAGAGTTTCCAGAACGTGTCAATGGTGTACTGACACTAAGAGATTACAAATGTGTGCTTGGGCTCCAACAGAGAACATCAGAAGAAAAATTACTGGGAAAATTAGTTTGATGCACAAAATTCTACTTCCTATTACAGCCAAGTGTTGCTTGTTTCATGATGTGTTGAGCTGAGGGGGAAAAAAAAAAATCAAAAAAGGAAAACTTCATAGATCATTAATGAGTGAAACAGTAACAGTAATGATGCTCTGACACTGATAATTGGAAACATCACCAAGTGTAATAAAATGGATTGGCATCAAAGCAGTCATCTATTAAAAAAACTCTGCCAATTACAAAAGGAGACTGTTAATGATGTAAAGAAATTGCATAATAATGCAATGATTAATGAAGACTCATCTGAAATCCTGCCTTAGACACTTAACTAATTCCCTTATTTATGTAATGGTTGCCCTCTGATTCCTTCCCACAGTATTTACTTGACCACTTTCTTCTGCACTTTGCAAAGTTAGTTAGTGACAAAACTTTGTGGTCTTGGGCTGCATGTGCACCTCCATTGTTGAAAAAGCCTGAAAAGAAAAGATGTGGTTGGACCTGGAATGGAACCAGGATCACCCATTCATGGCATTGGGACTGAGGAAAGCCTCACAGAATCTGTTGGATTGGAAGGGACCTCCATAGGTCATCCAGTCCAACTCCCTCTGTAGCCAGCAGGAGCATCCCCAACTAGATCAGGTTGCCCAGAGCCCTGTCAAGCCTCACTTTCAATATCTCCAGGGATGAGGTCCCAACCACCTCCCTGGGCAACCTATTGCAGTGTTTCACCACGTTCATGGTGCAAAACTTGTTCCCAACATTCAATCTAAGTCTGCTCTGCTCTAGTTTGAAGCCATTGTCCCTTGTCCTATTACTATAGGTCCCTGGTTTTTCACTTTCCTTAGAAGTAGCTCAAACAAATGCTTGCAAAGAAAGGTCCAGAATGTCTTGATTTACCCTATGAGACTAAGCAGGGACACAGGTCACCTCCTTATGACCTCTTCAATCTTCTCATTAAGATTGTACAGGGTTCTGTGGAGAAAGAGCTTGGAGTGCTGGTGAGTAGCAAGTTCTACATGGGCCAGCAATGTGCCTCTGTGGCTAAGAGAGCCAATGGCATCCTGGGCTGCAGCAGGAGAAGCGTGGCCAACAAGCCTAGGGAGGTTCTGTTCCTCATCTACACTGTCCTGGTAAGACCACATATGGAGTATTGTGTTCACTTGTGGGCTCCTCAGTTCAAGAGAGGCAGGGACCTGCTGGAGAGAGTCCAGCAGAGAGCCACCAGGATGAGTGGGGGACTTGAGCATCTCCCCTGTGAAGAGAGCCTGAGAGTCCTGGGGCTGTTTAGTCTGGAGCAGAGAAGACTGAGAGGAGATCTGAGCAATGTCTCTCACTAGCTGAGGGGTCGATGTCAAGTGAAGGGGGCCAAGCTGTTTCGGGAGGTGCACAGCAGTGAGCCAAGGAGCAATGGATGCAAACTGGACCAGAGAAGGTTTCAGCTCAACATGAGGAGAAATTTCTTTGGTGTGAGGGTGCCAGAGCAGCCTGGAGCAGGCTTCCCAGAGAGGATGTGGAGTCTCCTTCTCTGGAGGCTTTCCAAACCTGCCTGGATGCATTCCTTGTGTGAACTATCCTAGGGGAATCCTGCCTAGTCAGGGGGGTTGGACTTGATCTCTGGAAGTCACTTCCACCCTCTGTGCTTCTGTGGTTGTGTGGATTAGAGATTGGTTGCTGGATCAGACTCTTCTAACCACCAGTCTCTAATCATGCCTTTTTTTTCCCCACTGTTGAGAGCCGAGGCACAAACATCTACATCTCATACATCTACATTTGTTCTGCCAAATCCCACCAATGTGGTTCAAACAGAAAGCACAGCTTGTGCAATTTAGTCTCCAATAGTTGCAGTTTTGATAGCCTAGCTGCTATCCCCTGCTTGCTAGCAAAGGTGCAAGGTCTCCAAAGCCATTCCAAGGCGTATGATGTTTATTAGAAGTAAAGTGTCTCTGATATCTGCTATTGAGTGATAATGTGTGAGGTTGAAGAGCAACCTCACAGTTTGTAATTCAGAACACTTTCTGCTTGTCTAAAGACCAGATGTTTCAGCAAGAAGATGATGAGCGCTGAGTAGGAGGGAGGTTTGAAGACAGGATGGTAATGGAGAACTGAATATTGCACATTCTCCAGAATCTTACGTGTCTATAAATCATGGTGGGCTTCTTGAAACTGAAATGGGAGCCAAGCTCCACGTTTGTCTTCCATCAAAATGAAAATCTGTAGCAGGGAGAATAGTTACAGAATCATAGAATTGTCAGAGCTGGAAGGGACCCCAAGGGTCATCCAGCTCCAACCCTCATGCCACAGGCAAGGACACCTCACACTAGATCAGGTTGCTCAGACCCTCATCCAGCCTGGCCTGAAACACCTCCAGGGATGAGGCTTCCACCACCTCCCTGGGCAGCCTGTTCCAGTGTCTCACCACCCTTATGGTGAAGAACTTCTTCCTCACATCCAATCTGAATCTACTCACTTCTGGTTTTGCTCCGTTCCCCCTAGCCCTAGAGTAATAAAAATTATTAAGGAAGTTGAACATCTTCCTTATGAGGAGAGCCTGAGAGAGCTGGGACGTTTTAGCTTGGAGAGGAGGAGACTAAGGGGTGACCTCAGTCATGTTTATAAATATGAAAGGGGTGAGTGCCAGGAGGACAGAGCCTGCCTCTTGTTAGTGACGCCCAGTGACAGGACAAGGGGTAAGGGGTGGAAGTTGAGGCATAGGAGGCTCCATGTGAACCTGAGGAAGAATTTTTTCACTGTGAGGGTGACAGAGCACAGAAACAGGCTGCCCAGGGGCTGTGGAGTCTCCCTCTCTGGAGATATTCAAGAACAGAATGGATGCATTCTACTGTGATCTGCTCTAGGTGATCCTGCTCTGGCAGGAGGCCTGGACCAGATGATCTCTCTAGGTCCCTTCCAGCCCCTGGCATTCTATGATTCTATCACTACCTGATGTCCTACAAAATCTCTCACCAACTTTCTTGTGGTCCCCCTTTGGATACTGGAAGGCCACAGGAAGGTCTCCTTGGTCCAACTTTGAACAAGCAAGAGTTATTCAACAAGTAGAATGAAAGCACTTTGGTTGCAAGATAGCATGAATTAAAAAACATATAACTGAGGTTCATCTTCTACAATATTGTCACAGCGAGGTTGGATGAATGGAGTGCAGCAAGTAATGGTGAAAGCAATTCATGAAATTATTTTTTTTTTAGAAGACAAACATTTCCTTCTGAAATACATCAAGAAGAGTATGGCCAACAGGTCAAGAGAGGTCCCCTTCTCCCTCTAACCTGCCCCTGGAGCACTGTGTCCAGTTCTGGGCTGCTCAGTTCAAGAGGGACAGGAACTTGCTGGAAAAGGTACAGTAAAAGGCTGCAAAAATGCTGAGAGGACTGGAATATCTCCCTGATGAGAAAAGACAGAGAGAATTGGGGCTTTAGTCTAGAAAAGAGAAGACTAAGGGAGGATCTCACCAATGGTGATCAATACTTAAGGAGTAGGTGTTAGGAAGATGGGACCAGACTTTTTTCAGTGGTGCCCAGTGACAGGACAAGGGGTAACAGACACAAACTTGAACATAAGAAGCTTCATCTAAACATGAGGAGGAAAAGGGTAATGGACTGCCCAGAGAGGTGGTGGAACCTCCATATCTAGACACATTCCAAATCCTCCTAGGTGTGTTCCTGTGTGACCTTCTCTAGGCAACCCTGCCTTGGCAGGAGGGTTAGACTTAATGATCTCCAGAGGTCTCTTCCAACCTCTACTATTCTGTGATTCTGTATAGAAAAGAAAAAGTTAAAATCTGATCAAAATGCCAAAACTGGGATTAATGTGAAGGGAATGGCCTCAAGCTGTGACTAAGTAGGTTTAGACAGGATATTAGCAATTTCTTCTTCCCAGCAAGAGTGGTCAGGCATTGGAATGGGCTGGGCAGGGAGGCAGTGGAGTGCCCAACCCTGGATGTGTTTAAAAGTCATGTGGATGTGGTGCTTAGGAATATGTTTCAGGGTGAACCTTGTAGACTACGAGTATCAGTTAGACTTGGAGATCCTGAGGGTGTTTCTGTGATTCTGTGATCATCTCTCCATAGCGCTATGCCAAATGGACCTCTACAACAGGAGGAGTGATGGGGTAGATCAGTCTCATCATAAAACAGGTGGGACAGACTGGTTGGAGAGCAGCCAGACAGAGAGGGACCTGGGGGTACTGGTCAACTGATCATGAGCCAGCAGTGTGCACAGGTTGTCAAGAAGGCTAATGGCATCCTGGACTGGATCAGGAACAGTGTGGTCAGCAGGACCTGAGAAGTCTTTCTGTCCTTAGACTCAGCACTTGTTAGGCACATCCTAAGTACTGGGTCCAGTTTTGGACCTCTCAATTCAAGAGAGATGTAGGGGTACTGGAACGTGTCCAGAAAAGGGCAGCAAGGCTGGTGAGGGGGCTGGAGCACAGCCCTGTGAGGAGAGGCTGAGGCAGATGAGGGTGTGCAGCCTGGAGAAGAGTAGGGTCAGAGCAGACTTCATTGCTGTCTACAACTACCTGAAAGGAGGTTGTGTCTAGGTGGGGTTGGGCTCTTCTGCCAGGCAACCAGCAACAGAATAAGGGGACACAGTCTCAAGCTGTGCCAGGGCAGGTTCAGGCTGGATGTGAGGTCTGTTCTTCACAGAAAGAGTGATTGGCATTGGAATGGACTGCCCAGGGAGGTGGTGGAATCTCCATCCCTAGAGGCATTTAAAATGAGGCTGGATGAGGCCCTAAGTGCCATGGTTTAGTTAATTAGAAGGGTTAGGTGATAGATTGGAGGACTTTTCCAAGCTGATGAATTCTGTGATTCTGTGATCTGCAGTTTCAGGTAGGTGGTACCTGTTGGGGTGCAAATCCCAGCTCTTTCTGGGAATGGCACTCTACACTTCAACATAGTTTCCACACAGAAAAGACAGCCTCTATTCCACTTCAATTTTAAGTCTGATGCTGTGTTAATTTTATTTTATACTAGAAAGTGGCAGCTTTGCATGTGTTTTCCAACAAGCTCAAATTCAAATGCCAGTGGCGACATTCTGGCACTAGTAAGGGCAAAGGTTTTGACTTGAATATGGTAAAAGCTTCCCCCAAAGTCTGAACTCTGCACATTTCTCCCTCACTCTGGATATTTTTGATCCAGCAGTGAAGGTTGTGGAAGGAACTTTACTTAGGCCATAGGAGAAGAAAAGGCTCTGGGAAGACCTTATAGAAGCCTTTAAGAACCAGAAAGGGGCCTAGAAAGAAGCCAGGGAGGGACTTTTTACAAGGGTTTACTCGAATAGAATAGAATAGAATAGAATAGAATAGAATAGAATAGAATAGAATAGAATAGAATAGAATAGAATAGAATAGAATAGAATAGAATAGAATAGAATAGAATAGAATAGAATAAGCCAGGTTGGAAGAGACCTCCAAGCTCATCCAGTCCAACCTATCACCCAGCCCTAGCCAATGGCACTAAGTGCTCCATCCAACCTCTTCTTGAACATCTCCAGAGATGGCAACTCCACCATCTCCCTGGGCAGCCCATTCCAATGGCAAATCACTCTCTCTGGATGAGAGGGAATGGATTGGAGATGGAAGAGGGTAGATTTAGACTGGACATCAGGGAGAAATTCTTTACAGTGAGGGTGGATAGACACTAATAAGAGGTTGCCCAGGGAGGTTGTGGATGCTCCTTTTCCAGAGATGTTCAAGGCCACGTTGGACAGAGCCTTGAGTATCCTGTACTTGTAGAAGGTGTCCCTGCCCAGAGCAGGGGAGTTTGAACTAGATTCTCTTTAAGGTCACTTCCAAACCCAACCATTTTAAAGGCCAGGTTGGAGGAGGCCTTGAGCTACTTGTTCTAGAGGGAGGTGTCCCTGCCTATGGCAGGCAATTGGAGATAGATGACCTTTGAGGTCCCTTCCAACCTAAACCATTCTATGATTCTATGATTTTATGATTCTGGTGGCTCGAACCCTCAAATGATGTCCTCCAACAGTGCTTGTGTTCCATAGCAGGCAGAAATACTTCTGGCCAACAGCAAAATGATGTGACAAGGTGAGTTTTCCACAGAGATTGTATTTACAGAGCACGGACTATTTCCTTTTGGAGATATAAAAGATATAAACAGGATGAAAGCTTCCTTCTCCAAATGTTTACATATGTGCTGCTCTTCATTTAGCAGAGAGGGCTAACTGACATCAGGCACTTAAATATGTGTATAGCTACCACCAGCATTGGGGGGGGCAGTTGAAAAGTAAAAGCAAGCCCTTAGGCAAACAATTATATATGATTAAGTAGGTGGTTAAGAAGCTCTGGCTTCTGAGCTCTGGTACTTATGCATATTTGTGGTGTGCAGGAGCACAACTCTGATTTCACATGAGTAGGGGAGGGAATATTTAAGGATGAGTTGAAGTAGACTGAGGGCAGGAACATGCCCAGTGATGGCAGCTCAGCAGAAGGCAGCATTGTGATAGAGGTCAGGAGAGTTGCTGCCAAATTTCTCAGCCGTTCTTCTTCAAGATTAGTTTTCAAAGGTCTTTTCCTGCGAGTGATGGGAAGAGTTGTGCAGGGGATGAGGAATATTTCTATCTGTTCACCCAAACATAAGGAAAAGTTTCTTTCCATTGTGGGTGATGAGGCACTGGTACAGGCCGCCCAGAGAGGTTGTAGGGTATCCTTCTCTGGAGACTTTCCAATTCCACTCGAAGGGTGTTGAAACACTGGAAGAGTTTGCCTGGGGAGGTTACAAATGTCACCTCCCAGGAGGTGTTCAAGGTCAGGCTGGATGAGGCCTTGAGCAAATTGGTCTAACAGAATAGAATCAGCCAGGTTGGAAGAGACCTCCAAGCTCATCCAGTCCAACCTAACACCCAGCCCTATCCATGGCACTAAGTGCTCCATCCAGTCTTTTATTGACCACCTCCAGGGATGGCAACTCCACCACCTCCCTGGGCGGCCCATTCCAATGGCAAGTCACTCTTTCTGTGAAGAACTTCTTCCTAATATCCAGCCTTAATGGAAAGTGTCCCTGCCCATGGCATGGAGGTTGGAACTAGATGATCTTTAAGACCCATTCCAACCCAAATCACTCCAAGATTCTATGAATGTGGTCTTGTGCAGCCTGCTCCAGGTGCCCCTAATTTTGCAAGGGGGGAAAGAATTATAAGATCCCCAGAGGTCATTTTCAACCCCCGTTGATTCTGTGATTCTGAGCTGCTGTAACTCGGAGGAAAGTTCCTGTAACCCCCTTTAAAAAAAATAAAAATCTTTATAGAATCATAGAATCATAGAATCATAGAATCATAGAATCATAGAATGGTTTACGTTGGAAGAGACCTTAAAGATCATCCAGTTACAACCCCTCTGTGCCATAGGCAGGGACACCTCCCACTAGAACAGGTCGCTCAAGACCTCATCCAGCCTGGCCTTGAACACATCCAGGGAGGGAGCAGCCACAACCTCCCTGAGCAACCTGTGCCAGTGCCTCACCACCCTCACTGTGAAGAACTTCCTCCTAACACCCCGTTCACATATCCCCTCCGCCAATTTAAACCCATTCCTCCTCATCCTGTCATTACAAGACCTTGTGAACAGTCCCTCCCCAGCCCTCCTGTAGGTCCCCTTCAGATACTGGAAGGTTACTATAAGGTCTCCTCAAAGCCTTCTCTTCTCCAGGCTGAAAAGCCCCAACTCTCTCAGCCTGTCCTCATAGCAGAGTTGCTCCAGCCCTCTGATCATCTTTATCTCAATGAAGTGAGAGGGTGCAACACTCAGGAGACTTGCCACAGACGAAGTGATTACTAATATTGCTCAAAACCATTTACCCTAAACACAATGATTCTTGACTAGCAGGAAAGCCTAAGGAAAAAAAAAAATTAAAGGGGCATTTTAAGAGCTTTTTTTTTTTTTTTTTTCTTTACAAATCACATTTTTATTGCCTCTCTGCTGTCCCGAAGTTGAGAAATGGCATGCAAACCATCAGAGCTGAGTGTAGGATGTATCACACACACACACACAAAAAAAAAATGTGTCAGCTTGCCTGCATCTACTCCATCTGTGCGGGCAAAAGTAATCATCTTCAGGAATGAGTAAGCCACGTGGAGTTTTAGCCTCTGGGAAGCTCTCTCCGGCAGAGGAAGGAGAACTGCGTTACTCAGCGCTTTGCTGATGCGCGGAGGTGTACGTGGTAAAACGGGCAGCTCCCTGTGCTTTCCTATAAAAGGCCTGGGAGGATATAAAGCCAATAAACAAATCTGACAGCACTCCAGGCCTGACAGCCTGCTGAATAAACCTGAGTCATGTGAACTGCAGGAGCTCGTTCGTCACAAGCGCGGAGGAAAAGGAACACAAAGCACTTGCAGTTCTTGGCACCCTCGGGCAGCGCACAGCAGTCCGCGGCGGGAGCAACCCTGTAACGTGCCTGCAAAAAAAAAAAGCATTGTGAAAGGCAAAGGATTTTAAAACAAATATTGCTCCAAGACGGAACCACAGAATTGTCCAGGTTGGAAAAGACGATCCTCAGGATCACCAAGTTTAACCTATCACAGAAACACTCAGGTTGGAAAAGACCTTCAGGATCACAAAGTCCATCCTATCACTGAAACCTCCAGGTCAGAAAAACCCCTCAGGATCACCAAGTTCAACCTATGACAGAATCACAGAAACATCCAGGTTAGAAAAGCCCCTCAGGATCACCAAGTCCAACCTATCACAGAAATATCCAGGTTGGAAAAGCCTCTCAGGATCACCAAGTCCAACCTATCACAGAAATATCCAGGTTGGAAAAGCCCCTCAGGATCACCAAGTTTAACCTATCACAGAAACACTTAGGTTGGAAAAGACCCTCAGGATCACAAAGTCCATCCTATCACTGAAATATCCAAGTGGGAAAAGACCCTTGGGATCACCAAGTTCAATCTATCATAGAATCACAGAATCATAGAATGGTTTAGGTTGGAAGAGACCTCAAAGATCATCCAGTTCCAACCCCCTGCCATAGGCAGGGACACCTCCCACTAGACACCTCCCACTATCACAGAATCACTGAAACATCCAAGTGGGAAAAGACCCTCAGGATCACCAAGTTGAATCTATCACAGAATTACAGAAACATCCAGGTTGGAAAAGCCCCTCAGGATCACCAAGTCCAACCTATCACAGAAATATCCAGGTTGGAAAAGACCCTCAGCATCACCAAGTCCAATCTAGAACCTTACTCTACAAGATTCACCTTAAACCATAGCCCTAAGCACCACATCCAAACGATCCTTAAACACATCCAGGATCAGTGACTCCACTACCTCCCTGGGCAGATCATTCCAGTGCCTGACCACTCTCTCCATGGAAAACTTTTTCCTAATGTGCAGTTTAAACCTTCCCAGTCTCAGCTTGAGGCCATTTCCTCTTGTTCTGTCTCCAATTACCTGTGAGAAGAGACCAGCAGCAGCCCCTCCACAACTTCCCTTCAGGTAGTTGTAGACATCCATGAGGTCTCCCCTCAGCCTCCTCTTTTTCAAACTATCCTTCCTCAGCTCTCTCAGTAGCTCCTCATGAGTTCTATTCTCCAGGCCCTTCCTCAGCTTTGTTGCCCTCCTCTGGATCTGCTCCAGCACCTAAACATCTCTCTTGCATTGCAGTGCCTAAAACTGAACACAATACTTGAGTTGTGGCCTCACCAAAGCCAAGGACAAGGGCTGAGATGTTCATAATGGATCTTGGGAAGGACTTCTGTCAGTCTGACCTGAACATCAAGGCAGACTGAATGAGGGGATGTGATGCTCTGAGCTTGCATCTAGTCTCTTGGTTAAGATTTCACAGAACCACAGAATGAATCCAGTTGGAAGAGACCTCAAAGCCTATCTAGTCCAACCCTTGACCCAGCACTGAAGGGTCAACACTAAACCATGTCCCTAGGTGTTAGGTCCACAGTCTGCTTGAACACCTCCAGGGATGGTGATTCCAGCACTGCCCTGGGCAGATCATTCCACTGTTTGAGAACCCTTTCAGTGAATAAATATTTCCTAGCATCCAGCCTGACCCTCCCCTGGTGCAGCCTGAAACCATTTCCTCCTGTCCTGTTGCTTGACACCAAGGAGAAAAGACTGCCCCCTCCTCACTCCATTCACCTTTCAGGAAGGTGTAGAGAGCAATAAGGTCTCCTTTCAGCCTCTTCTCCAGACTGAACCACCCCCACCTCCCTCAGATGCTCCTCACAGGCCATGTGCTCTGAGCCCTTCACCATCCTTGTTGCCCTTGGTTTCAACTCAAGCCTGGCAAAATCGGTTAGGATCATAGAATGTTTTGGGTGGGGAGAGACCATTTGAGGTGATGTAGTCCAACACCCCTCTGGTGAGCAGGGATATCTTTAACTAGATCAGTTTGCTCAGAGTCATGTCCAGCTTGACCTGGAGTGTTTCCAGGAATGGGAACTCTCACACCTGTCCCATAAGAAGGATTGGGACAAATTTTACCAGGGCCTGTTGTGACAGTTTTAAAATAAAAGAGGAGAGATATAGAATAGATGAAAGGAAGACCTTTTGTTTTGTTTTATTTTGTGGTGAGGGTGGTGAAACACTGTCCCAGGTTTCCCAAAGAAGTAGTAGATGACCCATCCCTGAAAATATTCCAGCTCAGATTGGATGGGGCTCTGAGCAACCTGATCTAGCTGAAGATGTTCCTGCTCACTGCATGGAGGTGGAGGTTGGACTGGATGACCTTTAAACATCCCTTCCAACCCAAACCATTCCATCATTCTATGATTTTGAGTACAGTATACAGTGTGTGTATATATATATATATATATATATACACACACACACACATATATATATATTTAAGCTACAGGAAAACTGCTGGGGGACTTTTTAGGGTGTCAGGTAGTGATAGGACTTGGGGGGAATGGAGCAAAACTAGAAGTGAGTAGATTCAGATTGGATGTTAGGAAGAAGTTCTTCAGCATGAGGGTGGTGAGACCCTGGAACAGGTTGCCCAGGGAGGTGGTGGAAGCCTTATCCCTGGAGATGTTTTTAGGCCAGGCTGGATGGGGCTGTAAGCAACTTGATCTAGTGTGAAGTGTCCCTGCCTCTGGCAGGAGGGTTGGAACTGAATGATCTTTAAGTTCCCTTCCAACCCTGACAATTCTGTAATTCTTGCAGCAGAAGCCAACAACAAGGCTATTACACGCTTCATTAAACACTGTCAAGCAATCACATTTGTGTTCTTTTAAAATCAGAATTAAAGCTGTTGTCTACAATAACCCTTTTTTCCCTTAATAACAATTTTGATTAGTCACAGCCTGGATATATGAGAATGAGATAGTAATCTTTGGCTGATTGCAAGTGATTTTTTTTTTATGAGCTATCTTAATATTTGAGAAGTGACTCAGCAGCCCTGGTGCTCATCTTCCACCCTTTGACACGGTTCAGGAGGTCAGCGTTATCCCCTTGGCAGCACCACTTGGCTGTGCATTACCCTTGTCCAGTGAAAGAAAGGCCATGCAAGAGCAAAAGACCAACACAGGTCTTCCCAATCAGCAACAGGTTGTATTCCTGTGGGGTCCAAGGCATCACAGTAAGCTGTATTAGACATGGAAAGTCATAGAATCACAGAATCACAAAATTAACCAGGTTGGAAAAGACTTCTGAGATTATTGAGTCCAGCCTATCACCTAACACCTTCTAATTAACTAAACTATGGGATTAAGTGCCTCATCCAGTCTCCTTTTAAACACCTCCAAGGATGATGACTCCACCACCTCCCTGGGCAGACCATTCCAGTGCCAATTACTCTTTCCACAATGGACTTCTTCCCAGAATCCAGCTAAACCTGCCATGGAACAGCTTGGGACTTTGTCCTCATGTTATGTCACTGGTACCTGGAAGAAGAGACCAAATCTACCTGGCTTCAACCTTCTTTCAGGTAATTGTAGAGAGCAATAATGTCTCCCCTGAGACTCCTATTCTCCAGGCTGAACACCCCCAGCTCCCTCAGCCTCTCCTCACAGGTTCCAGTCCCCCTCACCAGCCTTGGTACTATCTCTGGACACATTCAAGCATCTCAACATCTTTCTTAAATTGAGGAGCTCAGGAGCTCAGTAATCAAAGTGTGGCCTGACCAGTGCTGAGTCCAGGGACAGAAGGACTTCTCTGGTCCTTCTGGCCACACTATTCCTGACACGGGCCAGGATGCCATTGGCCTTCTTGGCCACCTAGGCACACCGCTGGCTTATGTTCAGTTGGCCGTCAAGCAGTACCCGCAGTTGTCAGGACTGGAAGTAACCTCAAGAATCGTCTATTTTCAACCCCAGTGCCATGGGCAAGAACACCTCACACTAGATCAGGTTGCTCAGAACCACATTCAGCCTGTCCTTAAAAACCTTCCCCTATGCACAGTAGTTTCTTGCAGTTCAGTGTCATAACTTTGCTCTTTCAGGGTTCAGTGGCAATGGCAAAAGATCAGCCACAATTCCAGGACTGGGAAAATCTCAGCCTTCTGGCACTGCAACGTTTCCTAACAGAGGTGGGATGAAATCCAGAGTGTTCCCAGGGGACCAGCTTCCCCCCAGTGAACCCCTGCAAAACATCACAGCTCTCGATTCCAACTGCAACACCCATTCCTGACCTCCCTCCACTAAACTGAGCACAGTTCACTGAAATCTCCCAGTAATCCTTCCAAAACACAGCAGCCCACTTCATCTTCTTCTCCCCCAGAGAGGATGAGAGAACAAACACATGATACATTAGTCATAGGCTTCAAGATCAGAGAAGACCATGGTGATCGTCTTGTCTGACTCCTTGCGTAAGAGGCCGTTGGGCTCTGGCAGCTAATTCATGTTTGAAGAGGAGAAGAATGAACTGTGGTGATCTGGAGAATCGCTAGCAAGGGAAATTCAACCCCATTCCCCCTTCCAAGATGCTCAAATGACTTGTTACATGCCTCACTTTTAAACCTGGCTTTGTTTAGGTACAGTCTCCAGCTTTGAGGTTTCCTTTGGCATCTGGCTCCAGGGTTGAAAATTCTCTTAATTTATTTCTGCAGCAAGTACTGTAGGTGTCTGGCTGAGACACCTTTTTTCTCCATCTTTTCCTGACAGCTGTGTGGTCTGAGCACCTTGTAACTTTTGCTACAAGTGAAATCTTCAGCACCTTAATTATTAGGAAGTGCACGGACCTGATGGAGCAGGTCCAGAGGAGGGACACAAAAATGATCAGGGGGTTGAAACACCTCTGCTACAAAAACATGCTGAGGAATCTGGAGGTGTTCAGCCTGGAGAAGAGAAGGCTCCAGGGACACCTAATAGCAGCCTGAAGAGGGCTAGTACCTGAAGAGGGCTACAAGAAGGATGGTCAGAGACAGTTTATAAAGGCAGAGAGGCAATGGCTTCAGACTAGGGCAGAGCAGAATTGGATTGGATGTCAGGAACTAGTAAAGAGCAGATTGAGATTGGATGTTAGGAACTAGTGAAGAGCAGATTGAGATTGGATGTTAGGAACTAGTGAAGAGCAGATTGAGATTGGATGTTAGGAACTAGTGAAGAGCAGATTGAGATTGGATGTTAGGAACTAGTGAAGAGCTGATTGAGATTGGATGTTAGGAACCAGTTCTACACTGTGAAGGTAGTGGAACACTGGAACAGGTTGCCCGAGGAGATGGTTGGGGCCTCACCCCAGGAGGTATTGAAGGTGAGGCTGGACAGTGCTCTGGGCATCCTGATCTAGTTGAGTGCAGGGGGGGTTGGACAAGATGAGCTCTGGAAGTCACTTCCAACCTGGATCATTACACACTTCTCTGATTCTCTGAACTCGTTCTATGATTCTCTCTTTCTCTGAACTCATTCTATGGTTCTGCTGTGTGAGCTGACTCTGCTACTCCAGAGACATAGCTTTATCATCCAGCAGCCTCCTTTTATGGATTTATCAAGTTAGGCTGGCACGAAGGAAGTCATTAACACTTACGACATCGATTAAAAGCAAGCAAAACAAAAATGAGTCTGTCAAATACAGGAGCTTCGTATTCCTCGCAAGCTCATTTCCAGGAAATATTGCCCATAGATCTTTCTCCAAGTTATTACAACCAACACCACTCACTTTGATCCCAAACCACCAGGCAGACATGCTGAGACGAGTTGGCTTACTACAAGAGCCCTCTTTGCACACACAGGTAGCTTTGACCTCAAAGCCAACCCAGTGGTTTGGCCGTTGGGGAGATAACAACCCCTTCAAGTAGGCAATTACATGAGGATGTCCCAACACAAAGGCTTCCCTCCTGTTAGCATGGGGTCTGGCCCAGCAGAGAAACAGGACAGAACCCAAATTACCATCCTCACTGGTATACACTAAAAAAAAAACCAAAATCAACAGCTTCATTTGAGAATAATGTCTCAGCTTCCATCTATGGACAGACTTGGTTAAAAACTGGGGGACAGCAGCTGGACAGGATCCATCAGTGTGCCCAGGGGGCACAGAAGGCCAGTGGCATCTTGGTTTGTAACAGGAGCAGTGTGGCCAGCAGCACCAGGGCTGCCATTCTGCCCCTGTACTGGCACTGGGGAGGCCTCACCTGGAGCACTGTGTGCAGCTCTGGGACCCTCACAGCAAGAGAGATATTGAAGGGCTGGAGTGGGTCTGGAGGAGATCAATGAGGCTGAGAAAGGGATTGGAGGGAAAGGCTGATGAGGAAAAGCTGAGGGAGCTGGAAATATTCAGCCTGGAGAAGAGGAGGCTCAGGGAGGACCTTATCACACTCTACAACTACCTGAAGGGATGTTGTAGTCAGGTAGGGTTAGGCTCTGCTCCCGGGAAATTAGTGAGAAGATGTGTTGGTTTGAGCTAATTGGAGAATTTGAGTGAGAAATTAGACTATTGACTGAGAGAGAGTTAAACATACAGTGTCACTTCACCAAGTTTCACTGAGACAGAGAAAAAAAAAATTGTTTTGGGAAATGTTCTGTAAACATCCAGATAAGCCAGTGTGCTTGCAGAGGGTCAGTCTGCTCTGGGTCCGTGCTGGCTTCGGCAGCTTTCTTTCCTTTGTCTTTCTGCCTTTGAACTAATTCAGAGTTAAATCACTAAAATGACTAATTTCTTCTCCTACCACTAAATCTCTCTGATCTTCAGCTTATCTGCAGCATCATCAAGAGGTGGTGAGATAAAACTGGGGGAAGGGGGGAAAGGTGGTAGGGGGGAGTTTGGTTTTCCTCTCTTGGGGATTTTGGTCTCCAGGAGGGGTGTGGTGTCTGTATTCCCTTTTTACTGTATATTTCTGTAAATATCTGTTATATCTTGTAAATATTTGCTTGTATATTTGCATTGCTGTAAATATAAAGCTTCATTTATTAACTTCCAGTGTGTTTTTCTGAGTTTCAGCCGGGGTTTTAAAAGGTGGGGAGGCAGGTCACTGCAAACCCACTACAGAAGACAAGAGGTCATGGCCTGAGGCTGCACTCTGGGAAAAGTTTAGGTAGGATGTTAGGAGGCACTTCCTGATGGAAAGGGTAATTAGACACTGGAATGGACTGCCCAGGGAGGTGGTGGAGTCACAGCATCACAGAAAGTTAGAGGTTGGAAGGGACTTCCAGAGATCATCGAGTGCAACTCCCTTGCTGAAGCAGGATCTAGGGTAGATCACACAGGAATACATCCAGGTGGGTTTGGAAAGTCTTCAAAGGAGAATCCACAACCTCTCTGGGCATCCTACTCCAGAGCTCTGTCACCCTCACACCAAAGAAGTTTCTCCTCACATTGAGGCAAAACCTTCTGTTTTCCAGTTTGTATCCATTGCTCCTTGGCTTATTCCTGTGCACAACCCAGAAGAGGTTGACCTCAGCCTTTTGACACCCACCCTTTAGATATTTATACACATCACTGTCCCTGGAGGTGTTTGAGGAAAGATTGGATGTGGTACTTAGTGACCTGGTCTGGTTGATGTGGTGGTGTTGGGTCATAGACTGAACTTGATGATCTCAGAGGTCTATTCCAGCCTCAATAGTTCTGTGAAAACAAACCAGCTCCAAGTACAACTAGTGGCATGCCGCACTCTGCATTCCTCAGCAGCTATAAATTAGTTAACTGAGGAGCTGGTACAAATGTGTGTGCATATAAATAATGCAGGCAGATAGCTGAGTACTGATTTACAAAAAAAAAAAAATTAAAATTAAA
>VWZI01017613.1:102263-124423 GCA_013396835.1 Psilopogon haemacephalus | reverse complement strand
AAAAAAAAAAAAAAGAAAGAAATCACAGGGAGCTTGAATGGTGGTCCCTCAGGGTCTAGGATGTGAGTTGCTTCTGTGAGCCAAAGTGGAGACAGTGTTTTTGCAGTTGGAAACCAGACACTGTAGAACTTAATTCAGAATATTTAATTATTTCAGGCTTTAATTCCTGATTTTTCTCACTACAAGGAGAAACAGCTAAGAAACACACAGGTCACCTTTTCACAGAATGACAGAACTGCAGAACCTTAGGGGCTGAAAGGAACCTCAAGAGATCACCCAGTCCAACCTTCCTGCCAGAGCAGGATCACCTACACCAGATCACACTTGAATGCATTCAGGCAGGCCTTGAACATCTCCAGGGAGGAAGTCCACAACCCCCCTGGGCAGCCTGTTCCATTTGCACCAGTTCAACTCCAAGAAGTAAACAGGACCCTGCAGAAGCTCCTCCATGGGTTTGCCAGGAATGGGGGTGTTGACCATAACTGATTCCTGCAGGTCAGACCCATCTGGCTCATCTGCCTTTTCAGTTCCTTGAAATCCCAGACACTGTGCATAATGCCAAGAGGAAGTCCTTTGTGTAGTGCTCTTCCTCACATCTACTTGTCCTTGCTGTTACAGCTTATTCACCTCTGCTCCTTATAGGATATGGGTTCCTGTGAAAGTTACATTAGGAAAACAACCCTCACCATTAGACCATGGACTTCCCTGGCAATGCCAGGAATTGAGGTCTCTACAGAACTTCATCTTTGAACCACTGCTTTTTTTTTTTTTTTTTTTTTTTTTTTTTTTTTTTTTTGGTGGGTGTTTTATTGAGTTAAGCAACAATAGAAGGCATCTGGGCTACCTTCACTTGGTGGGGAAGCTTCTCTCAGCCTGCTTTTCCAAGAGAACTCATCTAATGGGCTGCAGAAAAGGGCAGATATCTGCTTAGCATAGAATGGCTGGAAGGGACCTTAGACATTTTACTCTAAACTCCCTGCCATGTCCAGGGATGTCTCTCAACCTGACTAAACTGCTCAAGGCCTCAGCCAACCTGGCACTGAACACCTCCAGGAAGGGAGCAGCCACAACCTCCCTGGGCAACCCATTCCAGAGTCTCACTGCCCTCATACAGAAGAACTTCCTATGATGCAGTATAAACCTACTCACTGTCAATGTAAAACCATTCCCCCTTCTCCTATTGTTAGACATCACTAGGAAAAGTCCCTCCCCAGCCTTCCTCTTTGATTCCTTCAGATGTTGGACTGGTGATGCTTNGCTTACTTATCTCAGTATCCTGATACAACAAATCATCCATATTTAGCGTTCCTACAGAATGGTTTAGGTCGGAAGGGACCTCAAAGATCAGCCAGTTCCAACCCCCCTGTGCCACAGGCAGGGACACCTCCCACTAGAACAGGGCACTCAAGCCTCATCCAACCTGGCCTTCAACACATCCAGGGAGGGAGCAGCCACCACCTCCCTGGGCAACCTGTTCCACTGTCTCATCACCCTCACTGTAAAGAACTTCCTCCTAACATCCCATTTAAATCTCCCCTCTGCCAGTTTAAACCTATTACTCCCTGAGCAACCCGTTCCAGTATCTCACCACTCTCATTGTAAAGATCTTCTTCCTAACATCCCATTTAAATATCCCCTCCACCAGTCATGCCACTTAAATTGAGTTGCTTTGTGGGTCTGATTCATCAGCCTGATCATCTGTGCAACTAATGATTGGACTTGATCTGGAAGATCTTTTCTTAGAATCAGATAGGTTGCAAGAGACCTCCAACACCTGCAGTCCAACCTACCACCCAGCCCTATCCAGGCAACTACACCATTGCACTTAGTGCCCCATCCAGACTTTTCTTGAACACCTCCAGGGACAGCAACTCCACCACCTCCCTGGGCAGCCCATTCCAATGCCAGTAACTCTCCTTTGAAGAACTTCTTCCTAATATCCAGCCTATACCTCCCCCAGCACACCTTGAGACTGGGTCTCCTCATTCTGCTGCTGGTTGACTGGGAGAAGAGACCAACCCCACATGGATAAAAACTCTCTTTAAGTAATTGTAGACAGCAATGAGGTCACCCCTGAGCCTCCTGTTCTCCAGGCTGCACACCCCCAGCTCCTTCAGCCTCTCCTCACAGGGCTGTGCTCCCAGCCCCTCTCCAGCCTCAATCACCCTTCTCTGGACACACTTCAGTACTTCAACATCTCTCTTGAACTGAGAGGTCCAGAACTGGACACAGCCTAAATGATTCAATGATTCTATGATAATGCAAGGAATGAGATCTTTGGGGCAAGTTTCTATTTGCACAATAGTATTTGTAAGGAAACCTTCCGTTAACATGGTCCTGATTAAAGATGTTACAACAGATACATGCTTTCCTGTTTTCTCCTGCATGCTGTTAATAGTATCTACTTTAGTAACTATCAGTACTTCATTCTACTATCAATGATCAAAAAAAAAACCCAAAAAAACAAGGGGGGAGGGAGTTTATTAAGGAATTTCCACCTGGAGTCCTTACTTCAGTTCTGGAGCCCCCAACATGAGAAGGGCATGGAACTGTTGGAGCCAGTCCAGAGGAGGCAACCAAGATGCTGAGAGGGCTGCAGCATCTCTGCTATGAGGACAGGCTGAGAGAGTTGAGGCTCTGCAGCCTAGAGAAGGCTTTGAGGAGACCTTATAGTAGCCTTTCAATACCTGAAGGGGACCTACAGAAGAGCTGTGGAGGGACTTTTGACAAGGTCTTGTAATGACAGGATGAGGGGGAATGGGTTCAAGATGGCAGAGGGGAGATTTAAATGGGATGTTAGGAGGAAGTTCTTTGCAGTGAGGGTGGTGAGACATTGGTACAGGTTGTCCAGGGAGGTTGTGGCTGCTCCCTGCCTGGAAGTGTTCAAGGCCAGGCTGGATGAGGCCATGAGCGACCTGTTCTAGTGGGAGGTGTCCCTGCCTATGGCACAGTGGGGTTGGAACTGGATGATCTTTCAGGTCACTTCCAACCTAAACCATTCTATGATTCTATGATTCTATCTAAGATTACAACTTGCAGTTTGTTCCTTCCAGGGGAAAAAAAAAGAACAAAAAAACCCCATGCTGCTAGGTCATGATCTGAGCCAAAGTGTTCATCCTGTTTGAAACACTGGAGAATTCAAGAATTTCAGAAGCAAGGCCACACTGGTCCATGTCATCCTTGAGTTTGTGGTGACCTTCTTCCAGGACTGGGATCAAGGATCAGAATGTGTTCACAATTCCCTTTTCCCTCATTTATGAATGCAATTCCCAGCGTTTAAGATGCTTGGGTTGCATCTCAGAAGCTATTCCTGGAGATGTGGCATACCCTATACATTAGGCTGTCCCAGCAGTCATTCTTAGGTCAGTGTGAGCCAACCAGCATATTTTGAAGTCAGCAGGATAGAGGAATTGGGAGGGTTTTGTGCTGTTTGTATTAGCTTCAAACATTTCCTTAGTGCTTTATGTTGTGTATCTCATCTAGAGTCAAAGGGTCTATAACTCTAACTGCCATGAGAGGCTAAAGATGTTAATAAATCTGCCACAATGAAGCTCAGAAAGCAGGGGCAGGATGTCCTCTTGACAAATGGGAGCACTGGCAAAAAAAAAAAATGCTGTGTCTCTGTGCCAGATGAGCCTGAGGTGAGGTCTGACGGCCTTGGTCAAAGCAAAGATGAAGCCTTTGGTTTTGCATCCAGACAAAACCACTGGACAGGCCTGGGCAGGGCTTGTTGTGGTACTGTCTCCTCATCATTACCTTCATCCCTTTTGCCAAAGCTTCCTACTGAAACTACTTGGCAAATTCTTCCAAAATTTCGGGTAAATTCAGAGTTGAACAAAATGACCTCTGTGCTTAAAACACTTAATATAGATTTTCCCTAGTCTGTGCTTGCAGTGCAGAAGAAGCACTCCACATACGGTTCTCTGGAGGACCAAAGCACCAAGTTAGTTAGCAGGACAAAACCAAGCTGAGTGGGAGTGTTGACCTGTGTGAGGGTAAGAAGGATCTCCACAAGGGATCTGGACTGAATCATTGGGCTGAGTCCTGCACTTGACCCACAAAAACACCATGGACACTCCAGGCCTGGAGAAGAGAGGATGGAAAACTGCCCAGCAGAACAGGACCTGAGGGTACTGGCGGACAGCTGACTGAACATGAGCCAGTGTGTGCCCAGGTGGCCAAGAAGGCCAACAACATCCTGCCCTGTATCAGCAATAGTGTGGCCAGCAGGACTGAATCAGGGATCCTACTCCTGTACTCGGCACTGATGGGGCCACAACTCAAAACACAGATCTGCTGTGGGGCAGCTGAGGGAACTGACATTGTTTAACCTGGAGAAAAAAGGAGGCTGAGGGGAGACCTTCTCACTCTGTGCAACTGAAAGGAGGTTGTAGCGAGGTGGGGATCCATCTCTTCTCTAAAGAAACAATTGATAAGAGGAAATGGCCTCAAGTTGCACCAGAAGACATTTTGGTTGGACACTAGGAAAAATTCCTTCCCCAGAATCATAGAATCATAGAATGGTTTAGGTTGGAAGAGACCTTAAAGATCATCCAGTTCCAACCCCCGGCCATAGACAGGGACACCTCCCACTAGATCAGGTCGCTCAAGACCTCATCCAGCCTGGCCTTGAACACATCCAGAAGGGTTGTCAAGGCCTGGGACAGGCTGCCCAGGTTGGTTGTGGAGTCACTGACCTGTTAGGGCATAAATCCTGCCAGATCAGTTCAAACCCCCTGCTCTCCTCCTCCCATCGCAGGTCCAGGAGTTGATGGATGTGAGCAGAACAATGAAGGGTTTGGCCCCCAGCAAAGCCCCGAGGGCTCAGTGTTTAGCACTTAACCAAGCCAGGTGTCTTGTGCTGCCCCTCAAGTGCCGGGGTGGACACCTAGGCACAGAACTTTCAATTCATTGGCCAAAACAATGGGTGCTAGTGCCTATTGGCCAGTTTCATTTTCAAAATAGTGTATTTAAGGGGGTGATTTGGAAGCCCTTGTCTCCTTTTTCCCTCTGCCTTCACCAGGACTGAAGGTCTATTCACAGCTCTTTCACGGTGGCCACCTATTTGCAGCATGTTGTGCAGCTTGCATCAGAAACCTAGCAGCAAGGCAACACTTTCCTCCTCCTCTACCGGGAAACACACATCAGTGAGTACGTGCTAAGACCCCATAGGCATGCTGTGAGACTCTGAAGGCCCTCCCTTGTTTGAGTCAATGAAGATAAGGATTACCCTGTCTCCTTCCCCCAAACTCAGGCAATGTTCCTGGCTGAACGTTTAAGGGATTGTCAGAGATAAATTACCAGAGATACAGCACCTTTGCTGATGCCCTGGGATGTAAATACTGTGGGTTTTTTTGGTGACATTCCCAGATTTCTGCCTGGCATGAGTATTCAGGACGTTCATGGCCAGTATCAGTTACCCCAAAGAGAAAAGACTTATGTGTATTTCAAGGAATGAACAGATAAGGGGCACAGGCAGGGGGTGGAGGCAACTAAGGCATGACCATGCACAGGAGGAATTCCTGGGGAGCTACACCTGGACACTGATAAGACTGGGACTGGAAAAACTGTATTAAAAAAAGACCTGAGAAATGCCTGCCAGAAGAAGAGCTCAGGAAAAAGAACTGAGGTAGAAGAACTCAGGAAAAAGAACTGAGGTGGAAGAACTCAGGAAGGAGAGCTCTAAGGAGGGAGCAGCCACAACCTCCCTGGGCAACTCGTTCCAGTAGTCCAGAATGAGCCAGCTCCAGAATGAGCCAGCAGTCTGTGCACACAGCCCAGACAGCAACCATGTGCTGGGCTGCAGCAAGAGCAGCTGTGGGCAGCAGGGCAAGGGAGGGGATTCTGCCCCTTTACTCTGCTCTCCTTATATCCCACCTGCAGTCCTGTGTGCAGTTCTGGAGCCTGCAACAAAAGAAGGACATAGAACTGTTTGGGCCAGTCCAAAAGAGGGCCACTGAGATGCTCAGAGGACAGGCTGAGATAGTTGGGGCTCTGTAGCCTGGAGAAGAGAAGGCTTCCAGGAGACCTTGTAATAGCCTTCCCATATCTGAAATGGGCCTAGAGGAAGGCTGGAGTGGGACTACCAACAGCGTCTTGTAATGACAGGACAAGGGGTAATGGGTTTAAACTGGTGGAGGGAAGATTTAAACAGGATGTTAGGAGGAAGTTCTTTACAGTGAGCGTGGTGAGACATTGGCAAAGGTTTCCCAGGGAGGTTGTGGCTGCTCCTTCCCTGGAGGTGTTGAAGGCCAGATTGGATGAGGTCTTGAGCAACCTATTCTAGTGGGAGGTGTCCCTGCCTATGGCACAGGGGGGTTGGAACTGGATGAGATTTGAGGTCCTTTCCACCCTAAACCGTTCTATGATGCCCTCCGCTTACATTTCCCTGCAGCACTTGCTCTGCCAGGATCCCATTTCAGCATCTCCCTACACATTGTGGTGGCCAATGCTAGTGCAGCTCTGACAGCAAGTCGCACACACACACACACATGCATGCACAGGTCAAATGGAGCTTGACCTCTTGTTCTCTCTGCCATTTAAGGGCTTAAAAAAAAAAGAAAAAAAAACAGGGACAGAGTGTGCAGGGGAGAAATGCAGAGCAAGGAGACTGCATGTGAAGAGTTTACATATAAACACTACAAATAAGGTTCAAAAGGGAAAAAAAAAAACCTACCAAAGCATAGTTTAGAGAATTTTTATCTCTGCTTTGAACTGTGGAGCCAACAGTATGTCCCCTTCACCTTTCTGGTTCTCTGAGGATTATTGGGATTTGCTGCCAGACTGAAGACTATTTCAGCTTTGTTTCCCAAAGAGCAAATATTTTGTGTGAATTGTGGTTATCCAACGATGCAACTCCGAAAGCTCCTCTGGGAAGATAAAAGAAAGGGGTTAGGGTTTCTGTCAGATGAGTTCCTGCTCTTATCTCTTGCAGCTCATTAAATTGGAAGCACTTCACCTGCTCAGTCTCTGCCAGGGAACTTCCCAGCACACAATTTTAAAGGCAAAATTCCCAGCAGAGGACTGATGCTGTGTGGAGGAATCAGAACTGTAGAGGTTGGAGGGGACCTCCAGAGATCATCCAGTCCAACCCCCCTACCAAGGCAGGATCCCCTAGGATAGTTCACACAGGAATGCATCCAGGTGGGTTTGGAAAGTCTCCAGAAAAGGAGAATCCACAACCTTTCTGGGCAGCCTGCTCCAGGGATCTGGCACCTTCACTGGAAAAACGTTTCTCCTCATGTTGAGCTAAAACCTGCTCTGTTCCAGTCTGTATCCATTGCTCCTTGGCTTATTGCCGTGCACCACCCAAAAGAGCTTGGCCCCCTCCACTTGACACCCACCCCTCAGATATTTGTGCACATTGCTCAGATCTCTTCTCAGCCTTCTCTGCTCCAGACTCTCTCAGTCTCTCTCCATAGGGAAGATGCTCAAGTTTCCCACTCATCTTTGTGGCTCTCTGCTGGACTCTTTCCAGTGGGTCTCTCTTGAACTGGGGAGCCCAAAATTTGACACAGTGTTCCAGGTGTGGTCTGACCAGGGCAGAGGTGAGGAAAAGCAAGCACTGCCGTATCTGTTGCTGCTATCGCATCCTGCTCTTGTTTCAGTTTTGATTTTTTTCTAAAGTTCTTCAGCTCATTCTTTGTCATGCTGGAAGGTTATTAACTCTGTCAGGGTAACGAAGGTATAAGAAGCTTTCGAAGTTTAAAATGCTGAATTCTACCAAAAATTGCTGCTTCTGGCACCAGGGTAATGACAAACTGCTTCCATTACCTGCCTGCTAACCCTCAGGATCCTTTAAATCCCATTTGTCTGTGTTCCCAGTAGTAGCATTCTGCTGTGACAGTGTTTTGGTGGTATGAAAGGACTGCCTAAGTCTTGGCACCACCATATCCCTAAAATCCAGGTGTTTCCCTATCTCCTCTGCACAGTCTGGTCCCAAGAGTGTGAAAGTCCCACTAGGAAATGCTAATTTCGGATGCTACAAGCATTAAGCACTTGGATGGAGATGTTGTCCACAGGATGAGCCTAACTGCTGCCTTCAAAGCATTGGCCATTTGAATGGGCTGTCCTTGGTGGTGGTGGAGTCACTATCCCTGGAGGTGTTTAAAAAGAGGCTGGATGAGGCACTTAGTGCCATGGTTTAGTTAGTTATAAGGTGTTAGGTGATAGGCTGGACTCGATGATCTCAGAGGTCTTTTCCAACCTGATTAATTCTATGATTCTGTGATTTATCGTGGTTTAGACTGGGCACTCCCCACAAGGACGAAGCTTGATTATCCATTTGAAATCCTTGGCCCAGAGAGGTGGAAAAGGAGATCCTTAGCCTGGAGGGGTGTGGCAGAGCAGGGAACTGCCCCACCGGAGGTTTGAATGAGGTGTGAATTGTGGCAGGGCACACCCAGTCCACTGCCCCACCAGAGGTGTGAATGGGGCAGGAAACGGTCTTCCTCCCTCCCCACCTCTGTCACCGGAGGCTTAGTACAATAGGTGTGAAGTGCCTTCTCCCACCCTCCATGGGCTTGAACAGGGAGGCAACAGATCACCTCAGTATATATATGGCAGCTGGACAGATTGCAGCAGGACTTGCTTGGACTTGCTTGGACTTGCTTAGACCTTCACTGGGACCTGCACGGACCTGCACTGGGACCTGAACACGGACCTGGAGACACGAACCTCGCACGGACTTTGAGACAGTCTCCCATCTGTAAGTAGGGCAAGTTTCATGCCCAAACCTTTCCATTTTTCTGATTTTTCCTGAATTACAAGAAAAGGCATCATTGTGAAGACTTTTCCCGACCAAATTAGAACCCAAACTTAAACTAATCTACACACGGATTGTGGGTGGGGCTTTTGGAAATTATAAAAGCTACATAATTTATAATTTCAGCCTCTTCAATAGCCCACAATCAATACAAGGGGTCTGGGATAAAAGGAAGGATCATAAATTCTGCAAAAGAAATTGTGACATAGAATTGTAGAGTTGTAGAATCATAGAATCACAGAATGGCCCAGGCTGAAAGGTGTGCCGTTTTGAACTAATTGGAGGATTTTAATGAGAAATTAGATTAGAGGCTGAGAAAGGCAAAGCAAAATTTGATTCTGCTTCACTCATTTGTTTACTGAGACGGTTTAAGAGGTAGAACCAAAACATAGATAACTCAGAGCTGTTTGAGCCTTTGGAGGCGCTCTCTCTCTCTCTATCTTCTAGCTGGATCTGTGTAACTCCACTAACCATTTTCCTACTCCTTAACCCCTGTGGCTGATCCTCCTTGCTTACCTGGCATGTAGGACAGATGGTGGGATAAGATTGGGTAGTAGGGGGAAGGTAGTAGGGTGGTTGGGAACTCTTGCGGACTTTGATCTCTGGGAGGGGTGTGGTGTTTCTGTATCACCTTTTCACTGTACATATCTGTAAATATCTTATATATTGTAAGTATCTGATATATATTGTAAATATCTGCTTGTATATTGCGCAAAGCTGTAAATATAAAGCTTCATTCCTTAACTTTCAGCTGACTGAGTCCTAGCCTGGGTTATTTCAAAGGGGGTGGCGGGGGGGGAATTCTGCCAAACCACCACAAAAGTGACCTCCAAAAGTCTTCTAATCCAACCCTCCCTGCAGTCATCAGGGACATCCTCAACTAGGCCAGGTTGCTCAGACATGCTGTACCTTCATCCATGGTTGTATATGCTAATGCTTGGAAAGTAGGTCTCTGTGTTCCTGGTGTCTGGTAAAGTCTACCAAATGTTGCCTTGCGCCCACAAAACCACAGCAGGAAAAAGTGGTACTTGGATGTCCGTTAGCAACCTGCAAGTACACTCTTATTTTGGGGAAGGAGTTTTAGCTTCAAGTCACCTGAGGGAGGGGAGGGACTTTTGTCCAGCATGTCACGTCTTCCATGGGCAATTTTAAGGTTACCTTGAGTTAAAAGAGAGAAGGTTTATTCCTTCAGTGTGTTGTGTGGGAAAGGATTTAGGCAGCACAATAAGGAAGCTGATGAACCCTGAGAAGTGTCTGAGAACCCAGAGAAGTGTCTCTGCCTATGGCAGTGTGGTAGGGCAGGGCACTGCCCCACCAGAAGTTCGAATGGGGTGGGAACTGTGGCAGGGCACACCCCAGTCCACTGCCCCACCGGAGGCTTAGTACAATAGGTGTGAAGTGCCTTCTCCCACCCTCCTTGGGCTTGAACAGGGAGGGAACAAATTGCCCCAGTATATATATGGCAGCTGGACAGATTGGAGCAGGACCTTCACTGGGACCTTCGCTCGGTCCTGAACCGGGACCTGCACCAGGATCTGAACGGACCTGAACATGCACCTGGAGACACGAACCTTGCACGGACTTTGAGCCGGACCTTGAGGAGCATCCTGGCTTCTTGCTGCAGGACCTGCCTCTAACAGTAAACTGCAGCCATTCGTGGGAATACCACGGAGCACCCCTGGCTTTCCCCTGCCTTGCTTCACAATCGTGGCTTCGTGAAAGCTGTGCCCACAGTCACCTTGGACTTCAGCGGGCACTGGACTCTGGATGCTGCCGTGAAAGAGACAGTCTCCTGTCTGTAAGGAGGGCAAAGCTGTTTCATGCCCAAACCTGTCCAAATTTTCTGATTTTTCCTGAATTACTTGAAAAGGCATCCTTGTGAAGACTTTTCCTGACCGAATTAGAACCCAAACTTAAACCAATTTACACACAGACTGTGGGTGGGGCTTTTGGAAATTAGAAAAGCTACATAATTTATAATTTCTGCCTCTTCAATCTCCCACAATCAATACAGGCGGGGGGTTGGAACTGGATGATCTTTGAGGTCTCTCCCAACCTAAACCTTTCTATGATTCTTCCAGCAGGTCAGCACTGGGTGGACCAGTCCTCTTTGGAGCCTGAAGATAAAGTCTTCTCCTCCCATTACATTTTCTATCTGCTGTCTCAGGTAGGTCTTTTCCCAGCAGTGTGAACCTTGTCCTTGGTGCAAAATATCTCATGGTAAATCCAAATCCAGCATGACCTGCACAGCAAAGGTTTGACACGTACAACACCACTACGGGGAAAAACCCTCCATGTAAATCACAGACTCACAGAATGTCAGGGGCTGGAAGGGAGCTCGAAAGCTCATCCAGTCCAACCCCCCTGCCAGAGCAGGATCTCCTATGCCAGATCACATGGGAATGTATCCAGGCAGGTTTTGAGTATCTCCAGAGAGGGAGATTCCACAATGCCCCTGGGCAGCCTGTTCCAGCGTTCTGTCATTCTCAGAGGGAAAAAAAATCCTCCTCATGTTTACACGAAACTTCCTATGCTTCAGCTTCCACCCCTCACCCCTTGTCCTGGCACTGGGCACCACTCAGCAGAACCTGGATTCATCCTCCTGGCACTTACCCTTTCCAAATTTGTAAATATTGATGAGGTCACCTCTCAGTCTCCTGTTCTTCAAGCTAGAGAGTCCCAGTTCACTCAGCCTCTCCTCATAAGAGAGATGTTCCATTGCCTTTATCATTTTTGTGGCTCTGTCCTGGACTCTCTCAAGCAGTTCTATGACCCTCTTGAACTAGGAGGCTCAGAACTGGACACAGCACTCCAGATGCCCTGGTGATGACTCCTCACTGACGGCATTAAAATAGCACCCAGAAAATAATTCCCTGGGTGTAAGCACTGCAAAATAAACTCAAAACAAGCCCCAAAAGTCTTTTTCCCAAAGTGATTACAGCTTCATGAGACAGCAAGTGAAGGCAAGAAGAAAGTTTCCCAGAGCTGGCAAGCAGATGAAAAAGCCAGGGAGAGGAGTTTGGCTCCCAGCTGCCAAGCTGGGGCTCTCTTCCATGTTCTATCACAGTTATCTGACATGATTCAGCATCTTATCTGATAATGCACTGCTTATTTAATCCTCACTCCGGGCATCCCAAATATGCATCCAAGTTTCCCGCAAGCCAGGCTGACGTTTTTCTCTTGGGCCTCATCCCATCTGCTCTGCTTCCTCTCAGCAAAGTTCAGTACAAAAATCCCTCGTTTCCTTTTATGTTCACAGCCTTCAGATCTCAGGCGACTCCTATGCTACGATGCTCCTCAGTCATCTCCATGCCAAGCTTGATGTATCAACCGCTTTAATCCTTTGTCACACCTCTCTGGCTGTCCAGGAACATGGTTCCCTGATATGAATGGCATGCTCAGACGGAGACCTACCGCAGCTGGAGAGCACATCTGCATCCTGGGAATCAGAGAATCACAGAATGGTCTGGGTTGGAAGGGCCCTCAAAGGTTATCTAGTCCAAGCCCCTCTGTAGTCAGCAGGGGCAGCCTCAACTAGATCAGGTTGCCCAGAGCCCTGTCCAGTTCTCTTCCTGAGACTAGCTGGATAAGGAATTGGCTGGATGGTGGCACACAGAGAGTAGTGATCAAAGGCACAATGTCCACCTGGAGACAAGTGACAAGTGGCATCCCTCAGGGGTCAGTGCTGGCACCAGTGCTGTTTAACATCTTTGTCAGTGACACGGACAGAGGAATCAGTGCACCCTCAGCAAGTCTGCAGACGACACCAAGCTGTGTGGGACAGTTGACTTGCTAGAGGGCAGGGATCCATCCAGAGGGACCTGGAGAGGCTGGAGAGGTGTGCCCAAGCCAACCTTATAGTAACCTTCCAGTAGCCCAGGTGACCAGGAGAGCCAATGGCATCCTGGACTAGATCAGGAATAGTGTGGCCAGTAGGACAAGGGAGATTTTTCTTCTCCTGTACTCAGCACTGGTCAGGCCACACCTTTAGTACTGTGTCCCATTCTGGGCCCCTCAATTCAATAATGTTGAGGAGCTGGAATGTTTCCAGAGAAGAGCAACAAAGCTGGTGAGGAGCCTGGAGTACAGCCCTGTGAGGAGAGGCTGAGGGTGCTGAGGTTGTCTATCTTGGAGAGGAGGAGGGTCAGGGGTGACCTTGTTGCTGTCTATGACTACCTGAAGGGAGGTTGTGGCCAGGTGGGGTTGGGCTCTTCTTCCAGGCACCCAGTGACAGAACAAGGAGACATAGTCTCAAGTTGTGCTGGAGGAGGTATAGGCTGGATGTTAGGAGGAATTTCTTCATAGAAAGAGTGATTGGCATTGGAATGGGCTGCCCAGGGAGGTGGTGGAGTTACCGTCCCTGGAGGTGTTCAAGAAAAGCCTGGATGGAGTAGTTAGTGCCACTGGATGGGGCTGGGTGACAGGTTGGACTGGATGATCTTGGAGGTCTTTTCCAACCTGGCTGATTCTATGATTCTATGATTCAACCACCTCCCTGGGAAACCTGTTCCAGTGTTCCGCTACCCTCACAGTGAAGAATTTTTTCCTAACATCCAATCCAAACTTACTTTTCTGTAGATTGAAGCCATTGCTTTGCTCAAACCATCTTCATGCAGTCCTACCTTGGGCCACGTGAAGCACCAAAGAAGTCTGAAAAGCCTTCTTCCAGCCATCTTTCACAGGCTGGGCAGGCTGAAGTATTTAGGCAAACTTCCCTTGAAGACTGAAGAAGATTTTGGAGTCTTTTCATAACAGTAGTGGAAAAAACGTTGCACTTCTACCTTCAGGTAGGGTAGTCATAATCCAAGATGATGGCAGTAGTTGCTTAAAACAGAGTAAATCCTTTAGCTAGAGTGGACACGGAGTGGAAGGACTAATTTGGTGCCACCTCTGGCTCTCAAAGAGAGATGAGAACACCATTTCTTTATTCCTGATCACACCTCTCCTCTCCAGAGAGGTGGTTGAATCACCATCCCTGAAGGCGTTTAAAAGATGCATAGAACCATAAAGGTTGGGAAAGAGCATCTAAGATCATCAGATTCAACTATTAGCCCAATTCCCCATGCTCACTAAACCATGTCCTGAAGTGCTACACCTACATGTTTTTTTAACACCTCCGGCAATGATGACTCCAACATGCCCCTGGACAGCCTGTTACAATGCCTGACCACTCTGTCAGGAAAAAAAAAAAAATCCTAATATCCACTGTAAAGCTTCCCTGGTGCACTCTGAGGCCATTTCCTCTTGTCCTATCACTACTTACTTGAAAGAGAGACCAATCTCCACCTCCCTACAACCTCGTATCAGGTAGTTGTAGACAGCGATAAGGTCTCCTCTCAGCCTCCTTTACTCCAAACTAAACAACCCCAGGTCTCTCAGCTACTCTTCACAAGACTTGTTCTCTAGACCATTGCACAGATATGGTGCTGAGGGACATGGTTTAGCACCAAACTTGGTAGAGGTAAATAATGGTTGGACTTGATGATCTTAAGGGTCTTTTCTAACCACAAAGGCTCTATGATTCTATTCTACAATGTTTTTGAACTTCACATTGAATGTAAATTGAATTATCCATAGAGATAGAGAGGGTGAGATTCAAGTGACCCTGGTTCTGGTACCTGAGTTATCAGCTGAGCTGATGATATCCACCCAAAAAGGAATCCATAGAGATAGAAAAGTGAGATTCAGGTGACCCCAGTGTTAGTACCTGAGTAATCAGCTGAGCTGATGATATCCACCCAAAGAGGAATCCATAGAGATAGAAAAGTGAGATTCAGGTGACCCCAGTGTTAGTACCTGAGTAATCAGCTGAGCTGATGATATCCATCCAAAGAGGATAGAAATAGAGGATAGAGATAGAAAGGGTGAGATTCAGGTGACCCCAGTACTGGTACCTGAGTTATCAGCTGAGCTGATGATATCCACCCAAAGAGGAATCCATAGAGATAGAAAGTGTGAGATTCAGATGACCCCATTGCTGGTATCTGAGTTATCATATGAGCTGATGATATCCATCCAAAGACGAATCCATAGAGACAGAAAGGGTGAGATTGAGGTGACCCTGGTCCTGGTACCTGAGTTATCAGCTGAGTTGATGATATCCATCCAAAGAGGAATCTATAGAGACAGAAAGGGTGAGATTCAGGTGACTCCAGTGCTGGTACCTGAGTTATCAGCTGAGCTAATGATATCCATCCAAAGAGGAATACATAGAGATAGGGTAAAACCCCACCTCTTCCTCCATCTCCAAGGCACACAAGTCTCAAAAATGCCAATTTCTCTTAATTGACTTTAAAATGAACCTGGGCAACCAGAATTTCTGGGGATGCCTCCACAAGGTATGTATCAAAGTCAGGGGAAATCACTTTCACTTCAAATACTTCAGCACCATCAGAAGACTGACTAAGCAGTGGTCTGCTTCTGAAAGGCAGTGTGATAGCACCTGGTAACCAGAGAGCAGGATGCCAACCTTACACCAGAGCTGAACACAAATACTGAACCCCAGTCGTTGGTTCACTTTGTCTGGCAAAGTCTTGTTATTGGGGGATTATGGGAGCAGGTTTGGGAATGAGCTGAAATGAGCTGCAACATTCATTCACTTAAAACTTAGCACTGAACCTGTATTTTGGAGCTGTCATCCTCCTATTTCAGTTGTGTGTGTAACCAAGGAACGTAAATGATACCCTATGAGCACAAACATAGGCTGGGCAAGGAGTGGCTCAAGAGCATTCTAGAGGAGAAAGAATTTAGGATGTCAGTTAGTGGAAAACTCAGTGTGAGCCAGCAATGGTCTCTTGCAGCCCAGAGCCATGTCCTGGGCACAGTCAAAAGAAGCATTGCCAGCAGGATGAGAGAGGTGATTCTATCCCTCTGCTCTGCTGTGGTGAGACCACACCTGGAGTACTACATTCACTTCCGGGGCCCCCAACACCATAAAGAACTGTTGGAGTGAGTCCAGAGGAGGCCATGAAGATGATCGGAATGTTGGAGAACCTCCCCTGCAGGAGAAGGCTGTGAGAGTGTGGCCTATTCAGCCTGGATAAGAGAAGGCTCCAGGGAGACCTTGGAGCAGCCTTCCAGTACCTAAAGGGGGCCTAGAGGAGAGATGGGAAGAGACTTTTTGCAAGGGCTTGTAGTGATAGAATGAGAGGGAATGCATTGAAAGCGAGGAGGGGATATTTAGACTGGATATTAGAAGGAAATTCTTGACAGTGAGGGTGGTGAGACACTGGAAGAGGTTGCCCAGGGAGGTTGTGGATACCCCTGCCTGAAGGTCTCCAAAGCCAGGTTAGACACAGCTTTGAGCATCCTGGTCTATTAGAAGGTGTACCTGCCCGTGGTGGGGACAGGATTTGAAACTAGGTGACTTTCAAGGTCTCTTCCAACCCAAACCATTGTATGAATCTATAATTCTATGAGATGTTAAAAACAACCCAAACCAAAAGCAGAAGCAGAAGCCAGTACAGACCCAAATGTCCAGCACAAGACCAACAAAGCATCCAGCAGCAGCTGCCAACTGAGATGTCAATAAATGTATGAACAGAGTTTTAAGACTGGTGGAAATCTAATTCTTTTGAAATTGTGGATATGAGGCTGATTAAAATAGAGGTAAACATAGTTAAATATAATAGAGTTGGAGATACCAGAGGATAAGTTGGGAATTCTCAGCAGAGTGAACCTCTTCTCTTGCAGGAAAATGATGGGGCCTGAGGTCTTTCAACTGACTGAAGAACAATATTTCAACCAGCCAAGGATTCATGTGTAATAACTATATTTGATATAAAAGCACAGTTCTCACAGTTCTTGTTAGAAACAGCTAAATCCTTTTTTTTTTTTTTTTTGCAACACTTTGATAGAAGGCTTTGTGCTTGCTATGACCCTGGATGAGTTAAATCAGTCTTTCTAAGAGTCAGACAGTCAACATCTGGTTTGCATCACTGAGATCTGAAGTGTGTGTTTGCATGTGTGCAAAATAACTTCATTGCTAACCTCCCCCCTCATTGCTTGTCATCTCCCTCTGCTTTGAGATCAGAGGAGAAGGGAAAGAAGGGGGTGGGGATGGGGGTGTTAAATCACATGCCCTGTGATCTTAGCAATTCACTGAGAACAGGACCTCAGTTTCTCAAAGGTTCATTCTGAAAAGACATCCTAACAGAAACAGCAAGGAGGAAAAATGAGGTAGCCATGAAATTAGAATCCCAGAAGGTCAGGGGATGGAAAGGACCTCAAAAACTCACCCAGTCCAACACCCTTGCCATAGCAGGATCACCTAGACCTGATCATACAGGAACACATCCAGGCAGGAAAGAAATATCTCCAGAGAGGGAGACTCCACAACCTCTGTGGGGAGCCTGTTCCAGTGTTCTGGCACCCTCACAGAGAAAAAAATCCTCCCCATTTTTACATGGAACTTCCTCTATGCCTCCACTTCCACCCAGTGCCCCTTCCTGGCATTGGACATCACCCATCAGAGCCTGGCTCCAGCCTCTTTGCACTCACCCTGAACATCTTTATAAATATGAATAAGGTCACCTCTCAGTCTCTTCTTCAAGCTGCAGAGCCCCAGCTCCTTCAGTCTCTCCTCATAAGGAAGATGTTCCACTCCCTTCATCATCTTTGTGACTCTGTGCTGGACTGTCTCAAGCAGTTTCTTCAGGTCCCTATAGAACTGAGGGACCCAGAACTGGACACAGTATTCCAGATGTGGCCTCAGCAGAGCAGAGTAGAGGGGCAGAAGAGGCTTTCTTGACCTACTAAGCACAACCATTCTAATCCACCCCAGAAGGGCATTTGCCTTCTTGGCCACCAGAACACACAGCTGGCTCATGATCAACCTTCCATCCACTAGGAACCCCAGATCCTTTTCCCCTTCACTGCCTTCCAGCAGGTCAGCCCCCAGCCTGTCACAGATGTCCATTTTCCACCCCCAAAAGCTGTCAAGTCTGGGTTGTATTTTCCAGCTGAAGATTTGGTTGAGAGGATTAAAAACTCTCATCTGAACTGAGATTGTCCCTTTCTCCCAGGCCATCCAGCTCTATCCAGCTAAGCTGGTCTCAGAGGTCCCCAGGCTGGCTGGGCTGTTTTCTAGCAGATGCCTCTTTGCTTCAGATGTTTGATCTGCCTTATCAGGAGGAGAGTCTGTGAACCTAGTGTTTGGGAGGAGAAGCTTTCATGTCTTCAGAAACTTTGACAAAAATGTGCAGACAATAAAAATGAGCAAAGGGGAAATCAAATCAGAAGACAGGACTGAAAATAAACTTGGCCAAGGAGATCTTTCTGCTGGCACATCTGGCACTTAAGTTTAGATATACATGTATGTCATAGATCTGGAGGTCCTTGTTGATGGGAGGGTGACCATGAGCCAGCAATGTGTTCTGGTGGCCAGGAGGGCCAATGACATTCTGGGATGGATTAGAAGGTCTGTGGTTAGTAGGTCTAGAGATGTTCTCCTGTCCCTCTGCTCTGCCCTGGGGAGGCTGCATCGGGAGTATTGTGTCCAGTTCTAGGCCCCACAGTTCAAGAGGGACATAGAACTTCTTGAGAGAGTCCAGCACAGAGCCACAAAGATGGTGAAGGGAATGGAACAGCTCTCTTATGAGGAAAGCCTGAGGGAGATGGGGTGTGTAGCTTGGAGAGGAAGAGACTGAGATGTGACCTTATTCATATTCATAAAGATGTGCAGAGTGCCAGGATGCTGGAGCCAGGCTCTGATAGGTGATGCCCAGTGACAGACCAAGGGGCAATGGGTGGAAGCTGAGGCATAGGAAGTTCCATGGGAAAACGAGGAGGATTTTTTTCCCTGTGAGAGTGCCAGCACACTGGAACAGGCTGCACAGGGGGGTTGTGGTGTTTCCTGCTATGGAGATATTCCAGACCTGCCTGGATATGTTCCTGTGTGATCTGGTGTAGGTGATGTTGCTCTGGCAGTGGGGGTGGGACTGGATGAGCTTTTGAGGTCCCTTCCAGCCCCTGACATTCTGTGATCTTTATCCCTTAGTGTCACTGATTCTGAGTTCAGTTGATGACAGCTAAAAGTCAGTTGGACAAACCACAACTGTCATGCAGGCAAAACCTCCATACTGACAACCACAACCATTGCAATGACCTTTTTCAGGGTTTGTCTCTGTAGGTGTGGGGTTTGCTTTGCATGGGCACTGGTGATGGTTTAAACTCTTCCCAAGCCAGCCCTGGGACCAGACCCTTTTCCCAGGCAGCTGAATTGAAAATGTTGTCTTTACAACAGAATGCTTAACTCAGCCAAGCGACAGAGCTTCACATAAAAAGAGGAATGGGACACAAAATCCAAATGTCCTGACACCACTTACAATCCCATTTGTTATGCTCCGAGGAGCTGGCTGAAGGAATTGGGAGCAATTATGAAAAATCACCTGCATGCTGCTCTCCTCTTTGCTTTGGCTGCACTACACTGGGCCATGTCATGGGTCAAGGCTGGAACACTGAGAGCACTGAAAGCTGCTTTCCAAGCATGAGCTGATGACTGGATGCATGTAGAATAGATCACAGTTTCTCATGCAAAACCTATGAACTTCAGTCCCAGATCTGGCTTTCCACCTCTCTGGGACCAGGATTTCAAATGGGCTACCAAGCTGCCTTCAATGGGGAATGCCTAGCCTTAAGCATGGTAAATCCTTGCTTTGGGGATCACAGAATCACAGAACGTCAGGGGCTGGAAGGGAGCTCAAAAGCTCATCCAGTCCAACCCTCACTGCCAGAGCAACATCACCTACACCAGATCACACAGGAACACATCAAAGCAGGTTTTGAATATCTCCAGAAAGGGAGAGTCTACAACACTCCTGGTCAACCTGTTGCAGTGTTCTGTCACCCTCACAGGTTAAAAACTCTTCCTCACATTTACATGGAACTTCCTATGCCTCAGCTTCTACCCAGTGCCTCTTGTCCTGGCATTGGGCATCACCTATCAGAGCCTGGCTCCATCCTCCTGGCACTGACCCTGCATGTCTCTATGAATATGAAGGAGGTCATCTCTCAGTCTCCTCTTCTCCAAGCTACACAGCTCCACTCCCTCAGTCTCTCCTCATAAGGAAGATGTTCCACTCCCTTCATCATCTTTGTGGTTCTTTGCTGGACTCTCTCAAGCAGTTCCTTGAGGTCCTTCTTGAAGTGAGTGGCCCAGAACTGGTCACAATATTCCAGATGTGGCCTCACCAGGGAAGAGTAAAGGGGCAGGAGAACCCCTCTCAACCCACTAACCACAACTCTTCTAACCCACCCCAGAATGTCACTGCCCTTCTTGGTCACCAGAGCACATTGCTAGCTCATGGTCATCCTTCCATCCACCATGACCCCCAGGTCCCTATCCCCTTCACTGCTCTCCAACAGGTCAGTCCCCAACCTATACTGATCCATGGGGTTGATCTTTCCCAGGTGCAAGACTCAGCACTTGCCCTGGTTGAACTTCATTACATTTCTCCCTGATGACAGCCAGGCCCTTCCTGTGGGCAGTACCTTGGTCCAGATAATAAAAAAATTTGTGGCATCCAAAATCAAGGTTTCATGCTGAAACTTTTGTACACTTTTAGGGCCATTCCCCCAGCTGCCTGAATAAAGAAATCTCACCATCTGCTCGCTTGGAGGTCAGTGCCATTGCAATAAATGTTTTGGAGAAGAAAAGGGCATTTCTAAGGACAAGCCTGAGGCAGCACTTCATGTTTCCAGCAGTGTGTATTCATCATCAATTTCTCTGCCAGTAGCAGTACACAAACTCCAGCAGATAAAACAGCTCTTCCTTGGCTGGCAGCTCTCTGAAGATACATATGCTTCTAATTCATCTGCCCCAAATATTAGACTGTTTCTCTGAATATGTGTCCTGGTATGCATAGTTATCAGCCCTGCCTCTCCTACCACACCCATGGGGTGATCAGCTAACCCCATGGGAACACGTGGCAGAGGAGTGAAGGAGAAAAGCTTGTGGTTTCTGAGCCAGGGGATAGCTTTCTCCTAAAGGAATTCCACTGCAGCCTGGAAAAGTAAGACAGTTCTCCAGCCTGCAGACCATGAGAGTTAAATAAAATCATGTGGCAAAAGTAATGCCCTGTGGACGTGATGGAGAGTGTCCAGAGAAGGGCCACGAGGATGCTCAGAGGGCTGCAGCACCTCTGCTATGAAAGTGTTGGGGCTGTTCAGTCTGGAGAAGAGGAGGCTCCCAGATGACCTTCTTGTGGCCTTCCAGGATATGAAGGGGGCCTACAAAAAAGCTGGGGAGGGTCTTTTTAGGCTATAATATAGTGACAGGACTAGGGAGAATGGAGCAGAGCTGGAGGTGGGGAGATTCAGATTGAATGTGAGGAGGAAGTTCTTCATTATGAGTGATGAGACCATGGAATGGGTTGCCCAGGGGGGTGGTTGAGAACCCATCCCTGAAGGTGTTTGCAGACAGGCTGGCTGAGGCTGTGGGCAGCCTGACCTAGGGCAGGGTGTTCCTGGGCATGGCAGGGGGATTGGAACTGGATGATCCTTGTGGTGCCTTCCAACCCTGACTGATTCTGTGATTCTACCTTCTCTTCTGATTTGGACAATGGCAACAACAAGGAATTTTAGGGATGAAAAGCTGCTAATCCCTGGGAATAAGCACCATTGCTAGACTGCTCAGCCTGTGTCTCCGCTTATAGAAACATAGAATGGTTTAGGCTGGAAGAGACCTCAAAGATCATCCAGTTCCAACCCCCCTGTGCCATAGGCAGGGACACCTCCCACTGGAACAGGTTGCTCAAGGCCTCATCCAACCTGGGCTTGAACACCTTCAGGGAATGAGTAGACACAATGTCCCCAGGCAACCTGTGCCAGTGTCTCACCACCCTCACTATAAACAGCTTCCTCCTAACATCTTGCCTAAATCTCCCCTCTGGCAGTTTAAACCCATTCCTCTTCATCCTGTCATTACAAGACCTCGCCAATAGTCTCTTCCCAGCCCTCCTGTAGCCCCCTTTCAGATACTGGAATGTTACTATAAGGTCTCCTGGAGGCTTTCTCATCCCCAGCGTGCAAAGCCCCAACTCTCTCAGCCTGTCCTCACAACAGAGCTGCTGCAGCCCTCTGAGCATTTTTGTGGCCTCCTCTGGACTGACTCAAACAGTTCTATGTTCTTGTGCTGAAGGCTCCAGAACTGCACACAGGACTCCAGGTGGGATCTGACTTACTCAGATCCTGATTACATGAGATAAACAAAGCAGAAGTGGGACTCCAGAAGTGCTGGAGGGCAGGGATGCCATCCAGAAAGACCTGGACAGGCTGCAGAGGTGGGCCCAGGCTAACCTCATGAAATTTAACAAGACCAAGTGTAAGGTCCTGCACCTGGGTCGCTGCAATCCCAAGCACAAATACAGGCTGGGTGGTGAGTGGCTGGAGAGCAGCT
>VWZI01017613.1:83395-102229 GCA_013396835.1 Psilopogon haemacephalus | reverse complement strand
CAGAGGAGGGCCACAAAGATGATCAGAGGGCTGGAGCACCTCTGCTATGAGGACAGGCTGAGAGAGTTGGGGCTTTTCAGCCTGGAGAAGAGAAGGCTTCGGGGAGACCTTATAGCAGCCTACCAGTATCTGAGGGGGGCCTACAGAAGGGCTGGGGAGGGACTGTTCACAAGGTCTTGTAATGACAGGACGAGGGGGAATGGGTTCAAATTGGTGGAGGGGAGATTTGAACGGGATGTTAGGAAGAAATTCTTCACAGTGAGGGTGGTGAGACACTGGCACAGGTTGCCCAGGGAGGTTGTGTCTGCTCCCTCTCTGGATGTGTTCAAGGCCAGGCTGGATGAAGTCTTGAGCGTCCTGATCTAGTGGGAGGTGTCCCTGCCTGTGGCAGGGGGTTGTAACTGGATGATCTTTGAGGTCTCTTCCAACCTAGACCATTCTATGATTCTATGACTTGAGGATCCAACAACAGCAATAGCATTAACCAGGCAATACATTGATGACTTGTAGCAGATCCGCCCAGGTGAACAACAAAAGCCTTTCACAAGACTAAAAGTCAGGAAGGAGAAAAAAATTATGGTACCATAGCATGCTCCCAGGCCAGACCCAAGATGAGCTCTCCTCTTGCCAAACAGATTTCTTAGAATCATAGAATTGTTTTGATTGGAAAATATTTTGAAAATCACTGAGTCCACCCATCACTACGAAGTCCCTCAAAACCGAGGTTGGAGGAAACCTTCATCCTTGTAGGTTTGAGGATTGAGGATGTGGCAGATCTTTCCATAGCGTGAGCGAAGCCTCGTTCTTGACAGCTTTGTTGTTGCCACTGCTGCTGGGTTTTGCTCCGTGAAATAAAGCTGAGCCTTTCTCCAGAGTGTCATCACGCCATGGCTTGTATCTGCAACTGCTTAAAGTAAGCCAACAGCTCATTCTGTTAACCTCTTCAAGACAAAAAAAAATGCAGGGGGAGTAAATGACCTACACATTTAAAAACTATTTTCTGTTGACCAGCCTCACCTTCCTGGCTTCTTTAACTGAGCATTACTAATTTCTCCTTTAACACAGCTTGAATCCTAGTGTGCTGGTTTGAACTAATTGGAGGATCTGAATGAGAAATTAGACTACAGGTTGAGAAAGGAAAACTTTGATGATGCTACTTCACTAATAGCTTTACTGAAAAAGAAAAAAAAAAAGTTTTAAGATTTGTAACCCAAATATAAATAAGTCAGACTGCTTTGGGCTGTGGTTGCTTTTGCTTTCTCCCTGCCTTTCGTAGCTAAATCTGAATCATAGAATCATAGAATAGTTTAGGTTGGAAGAGACCTCAAAGATCATCCAGTTCCAATCCCCTGCCATAGGGAGGGACACCTCCTGCTAGAACAAGTTGTTCAAGGCCTCATCCAGCCTGGCCTTCAACACCTCCAGGGAGAAAACAGTCACAACCTCCATGGGCAACTCATTCCATGTCTTACCACCTTCACTGTGAAGAACTTCCTTGGAAATTATATTCCTTAGCAGCAGAAAGGAGCCTCTCAAGTCCCCTGGTGGGCAAGAGGTATAATTGAAATGAAGACCCTCTTTCCAGTTTTAGTGTTTGCATTTGCTACTTATTTCTTAAAGTCTTCCAGTTTAGCCTGTTCCCTGTGTGTATAAGTATCCAAACTCTGCATTCTGAAAATTGTAAATAATTAGAGTAGGATAGGATAGAANATCATCCAGTCCAACCTATCACCCAGCCCTAGCCAATCAACTAGGCCATGGCACTAAGTGCCCCATCCAGACTTTTTTTGAACACTTCCATGGACGGTGACTCCACCACGTCCCTGGACAGCCCATTTCAATGCCAATCACTCTCCCTGTCAAGAACTTCTTCCTAATATCCAGCCTATACTTCCCCAGCACAACTTGAGATTGTGTCCCCTCATTCTATTGCTGGTTGCCTGGGAAAAGAGACCAACCCCACCTGGCTACAACCTCCCTTCAGGTAGTTGTAGACAGCAACAAGGTCATCCCTGAGCCTCCTCTTCTCCAGGCTAGACAACCCCAGCTCCCTCAGCCTCTCCTCATAGGGCTTGTGCTCCAGGCCCCGCAGAAGCTTGGAGTGAGTTTTAATGATAATAAACAATTTTCATAGTTATTAACAATTTTTGCCTGGATATCAAAATTAATATAGATTAATTATTTTGCATAATTCATAATACTCCCATTGAGTTGAAACCTTCTCTGTTCCAGTTTGTATCCATTGCTCCTTGGCTTATTGCTGTGCACCACCCAAAAAAGTTTGGCCTCCTCCACTTGACACCCACCAGATGCCTCACACCCATCTGAAGGTTTGCAGGATCAAGCTCCTACCATGCCAGCACACAGAGGAGGCAACAGAGAGCACGCTGACTCACAGGCAAAATTCCTCTTAATCCAAACGTTTCCCCAAAGGACAAAGCAGGTCTCTAGGAAACAAACACCAAGAACCCAGACAGACCACATCACCTTTTACTCATTTTCCCCAAGAATGCGCCCTGGTGTGTTCCTGCTGCGAGAACCCTTTCACTTTTCAGCTGTGGCCGACAGAACTACCACCAGTTTCTCCATTTTCATCATAGACATGACATTGTTTGCGCTCATTGATGAACATCTGGGTGCAATCATGAATGTATCCTCCAAGGAGCAGGGGTCATGAATCAGCAGGCTGCATGACAAGAAGTCAGCCCATGAAAACTAGATGCACGTCCACCAATGCATTATCTCCTCTGATTCCTTTTCTCCAATTATTCTTGATTTCTATCATCCAGTATTTGTCTCTGTGGACGTGACATTAACACATGGTGTGTTATTTTCTGCCAGGGATCAGGAATGATTTCCTTTCTTACACTTGGCAAGTCCAACAGGGCAGGTCTGACCACACCATGATGAGTGGTTAGAAGCCTAAAGCAAGAAAACATGTACGAATTTCACAGAATCACAGAATGTCAGAGGCTGGAAGGGATCTTGGAAGCTCATCCAGTCCAACCGCCAAGCAGATCAGGATCACACAGACCAGATCACACAGGAACACGTAGAATCATAGAATCATAGAATGGTTTAGGTTGGAAGAGACCTCAAAGATCATCCAGTTACAACCCCACGCCATAGGCAGGGACACCTCCCACTAGATCAGGTCGCTCAAGACCTCATCCAGCCTGGCCTTGAACACATCCAGGGAGGGAGCAGACACAACCTCCCTGGGCAACCTGTTCCAGTGCCTCACCACCCTCACTGTGAAGAATTTCTTCCTAACATCCCGTTCAAATCTCCCCTCCGCCAATTTGAACCCATTCCCCCTCGTCCTGTCATTACAAGACCTTGTGAACAGTCCCTCCCCAGCCCTCCTGTAGGCCCCCCTCAGATACTGGTAGGCTGCTATAAGGTCTCCCCGAAGCCTTCTCTTCTCCAGGCTGAAAAGCCCCAACTCTCTCAGCCTGTCCTCATAGCAGAGGTGCTCCAGCCCTCTGATCATCTTCGTGGCCCTCCTCTGGACTCTCTCCAACAGTTCCATGTCCTTCCTATGCTGGGGGCTCCAGAACTGCACACAGTACTCCAGGTGGGGTCTGACAAGAGCAGAGTAAAGGGGCAGAATCCCCTCCCTTGCCCTGCTGCCCACAGCTGCTCTTAATGCAGCCCAGCACACAGTTGCTGTCTGAGCCATGTGTGCACACTGCAGGCTCATGTTGAGCTTCTCATCCACCCAGACCCCCAGGTCCTTTTCCTCAGAGCTGCTCTCCAGCCACTCACCACCCAGCCTGTATTTGTGCTTGGGATTGCAGCGACCCAGGTGCAGGACCTTACACTTGGCCTTGTTAAATTTCATGAGGTTGACCTGGGCCCACCTCTCCAGCCTCTCCAGGTCCCTCTGAATGGCATCCCTCCCCTCCAGCAAGTCAACTGTGCCACACAGCTTGGTGTCATCTGCAAACTTGCTGAGGGTGCGCTGATTCCTCTGTCCATGTCACTGACAAAGATGTTAAACAGCATCCAGGAAAGTTTTGCATATCTCCCGAGAGGGAGACTCCACAACACCCCTGGGCAGCCTATTCCAGTGTTTTATCACCCTCACAGTGACATCTGAATTTGAAGCATGTCAGCTCACAAGCTTGTGAGAAAGGAGGATTTGGTAGCATGAAAGTTTAGCTCTCATGAGGCTCCCACGTGGGCGCTCCTGTTCTCCTGGGGCACAGCAGCAACCTTCCTTTGCCACACCATCTTAACAAGATGTAACATTTTCTCCATGGCACACTTGTGCTGTGAGGGTGACCATGTGAGTCATCAGAAGGGGATAAGATGAGGTGATGACAGACCCCTGTCCTGATATGTCCAAAAATAGCCACTAAATCATGTGTGTGTGTTTTGTGCCACTGTTGCTATGGGTATGAACAGGTCTCAGGCCATGGCTGTGTACATCAGTGCATTGCTAACTAAATGTTTGCTGCATATTGTACTGAGCAAAAGTATGCCAATGATGGCCTTAACTCCTCAGCTCTGTCTTGTCTTGCTTATTTTTTTCTCTTACTCCCTGGGCCTGAGTGTGTCCAACAGGGCTAGGGAGATTTTTTTCTCCCTAGTGAGATCACACCTGGAATACTACGTCCAATTTTGGGCTCCCCAGTTCAAGACAGACAGGGACCTGCTGGAGACAGTCCATCAGAGAGACATGAGGATGACAGGGATTTGAGCATCTCCCTTGTGAAGAGAGACTGAGAGCCCAGGGGCTGTTCAGTTTGGACAAGAGAAGACTGAGAGGAGATCTAATCAATGTGCACAAATATCTGAGGAGTGAGTGCCAAGTGGAGAGGGCAAATTTATTTTAGGTGGTGCACAGCAATAAGACAAGGAGCAATGGATACAAACTGGAACAGAGAAGGTTTCAGCTCAACATGAGGAGAAACTTCTTTGGTGTGAGGGTGACAGAGCCCTGGAACAGGCTGCTCAGAGAGGTTGTGGAGTTTCCTTCTCCGGAGACTTTCAAAACTCACCTGGATGCATTCCTGTGTGGACTACCCTAGGGGATCCTTCTTCAGCAGGGAGGTTGGATTGGATGATCTCTGGAGGTCCCTTCCAAATTCTGATGTTCTTTGACTCTGTGATTCTGATCCAGGAAAATAAGCAATCATGCAGTCCTCGAATGCTGGTTCAGCAAGTTTTGCACCTGCCGTACTACCAGTAGATCTACCACCCAAAACATTCAACATCTTTGTGGTTTCATCTCATTGTCATATTGTGCTGGTAGAATCAGCACTACCTATGTTATTTCAGATAGTTTGAATGGAAACACTTCTAGGATCACAGAATGATAGAATGATTTGGGCTGGAAAGGACCTTAAAGATTATCTATTTCCAAGCCTCCTGCCCCAGGCAGGGACATTTTCACTACCTTACGTTTGCTCGTTCAACCTGACCTTGAACATTTCCAGGGGTAAGATATCCACAGCTTCTCTGGGCAACATGCACCAATGACTCACCACTCTTAGCATAAAATATTTCTTCCCAGAATCTAAATCTCTTTCAGTTTAAAAGATTTTTCACTACCCTCACTGATAAAGAATCATAGAATCATGGAATTGTCAGGACTGGAAGGACCACCCTCCAATCCCCGTGCTGTGGGCAAGGGCACCTCACACTAGATCAGATTGCTCAGGGCCACATCCAGCCTGACCTTAAAGACCTCCAGGGATGAGGCTTCCACCACTTCCCTGGGCAACCTGTTCCAGGGTCTCAGCATCCTAATGCTGAAGAACTTATTCCTAACATCCAAGCTAAATCTCCCCTTTACTATCTTGGATCCATTCCCCTCAGCCCTATCAATACCTGACATCCTAAAAAGTCCTTCCCCAGTTTTCTTGTAGCTCCCTTCAGACACTGGAAGGCCACAATAAGGTCTCCTCACAGTAAGTCCATCTTCCTCTTTGCTCTAGGTCCCCTTTAAGCACTGGAAGGCCACTGTTAGGATTCACTGAAGCCTTCCCTCCTCCAGGCTGAACAACCCCAACTGTCTCATCCTGACCTCACAGCAGAGGGGTTCCAGCTCTTGGATCATTGTGGCCTCCTCTGTCCCTCTCCAACAGGTCCATGTCTGTCCTGTGCTGAGGACTGCAGACGTAGACCCAGCATTGCCAATGGGGTCTCAGTAGAGTGGAGCAGAGGGGCAGAATCCCCTCCCTTGACCTGCTGCCCTTGCTGCTGGGAACGCAGCACAGGATATGGTTGGTTTTCAGGGCTCATTAATCCTGGAACCACACAAACCAGAGCAGAGTCAAGACTTCTTATAAGGGCCCATGATAATAGGACAAGGAGAAATGGTTTTAAACTAGACAGATTACAGAATAACAGAATCACAAAATGCCAGGAACTGGAAGGGACCTCAGAAGCTCATCCAGTCCAGCCCCAACCTGCCACAGCAGGATCACCTAGACCTAGATCACTGGAACATGTCCAGGCAGCTTTTGAATATCTCCAGAGAGGGAGACTCCACAACTCCCCTGGGCAGCCTGTTCAAGTGTTCTGTCACCCTCACAAGAAAAAAATCCTCTTCATGTTTTAATGAGACTTCCTATGCCTTAGCTTCCACCCGTTGCCCCTTGTCCTGTCACTGGACATCACTGAGCAGATCCTAGCTCCATCCTCCTGGCACTCACACTTTACATCTTTATAAACATGAATGAGGTTGCTTCTCAGTCTCCTTTTCTCCAAGCTAAAGAGCCCCATCTCCCCCAGTCTCTCCTTATAAGAGGGATGTTCCATTCCATCCAGAGAGATGTAGGTTTATGTTGGACATTAAGGAGTTCTTTACAATGAAGCTGGTGAGACATTGAATGTGTTGCCCAGAGAAGTTCTGGATGTGTTTCTGGAAGTGTTTAAGACCAGGCTGGATGAAGCTTTGAGCGACCTGGTCTAGTCAGAGGTGTCCCTGCCTGTAGCATGGGGGTTGGAAGTAAATGATCTTTAAGGTTCCTTCCAAGTGAAGCCAGTCCATGATTCCATGAAGCCTCTGTAAACTCAACACAAAGTGTTGACTTTGGGCAGTAACGACCATAAGCAACAAACATCAGCCTTAGAGCAAGTCTCAGTCAGTGTCCCTCTGGCTTGGTGGCACAGAGAGTACACATTGTCTATTAGTTATAGAGGAAGCCCAGAGTGACGTGCTCATGAGATGGAAAGCACAGCTCATTGCCTATATTTAGGTAGGATGAATCCAGGCCCTTCTAAAATGTTTACAGTGCCTTTTATTTGTAGCCCAGACCGGAAGATAGCAATTATACATATCCCAGATGGAGAAAGATGTTTAAAAGGAGGCTTAGTTATACCAGGAACCCTGTTGCTTGCTTTTTCTGTTTGGCTGTTTGTTCACTTCTCCTACAGAAGGAGCAGGAAATCTTTAGTTACTGGCTTTCCCTCCTCCGCTGTTTCCAAGAAACTGTACCTCTTTGATCTTTTTTAGTCTTGCAAAACCTGGGCCTGCCCTGCTTCCAAGGAAGCAAGTGGCAAATTCGCAGGGGCAGATCCTTGTCTGGGTGTAAACTGGCACAACACCTCTGCACATCAAAGAAATTCCCCCTGATTACAGACCGCAAGCTCTTCATGGGAGGGGGGAGTCCATGTCTCTGACCTCGGTCGGTAAATTACTTAATTAAAAGCAGTCATTAAATAATCTTTAATCTGATGTTTATTTCTCCAGGCAATTCTGTTTACACTGCTTGTTGCTGCTCTGCCTCGTGCCAGACCAATGGGATTCTACAGCAAGGCAGTTCTGTAATGTGGTGGACTTACAGTTGGATTTGATGATCTTAAAGGTCTTTTCCAACTGAAATGATTCAATGATTCAGTGATTTAGTGATTCTGTGATTCTATGATTCTATGATTCAGTGATCAGTGATTCTGTCATTCAATGATTCTAAGATTCTGTGATTCTACAATTCTATGATTCACTGATTTTATGATTCTGTGTCTCAGTGATTCTGTGATTTCATGATTCAGTGATTCCATGATTCAGTGATTCCATGATTCAGAGATTCTATGATTCTGTGATTCTATGATTCTGCAATTCTATGATCCTGTGATTCCATGATTCTGTGATTCTATCATTCTGTGAGTCTATGGTTCTGTGACTGTGATTCTATGATTCCGTTATTCTGTGATTCTATGATTCAGTGATTCTATGATTCAGTGATTCCATGATCCTGTGATTCTATGATTCTGTGCTTCTGTGATTCTATGATTCTGTGATGCAGTGATTCTATGATTCTGTGATTCTATGACTCTGTGATTCAGTGATTCTATGATTCAGTGATTCTCTGATTCAGTGATTCTATGATTCTGTGACTCAGTGATTCTGTGATTCTATGATTCAGTGATTCTTTGATTCTGTGACTCTGTGATTCTATGATTCCATGACTCTGTGATTCTCTGATTCTATGATTCGGTGATTCAATGATTCTGTGATTCTGTGATTCTATGATTCCATGACTCTGTGATTCTGTGATTCTATAATTCAGTGATTCTCTGATTCTGTGACTCTGTGACTCTGTGGTTCTATGATTCAGTGATTCTGTGATTCTGTGTTTCTATGATTCTGCAATTCTACGATCCTGTGATTCCGTGATTCTATCATTCTATGATTCTATGATTCTGTGACTCTGTGATTCTGTGATTCTGTGATTCCATTATTCTGTGATTCCATGATTCTGTGATTCTATCATTCTGTGATTCTATGATTCTATGACTCAGTGATTCTCTGACTCTGTGATTCTATGATTCCATTATTCTGTGATTCCATGATTCAGTGATTCTATTATTCTGTGATTCCATGATCCTGTGATTCAGTGATTCCATGATCCTGTGATTCAATGATTCTATGCTTCTGTGATTCCATGATTCTGTGATTCAGTGATTCTATGATTCTGTGCTTCTGTGATTCCATGATCCTGTGATTCAGTGATTCTATGATTCTACGATTCTATGATTCTGTGATTCTATGATTCTGTGATTTCAGCTAGAAGTCTTGGCAGCATTTGCTCACAAGACAATAAAGAAAAAAAAAAAGAAAAAAAAAGAAAGTGTGAGCCCAAAACACCCACTGCAAAATATCAAGGTTGAAATATCTGGAGAACTGACTCTTCTTCTCTCTTCCCTCTTTCCCAGTGAGGAAGTTTTACCTTGAATGTAGGATTCAAAACAAAGCCTATGGTCTCCTTCAGAGCCAGGCTACACAGGTGATTCTTGCTGTCTAGGAAAGCCTGGGCTCATGCTGCAGCTTTTCCCTGTGCTGGAACTGAGCACTCAATTTCCAGCACACCACCTCAAAGCCCTTTGGATGACATTCATTACTGGCTTGCACAGAAGAGTCTGGCAAACAGACCCTTCCCTCTGCACATAGATGCCGACTCAGAGAGCCACACTGCCCTAGGAAACAGCCCTAAACCCAGTGCTGACCCAGCACTTAGGGCTAAGAGAGGATATTCCCACCCCTGAGTTTGGAGAGGTCATGCTCTAAGGTCCTTAGAGAGAATTCTGGGGTCTGAGTTTCTCAGGCTACAAAATTCCTGACCTCTCCAGGAGCAAGGATTTGCAAAGGATTCCTTCCTGTCACCTCTGACCTTTGTTGCCTAGGGTCAGAGCCAGGTCCTCCAGAGAATCTCCTGCAAAGCTCAGTTCTCTACTTGCAATTCACTTTCCAGAAGAGGCCCCACAGCTCCTTATGCCCTCTGCAGAGGGGAATGGCAGGAGGATGGTCTCCTTACCAGACCATCCTTACCAGATGTCATTTCGTCTTTCATATTTTTCCCCCAAATATATGCTTATGATGTTAAATCCCCCTCTACTCTGCCCTGCTGAGACCTAACCTGGAATACTACATTCAGGTTTTGGCTCCCCAGTTTAGGAGGGACAGGGATCTACTCAAGAGTCCAATGGAGATGCTGTAGGGGCTGGAGCACTGCCCTGTGAGGAGAGACTGAGAGACCTAGGGCTGTTTGGTCTGGTGAAGAGAAGACTTAGAGGGGATCTAATTAATGTTTATAAATATCTGAGGGCTGGTGTTCAAGAAGGAGGGGACAAACTCTTCTCAGTTGCACCCTGTGATAGGACAAGGGGCAATGGATAAAAATGACAGCACAGGAAGTTCCACCTCAACATGAGGAAGAACTTCTTTACTGTAAGGATCGCTGGACCAGGCTGCCCAGACAGGTTGTGGAGTCTCCTTCTCTGCAGACTTTCAAGCCGTGACTGGATGTGCTCTTGTGTGACCTGAGCTAAATAGAAGGACATGGAACTGTTTCAGCGAGTGCAGAGGAGGGCCATGAAGATGGTCAGAGGGCTGCAGCATCTCTGCTATGAGGACAGGCTAAGAGAGTTGAGGCTCTGCAGCCTGGAGAAGAGAAGGCTTCCAGGAGACCTTGGAGTAGCCTTCCAGTATCTGAAGGGGGCCTACAGGAGGGCTGGGGAGGGACTATTCACAAGGTCATGTTATGACAGGATGAGGGGGAATGGGTTTAGAGTGGCAGAGGGGAGATTTTAAATGGATGTTAGGGGGAAGTTGTTTGTAGTGAGAGTGGTGAGACACATTAATGGGTTGCCCAAGGAGGTTGTGGCTGCTCCTTCGGCCAGGTTGGATGAGGCCTTGAGTGACCTGTTCTAGTGGGAGGTGTCCCTGCCTATGGCACAGAGGGGTTGGAACTGGCTGAGCTTTGAACCTTCCAACCTAAACCATTCTATGATTCTGTGTTGGATTCTGTGGTCCTGCTCTGGCAGAGGGCTTCATAGAATCATAGAATCAGTCAGGGTTGGAAGGGACCACAAGGATCATCTAGTTCCAACCCCCCCTGCCATAGGCTGGGACACCCTACCCTAGAAGGGTTGGACTCAATGATCTCTGGAGGTCCCTTCCAAACCCTACTATTCCGTGATCCTATGAAATCCCAACTTCTCCCGCAAAGGCATCCCTACAACCTCCCTGTTAGACATTGGAGGAGAAAGACTTGGTACACTTTCCTCTGTATGGACAATTCATAAGAAAAAAAAAGGGTTATTGAGAGGTGCTTTGAGCTGTGTTTGGGGAGAGCCACTTCCAAATGCAGTTTGAGATGAACTTCTGCCAGGGATGGCTTCTCAACTGCCGAAGCTATTCTTTCAGGAAGGTCATGCTGTCATAACAAACATCTCACCAAAATAGAAACAATACCCTGGGAATCTGAACGTCAGAGTGGAAAGTCAGCTTCCTGGCAGATATTTCTGAAGAGCTTTGAAGATGTGAAGAATGACACTGTTGCTAAGAAGTATTTATTCCCCCTATTTTTTAATTTAATTTAATTTAATTTTTTTTCTCTGGAGAAAGACTTTCCTGCTACTNCCAACCTCCTTCTGTGATATCTCTGGTATCAGCAGAAATATAAACAGCCCTGATTTATGTATAGATTTTTTTTTTTTCCATGGCTCTCACCACTCTGGTATCTGAACGACTTTGCAAACGTTTCACAGCTACAGTAATTTGGGGGAAACAGTAAAGCATCGTTGGTGCTTGTTTCACCCCAGAGGCAATTGAGGCACACACCACGAAGTGAAGTAGCAGATTGGGTACTGAGTGTTGCTGCCTTGAATCCTGGTTTGATGTTTCGTTTATAAGATGATGCCTGTTACCTTAACAAAACAATAATAATAATAAATAAAGGTATTACATAGAAGCCACTTAGTGCAGTGGTTTGGCTTGAGTTGTACAACCCAGATAATCTTATCTCAGAGGTTCCAGCTAGCCCCAAAGCCTTGGAAATTATTAACTTTCTCCAGTTCCTTTGTGCTTGGGACTAAGCTGTTTTGTCTACATATAATCCCCCCAAAGAAGGCTGTGGTGAGATGTGAGTGGATGTCTGTGACTATCTCTTGTCTCAGCTGCATCACGTTCCCACCAGACATCCGACAAATCACAGAAGCACAGAACATTAGAGGTTGGAAGGGACCTCCTGAGATCATTCAGTCCAACCCCCCTGACAAGGCAGCATCCCCTAGGGTTGTTCACACAGGAATGCATCCAGTGGGATTTGGAAAATCTCCAAAGAAGGAGAGTCCACAACTTCTCTGGGCAGACTGCTGCAGGGCTCTGGCACCCTCACATCAAAGAAGTTTCTCCTCCTGTTCAGCTGAAACCACCTCTGTTTCAGTTTGTATCCATTGCTCCTTGGCTTATTGCTGTGCACCCCCCAAAAGTGCTTGGCCCCCTCCACTTGACACCCACCCCTCAGCTAGGCAGAGACATTGCTCAGATCTCCTCTCAACCTTCTTTTCTCCAGATTAAACAGCTCCAGGGTTTTCCATAGGGGAGATGCTCAAGTTCCTGAATCATCTTTGTGGCTCTCTGCTGGACTCTCTTCAGCAGGTCTCTGTCTCTCTTGAACTGGGGAGCCCAACGTTGGACACAGCATTCCAGTTGCAGTCTCAACAGGGCAGAGCAGAGGGGGAGAAGAACCTCCCTAGCCCTGCTGGCCACACTTTTCCTGCTTCACCCCAGGATGCCATTGGCTCTCTTGGACACAAGGGCACATTGCTGGCCCATGCAGAACTTGCTGCCCACCAGCACTCTATGTTTTCTTTCTCTGTGGAGCTGCTTTCCAGCAGGGCAGCCCCAACCTGTCCTGGTGCCTGCTGTTATTCCTCCCCAGATGCAGGACCCTGCCCTTGTCCTTATTGGACTTCATGTGGTTAGCGTTTGTCCAGCACTCAGCCTCTCCAGATCTCAGATAGCTGCACAGCCTGGCAGGCACACATGGTGGGAGAGAATCAGAAAGAGAAAGAATAGAATAGAATAGAATAGAATAGAATAGAATAGAATAGAATAGAATAGAATAGAATAGAACAAGCTAGGTTGGAAGAGACCTCCAACATCATCCAGTCCAATCTATCCATGGCACTAAATGCCCCATCCAAGCTTTTCTTCAACACCTCCAGGGATGGTGACTCTACCACCTTCCTGAGCAGCCCATTCCAATGTCAATCACTCTCTCTGTCAAGGACTACCCTAGGAGATCCTGCTTTGGCAGGGAAGTTGGACTGGTTGATCTCTGGAGGTCACTTCCAACCTCTAACACTCTGTGACTTTGTGATCTCACAGCAAGAAAAATCCAAGTTAGAGCTTGCAGGCTTTTCAGTCACCAAAGGCAACCAAGAGCCACAGTTTTGTAGGGCTTTGGTAGGGCTTTGTCATTTCTAACATCTGCAGATCTCCCCAGGTTTAAAAAAAAAAAAAGGGGGAGAGGGTGTTGAGATGCACCTTTTATGCTGCAAATCATTCCTCCCCCAGAGTTGGGATTATCACACATTTTTAGCATCACTGGAGCATGATAGCAGAGTCTGGCTGTAGATGAGACAGCCTCTGATGTTCAAGTCAAGACTCAGTCCAATTAGTCATTCAGAAGGCAGATATGGAGCTGGTTTATGTTCTTCACCTCAGATATCACTTCCAGCTAGACTGAGACAGCTCTCCTGCAGCCAGAGCTTTGCCTCCCTTGGGCCGCATCCAGCTGTCTGTTGGGCTTTACATCAGGATGGGGTGAGGGGGCAGGAGGGAGCAGCCATGCCCTGGTATCTGCTTGGGTTCATGAGGAGGCTCATGCTTCTGAGGGGGGTGGATGTCTCACTTCTCCTCCTGTCCGGACACTACTCACTCCACTGCACTGAGATGAGCAAAGTTCAAAGGGCAGCCCTGGTGCAGAAAAACGTTACCAGACCCTTGATGTGACTTGAATTGTGTGTTTCAAGGTGAAACAAGTCAGGCTTTGTGTTGATGCAGCAGTTCCTGTGGTGGACAAAGTTCGCTGCTCCAAAAAATTAACTGCAAGTGAGGCATCCATATCACACAGACTGCAGAGGGGATGGGAATGATAAATTTAGTCCTGTATCCCTGGATATATGCTTCAGACCAAACCCCTAAAATATTATTGCTTCTTTTTTCTTCTTTTTTTCTTTCTCTTTTTTTGTTTGTTTTTTCCTTGTGTGCTTCTGGTAGAAAAAAAAAAAAGATAGCAATAAATTAACCTGTCAAGATACCTCGAATGAGCTTTACCAGCTCCATTTAGGTAATGAGGGCTTCTATGAGGAACAGATTGGGAAGCAGCTTTCTTAGCCCATATTCTCCTTGTCAGCTGTCTGTTTGCAGGGTGGTTATCATCAAAAGTGTTCCTGTTTTCAGCTCTTATTCACTCTCTGCAAGGGAGAGTGGGCTGACTATACATTGGTGTCTCCTAACATGCTGCTCCCAGCTGTTCCACAAAATGTGGACAAAAAAAAAGGAGACAAATTTGGATTGCTGGATTGATGGAGCAGGTCCAGAGGAGGGCCACAAAACTGATCAGGGGGTTGGTTGTGAGAACAGGCTGGGGGAGCTGAGAGTGTTCAGCCTGGAGAAGTAAAGACTCCAGGGAGACCTAATAGCAGCCAGCCAGGAGCTGAAGGGGGCTACAAGAAGGCTGCAGAGAGACTGTTTGCAAAGGCCTGCAGGGACAGGACAAGGGCAATGGCTTCAAACTAGAGCAGAGTAGATTTAGATTGGATGTTAGCAACAAGTTCTGCACCACAAGAGTGCTGGAACATTGGAACAAGTTGCTCAGGGAGGTGGTTGGGACCCCATCCCTGGAGATATTGAAGGTGAGGCTGGACAGGGCTCTGGGCAGCCTGATGTAGTTGAGGATGCCCCTGCTGATTGCAGAGAAGGTTGGACTGGATGACCTTTGGAGGTTCCTTCCAGCCTGGACCATTCTATGATTCTATGATTCCATGATTCTATGATTCTTGCAGCTGTAATCCCTGGCATGCTGGGAAGAAGCTGCTGCTTCAGGATGGTGCATTGACCCTGTAGTTTTCCTTCTGAGAATCAGAGTGGTTTAGGTTGGAAAGGACCTCAAAGGTCATCCAGTTCCAACCCCCCGGTGCCATAGGCAGGGACACCTCCCACTAGGTCAGGATGTTCAAGACCTCATCCAGCCCGGCCTTCAACACCTCCAGGGAGGGAGCAGCCACAACCTTCCTGGGCAACCTATGCCAGTATCTCACCACCCTCACTGCAAAGAACTTCCTCCTAACATCCAGTTTCAATCTCACCTCTGACAATTTAAACCCATTCCTCCTCATCTTGTCATTACAATACCTTGTGAATAGTCCCTCCCCTCACCCAGCCTGGCCTTGAACACCTCCAGATAGGGAGCAGCCACAACCTCCCTGGGCAACCAACCTCCCTCTTGAAGGTGAGGCTGGACAGGGCTCTGGACAGCCTGATCTAGTTGAGGATGTCCTTGCTCACTGCATGGGGGCTTGGACTAGATGACCTCTGGAGGTCCCTTCCAGCCCAGTCCATTCTATGATTCTATGATTCTAAGATTGGTTGGGACTTTTTATTTTCTCCTTGTTTGTTTTTCTGAGGCTTTTAAGAAGATTTCAGGTTTAGAAGGGCTAAAATGAGATGCCATTTTCATTTTAATCCTACCTAGCAGGAAGACAATTTTCTTGGTCTCTAAGTCAGGACGTGGTAGGAGGTTCTTAACCACTGGAACAACCCACACAAAGTGCTTGTTTCCACACTTAGGAAATGGCTATAATTGAACTTTTCCCAGAGATGCAATTAAGGAATTAGCAAGCTGCCAGCCTGCCCATAAGAGTTTCTTTGTGATCTGCCCAGAGGACTGTGGTTCATAGCAGCCATAAAAGGTTGAGATTTCTTCTGCAGCATGTGAAGAAAAGGTAGATCAAGTCCTGAGGAGGACAGAAAAGCATGACATAGAAGTTCTATGCCTCCACTCCAGTTCATTAGCCCAGGTCCCAGTACCTGCACATCTGCTCATCCAGCCAGATGCTGCCAGTAGAGAAGAGTTTGCTGGAGAAGAAATCCCTTCTTTAAGTGATCAGTGCTGACCACTGCCAGAGGCAGGGAAATGCACTAAAGGGACTGCCAGGTAACATTTTAAAAGGGATTTTTATTAACTGAAAGAAACTGCCACTGTTCTTGATTGGATATATCCAGTTCCACACCAAATTAATCTTCTTTTTTTTTCTTACAGAATCATAGAATTGCTTTGATTGGAAAAGACCTCTAAGATCATTGAGTTCAAGATCACAGGACCACAGGATGTCAGGGGTTGCAAGGGACCCAAGGAGATCATTGAGTCCAACCCCCCCTGCCACAGCAGGACCACATACTCAGCTCAGGTCACACAGGAATACATCCAGACAGGCCTTGAAAGTCTCCAGAGAGAGACTTTCCCACAACCTCTCTGGGAAGCCTGTGCCAGTGCTCTGGGACCCTTACAGTAAAGAAGTTCCCCCTTGTGTTGAGCTGGAACCTCCTGTGCTGCGGCTTACATCCACAACATCCATTGCTCCTTGTCCTATCCCAGGGAGCAAGTGAGCAGAGCCTGTCCCCTTCCTCCTGACCCCCAGCCCTCAGAGAGTTATAAACATTTATTAAATCCCCTCTCAGTCTTCTCTTCTCCAGACTAAGCAGCCCCAGGTCCCTCAGCCTCTCCTCACCAGGCAGTGCTCCAATCCCCTCAGCATCCTCATAGCCCTCTGCTGGACCCTCTCCAGCAGATTCCTTTCCCTCTGCAGCTGGGGAGCCCAAAACTGAACACAATGTTCAAGATGAGATCAGAGCAGAGCAGATTGGAAGGGAAGGAGAACCTTTCTTGATCTGCTGGACACACTCTTCTTAATACACCCCAGGATGCCATTGGTCTTCTTAGCCACAAGGGTACATTGCTGTGCTATGGATGTTCTCCACCAGCACTCCCAGGTCCCTCTCCACAGGGCTGCTCTCCAGCAGTCCAACCATCAACACAGCACCACCATTCCCACTAAACCATGTCCCACACTGCCATGCCTACAAGTGCTTTGAAACACCTCCAGGGATGGTGATTCCACTACCTGCCTGTGCAGCCTATTCCAAGGCCTGGTCACCCTTTCAGTGAATAAATTTTTCCTTATATCCAAACTAAGCCTCCCCTAGCACAATCTGAGGTAATTTCTTCTCATCCTGTCACTTGTTACTAGGGAGAAGAGGCCAACACTCACCTGGCTACAACCTCCCTTCAGCTTGTAGACATCAAGGAGGTCTCCCTTCAGCCTCCTTTTCCCCAGACTAAACAACCTCAGGTAAAACCCAGAAACCTTGATGACTACAGAGACGCATTTTTTTACAGTGCCTTCAGATCCCAGATCCCAGGAGCCAAATAAAGTCCCTTTAAAACTCACAGTTTGGTGGGGTTTTTTTGTTTGTTTTTTTTTCCCACGCTGGATAACTGAATCCAACCTTGGGTTAAATTTCATGTTTGAAGGCTACAGATGCATTAATGACAGCTAGGGGCTTTCCACCACCTTGCCTGCAGCCCTTTGGTTCTGAGACATTATCTTTCAATATTCTCCTTAGTTTTCCTGTATCCTTCTGATGCTGCTTCAGAATGTTCTGTCTCTGTGGCGGGGCAGGGCACTGCCCCACCGGAGGTTTGAATGAGGTGTGAACTGTGGCAGGGCACACCCAGTCCACTGCCCCACCAGAGGTGTGAATGGGGCAGGAAGCGGTCTTCCTCCCTCCCCATCTCTGTCACCAGAGGCTTAGCACAATAGGTGTGAAGTGCCTTCTCCCACCCTCCATGGGCTTGAACAGGGAGGGAACAAATTGCCTCAGTGTATATATGGCAGCTGGACAGATTGCAGCAGGACTTGCTTGGACTTGCAAGGACTTGCTCGGACCTTCACTGGGACTTGCTCGGACCTTCACTGGGACTTGCACGGACCTGCACTGGGACCTGCACGGACCTGCACTGGGACCTGCATGGACCTGAACACGGACCTGGAGACACAAACCTCGCACAGACTTTGAGACAGTCTCCCATTTGTAAGTAGGGCAAAGATGTTTCATGCCCAAACCTTTCCATTTTTCCTGATTTTTCCTGAATTACAAGAAAAGGCATCCTCATGAAGACTTTTCCCGACCGAATTAGAACCCAAACTTAAACTAATTTACACACAGATTGTGATTGGGTATTTTGGAAATTATAAAAGCTACATAACTTATAATTTCAGCCTCTTCAATCGCCCCCAATCAATACAGTCTCCTGTAGACAACTCTTTATGAGTCATCTTACAGCATAAATAATTCCAATGCATGTTTTATTTTACATTGCATAAAGATGACAGGAATTGGAGACTCTGGAGGGATACTTCACAGAGTAACATGTAAAGTATCACAGAATCTTAGAATCACAAAATCATAGAATGTTGGGGGCTGGAAGCGACCTTGAGAGGCATTGAGGTACTGGAACATGCCCAGAGAAGGACGATGAAGCTGGTGAGGGGCCTGGAGCACAGCCCTGTGAGGAGAGGCTGAGGAAGCTGGAGGAGTGCAGCCTGGAGAGGAGGCTCGGGGAGGACCTCATTGCTGTCTACAACTACCTGAAGGGAGATTGTAGCCAGATGGGGTTGGTCTCTTCTCCCAAGCAACCAGTGACAAGGGGACACAATCTCAAGTTGTGCTGGGGGAGACACAGGCTGGATGTTAGGAGGAAGTTTTTCCCAGAGAGAGTGATTGGCATTGGAATGTGCTGCCCAGGGAGGCAGTGGAGTCATCATCCCTGGAGGTGTTGAAGAAAAGCCTGGATGGAGCACTCTAGTGCCATTGGCTAGGGCTGGGTGATAGGTTGGACTGGATGATGTTGGAGGTCTCTTCCAACCTGGTTTATTCTATTCTATTCTATTCTATTCTATTCTATTCTATTCTATTCTATTCTATTCTATTCTATTCTATTCTATTCTATTCTATTCTATTCTATTCTA
>VWZI01017613.1:65560-81165 GCA_013396835.1 Psilopogon haemacephalus | reverse complement strand
TTCTATTTCTATTTCTATTTCTATTTCTATTTCTATTTCTATTTCTTTCTATTCTATTCTTGTCCAGCTCCCTTGCCAGAGCAGGGTCACTCATACCAAATCACACTGGAATGTATCTAGGGGACAGTAAAGGAGACAGCAGAGGGGACAATAAGTTCAGTAAGAGATATACAGCTCAATGTGCATTCTTCATCAGTGTTGTGTGCATCATTGTACAAAGGCAGGGCTTGGAATTGTGTCCTCATTATCCATGAGGAATAAAGATAATTTCACAGGCAGGAATTATTTTTCCTCTAACAGGAAAAATAAGCCAGCAGATTTCAAAGGCAGATACAATCAGAGCACCATAGAATCATAGAATGGTCTGGGATGGAAGGTACCTCTAACCAATAAAGCCACCTAATTTAACCCCCTCTGAAGTAAGCAGAGGCAGAGAATTTTAAAATCCTAGAACCATAGAATGGTTTGGGCTGGAAGGGACCTCCAAAAGTCATCTAGTCCAAGCCCTTCTGCAGTCATCAGGGACAACCTTAACTAGATCAGGTTGCCCAGGGCCCTGTTGAACCTCACCTTGAATATCTCCAGGGATGGGGCCTCAACCACCTCCCTGAGGAACCTGTTCCAGTGTTCCACTTCCCTCATGATGCAGAACTGGTTCCTAACACCCAATCTAACTCTTTTCTTCTCTAGTTTGAAGCCATTGCCTCTCATCCTATCACTGCAGGCCTTTTGATCAATCTCTCTTCATCCTTCTTGTAGGCCTCCTTAGGAATTGAAAGGCCATTATTAAGTTTCCCTGGAGCCTCCTCTTCTCCAGGCTGAACGTTTAAGATCATCAAATCCAGCTGTTAACCCAGCACTGCCAGGTCACCACTAAACCGTGTCCCTAAGTGCCACACCTACACCTCTAGGAATGGTGACTCCACCACTTCCCAGGGCAACCTTTTCCAGGACTTAAATCACAGAAACATCCTAGTATCTCTGCATCCACGGAAGATCTGAAAGTACCCTCCATGGCACCTAAGAAGTGTTGAAGGTTGTGTTCATCCAAACGTTGGCAGGAAGAGCTCAGCTCACAGAAAACCAGACAGGCTGGGGAAGATTTACATCTCTGTTAGAGAGGAGCAAAATGCCAGCCCCAGTTAAACAGTCTGGCCAAAAGCCCTAAGATGTGGGACAGTGTGGTGGTTTGGCAGGAAGCACAGGAAGGAGTTTGGTGCCAGTTTCCCAAGTTTTGGTCCCATGCTTTGCTGCCTGCAAACTCTACGGCACATCTGTGCTGTTCTGCAAGTGATTAAAGCCAATTCTCCGCTAAACTAAAAGCAGGAGTGGCTGAACGAGGAGGATTCAGCCAGGAAATGCCTATTCATTGACCTTCCAAGCCACTTGCATGTCAAGCCTAGAGCAGACAGTGCAACTAATTCTTGCTCTGTGTCATCGCTGGTCGTTGTCCCCTGGACCGAAGTTTAATATTCATCTCTGCTACCCAGGAGATTGCTGCTTGTTTATGTATCGAAATTTCCTCCCTTTTATCCCTCGTGGTGGCTTAATGTCTCATCCCCTCTTGGCCTCTCTGCATTTCTGATTCAAACTTTCTCTATATGGGGCCTTTCCAATACGAAATGGCTCGGGGCAAGGCGGCTGCCACCTCATCAGCTTTCATTTCTATGGGCCGTGAGTAATGCTTCAGCTGATGGCTTTGGTGGGTTTCCATGCTCTGCCCCAGCATTTGGATCACTGCTGTGGGATTTGCAGTCTAGAAAGCTCCCCACACATTGGTCCCATTAGGACTTCATCTGTGGCCAATGCCATCTCTGGAAATGGTTCTCCTCCCATCCACCCGTGTCCTTGATTCTCTTAGCATGCCTTCAACTTACCCAGAGCAAATGGCTGGGGTTGGCATCACACCCTCCAGTCCTGGTGTGGGAACAGGCTCCTGTCTGTCCTCTGGGATCTCCCCCAGCCCCACCCTTTCTCCTTTTATATCCTGCAGTCATCTTTGGAGCTGCCAGATGATCTTATTTTTCTGTGATTCGGGAATGTTAGTGACGGCTCCCCAGAAATACTCACCATGGTGGGTGTGTGTCTGTGTGTGTGAGAAAGTTGCCTTTAGGAAAAAAACCTCCTTCTACCTCTGGCTTCACAGACCCTCATGCTGAGCAAAAGCTTCAAGGCAAGTGAGGACCCCATCTTATATCCAGATAGCTCTCAAGGCAAGAAAACTCCTTACTCAAGGCAGGAATACCCCTTACTGAGGGCAAGAATGCTCCATACTTGGGGCAAGAATACTCCTTACACAAGGCAAGAATATTCCTTACTCAGGGAAGAATACTCCATACACAGGGCAAGAATATTACTTACTCAGGGCAAGAATAATCCTTACACAGAGCAAGAAACTCCTTACTCATGGCAAGAATACTCCGTGCTCAGGGCAGGAATACTCTGTCCTCAGGGCAAGAATGCTCCGTACTCAGGGCAAGAATACTCCTCACTCAAGACAAGAATATTCCTTACTCAGGGAAAGAATAATCCTTACACAGAGCAAGAAACTCCTTACTCATGGCAAGAATACTCCGTGCTCAGGGCAGGAATACTCTGTCCTCAGGGCAAGAATGCTCCGTACTCAGGGCAAGAATACTCCTCACTCAAGACAAGAATTTTCCTTACTCAGGGAAAGAATAATCCTTACACAGAGCAAGAAACTCCTTACTTAGAGCAAGAATACTGGGTACTCAGGGCAGGAATACTCCATACTCAGAGCAAGAATGCTCCGTACTCAGGGCAAGAATACTCCCCACTCAAGGCAAGAATATTCCTTACTCAGGGAAGAATACTCCATACACAGGGCAAGAATATTACTTACTCAGGGCAAGAATAATCCTTACATAGAGCAAAAATACTCCTTACACAGAGTGACAATACTCCGAACTTGGAGCAAGAATACTCCTTACACAGATCAAGAATACTCCATACTCAGGGCAGGGATACTCCTTACTCAGGGCAAGAATACTCTGTACTCAGCTCAAGAATACTCCTTACTCAGGGCAAGAATTCTCTTTACCTCAGACAACTCACAATTAAGTGTGAGCATTGACCTGGCTCTCCAGAGAGATCTGGGTAGGTTGGTCCGATGGGCTAGGGTTAATTGCATGAGGTTTAAGCAGGCAATTTGCTGGGTCCTGTGCTTCTGTTACAACAGTGCCAAGCAATGCCTAAGGCTTGGGACAGAGAGAGTGGTAAGCCAGCTGGCAGAAAAGGACCTAGGGGTGTTGGTTGGCAGCTGCCTGGAGATCAATCAGCAGTGTGCTCAGGTGGCCAGGAAGGCAACAGCATCCTGGCTTGGATCAGGAATGGCATCACCACCAAGGGTAAGGAAGTGATTGTGCCCCTGTACTTGGCACACACCTCCAATGCCAGGTTTGGTTTTGGACACTGCAATATGGGAAGGATGTTGAAGTGGCGGAGTGAATAGAGAGAACGGCAACAAAACCGCTGATGGGTTTGGAGAGCATGTCTTAGGAAGAGAAGCTGAGGGAGCTGTCATTGTTCAGCCTGAAGAAGAGGAGGCTGAGAGGAGACCTTACTGATCTCTACAGAGAGAATGGAATCATAGAATTGTGTTTGATATAAGACTGGATGGAGAGCTTAGTGCCATGGTCTAGTTGACTGGATACAGCTGGGTGATAGGTTGGACTGGGTGATCCTGGAGGTCTCTTCCAACCTGGCTGATTTGGGGCTTTTCAGCCTGAAGAAGAGAAGGCTTCGGGGAGACCTTATAGCAGCCTACCAGTATCTGAGGGGGGCCTACAGGAGGGCTGGGGAGGGACTGTTCACAAGGTCTTGTAATGACAGGACGAGGGGGAATGGGTTTGAACTGGCAGAGGGGAGATTTGAATGGGATGTTAGGAAGAAATTCTTCACAGTGAGGGTGGTGAGGCACTGGAACAGGTTGCCCAGGGAGGTTGTGTCTGCTCCCTCCCTGGATGTGTTCAAGGCCAGGCTGGATGAGGTCTTGAGCGTCCTGATCTACTGGGAGGTGTCCCTGCCTGTGGCAGGGGGTTGGAACTGGATGATCTTTGAGGTCTCTTCCAACCTGGACCATTCTATGATTCTATGATTCTATGATTCTATTCTATTCTATGCTATGTTGTGCTATGCTATGCTGTGCTATGCTGTGCTGTTATATTCTATTCTATCCTATTCTATGATCAGAGGGCTGGATCACCTCTGCTATGAGAACAGACTGAGAGAATTGGGGCTTTTCAGCCTGGAGAAGAGAAGGCTTCAAGGAGACCTTAGAGTAGTGTGTTGGTTTGAGCTACAAGTAGCCTTCCAATATCTGAAGGAGGCCTACAGGAGGGCTGGGGAGGGACTGTTCACAAAGTCTTGAAATGACAGGATGAGGAGGAATGGGTTTAAACTGGCAGAGGGGAGATTGAAATGGGATGTTAGGAGGAAGTTCTTCACAGTGAGAGTGGTGAGACACTGGAACGGTTTACCCAAGGAGGCTATGGCTGCTCCTTCGCTGGAGGTGTTCAAGGTCAGGCTGGATGAGGCCTTGAGTGACCTGTTCTAGTGGGAGGTGTCCCTGCCTATGGCACAGGGGGGTTGGAACTGGATGATCTTCGAGGTCTTTTCCAACCTAAACCATTCTACGATTCTGTTCTATTCTTATTCTATTCTATTCTATTCTATGTGATCTGGTCTAGGTGACCCTGCTGAGGCAGGAGGGTTGGACTGGATGAGGTCCCCTTTCGAGGTCCCTTCCAGCCCCTAAACTTCTGTTATTCTATGAAGATTCTTCCTTAGGGTTTTAGCATAAAGTCTAAACAGATTTCTGGCTGCAGAAGTTATTAGCGTGTGGGTGCCAGCTAACAGAAATGTAGCATCCCCAGGTCTAGACAGTGGTTGAGCAGCAGTCTTGTCTGCCATGTCCACCACAAGAGTGACAGACAATTACTAATGTATTTAGCCCAGATCTTGCAAAGTATCTCAGCCAAGATCACAGGCGACTCTGTGGCAGAGCTGGGAACAAAATTTGACCCTTTGAGGTTCAGGCCAGTGCTTCAAGCACAAGAATACATTAATTGTGTTATCTGCTCCTCCTTTTCATGTGCTCTGCTTTGTTCTCATAGAATCATAGAATCAGCCAGGGTTGGAAGGGACCACAAGGATCATCCAGTTCCAACCTCCCTGACATGCCCAGGGACATGCTACCTTAGATCAGGCTGCCCACAGCCTCAGCCAGCCTGGCTGCAGACATGTCCAGGGATGTGGCCCCAACCACCTCCCTGGGCAATCCATTCCAGCCTCTCACCACTCTCATGGTGAAGAACTTCTTCCTCACAGCCAGTCTGAATCTCTCCACCTCCAGCTTTGCTCCATTTCCCCTAGTCCTGTCACTACCTGATAGCCTAAAAAGCCCTTCCCCAGCTTTTCTGTAGTCCCCCTTTAGATCCTGGAAGGCCACAAGAAGGTCACCTGGGAGCCTCCTCTTCTCCAGACTGAACAGCCCCAACTCTTTCAGTCTGTCCTCATACCGAATTTCTTCCTGATTTTAATGGGAGGGGAGAGAAATACATGTCCCCCTCCAAATGCACACAAACAAAAAGAAGATTTGTGGTCCTTAAAGCCTTTTTTTCCTCTTTCCTAAGCCTCTGCAAATACTCCCTTGAGGCGTTCATTAATTACCCGGATTGTGGAGATGGGAATTTTAAGCACAGCAATGAATCTGTTCGGTGAAACCACAGTACTGGGGATTTCATCCTGGCAGAGTTTTATGCCATTGGATTACAGCAGAAGATTTCTGAGGCACGGGGAACAGCTCCATACATCAGGGGCTTCAGGGAGAACGCGGTAAATGCACTGGTCCCTCACACAATGTGTCTCCCACTGTCTGCAGATGACATAAGTGTTGCAGGAATGCTGCAGCCTAGGCACCAAAGGGCAGTGGGGGTGGCTGGGGAGTTGTTGCTGGCTAGGGACCAACAGAACCCCTAAATTAATCAGGGCCGGCCAGGGGAAGCTGTTAAACAGAGAGATGCTCAAGGAAAGCCTGAAAGTTCTGGCCAGCAAAATGAACACTGAATCATAGAATGGTTTAGGTTGGAAGAGACCTCAAAGATCATCCAGTTCCAACCCCCCTGTGCCATAGGCAGGGACACCTCCCACTAGATCAGGTCACTCAAGACCTCATGCAGCCTGGCCTTCAACACCTCCAGGAAGGGAGAAGCCACAACCTCCCTCAGCAACCTCTGCCAGGGTCTCACCACCCTCACTGTGAACAACTTCCTCCTAACATCCTTTTCAAATCTCCCCTCCGCCAGTTTGAACCCATTCCCCCTCGTCCTGTCATTACAAGACCTTGTCAATAGTCCCTCCCCAGCCTTCCTGTAGGCCCCCTTCAGATACTGGAAGGTTGCTCTAAGGTCTCCTGGAAGCCTTCTCTCTTCTCCGGGCTGCAGAGCCCCAACTCTCTCAGCCTGTCCTCATAGCAGAGGTGCTCCAGCCCTCTGATCATCTTCGTGGCCCTCCTCTGGACCCTCTCCAGCAGTTCCATGTCCTTCCTGTGCTGGGGGCTCCAGAACTGCACATAGTACTCCAGGTGTCAAACAGACAGAAGCTCAAGGAAAGCCTGAAAGTTCTGGCCAGCAAAATGAACACAGAATAATAGAATCACAGAATCATCTTGGTTGGAAGACAACCTCAAGGTCATCAAGTCCAGGTGTTAGACCAGGGCACCACTAAACCTTGTCCCTCAGCATCACATCTATAGGTGGAGGGAGGGCGGTGGAGCACTGGAACAGGTTGCCCAGGGAAGAGGTTGGGGCCCCTTCCCTGGAGACATTCAAGGTGAAGCTTGATAGGACCTTGGGTGACTTGGTCTAATGGAGTTGTCCCTGCTGACTGCAGAGGGGCCAGACTAGATGACCTCTAGTGGTCCCTTCCAGCCCAGACCATTGTATGATTCTATGACACATGCCTTTTAAATCATTTCAGGGATAGTGACTCCACCACTGCCCTGGGCAGCCTGTTCCAGAGTTTGACCACCCTTTTGGGGAAGGTATTTTTCCTAATGTCCAACCTAAACCTCAACATGAGGAAGAACTTCTTTACTGTAAGGGTCACAGAGCACTGGAACAGGTTACCCAGAGAGGTTGTGGAGTCTCCTTCTCTGCAGACTTTCAAGTCCTGTGTGGACGTGTTCCTGTGAGACCTGCACTAGGTTCTATGGTCCTGTTCTGTCAGAGCGGTTGGACTCGATGACCTCTTTGAGTCCCTTCCAACCCCTAACATCCTACGATCCTGTGATCCTATAAACCTCTCCTAGCAAAACTTAAGGCCATTTCCTCTTGACCTATTACCTGTCACTTGGGATAAAAGATCAAACACACCTCCTCCTTTTCTCTGCTCTCGTCAGACCCCACCTGGAGTACTGTGTGCAACCCTGGAGCCCCCAGCACAGGAAGGATGTGGAACTGTTGAAGAGAGTCCAGAGGAGAGCCACAAAGATGCTCAGAGGACTGGAGCACCTCTGCTGTGAGGACAGGCTGAGAGAGTTGGGGCTCTGCAGCCTGTAGAAGAGAAGGCTTCCAGGAGACCTTATAGTAGCTTTCCAGTATCTGAAGGGGGCCTAGAGGAAGGCTGGGGAGGGACTGTTCACAAGGTCTTGTAATGACAGGACGAGGGGGAATGGGTTCAAACTGGCGGAGGGGAGATTTGAAAAGGATGTTAGGAGGAAGTTGTTCACAGTGAGGGTGGTGAGACCCTGGCAGAGGTTGCTGAGGGAGGTTGTGGCTTCTCCCTCCCTGGAGGTGTTCAAGGCCAGGTTGGATGAGGTCTTGAGCAACCTGTTCTAGTGGGAGGTGTCCCTGCCTGTGGCATGGGGTTAGAAGTGGATGATCTTTGAGGTCCCTTCCAACATAACCCATTCTAAGATTCTATGATCTTCTCAGGTGGTTGTAGAGCCAGAAGGTCTCCCCCTCAGCTTCCTTTTTTTCTAGGCTAAACAACCCAGTTCCTTCAGCCTCTTCTTGTGTTCTAGACTCTTCACCAGCTTTGTTGCACTTCTCTGGATGCTCTAGTCCTGGGGAAGGTTCAATCACAGAATCACAGAAACACCCAGGTTGGAAAAGCCCCTCAGGATCACCAAGTCCATCCTAGAATCCTACTCTAAAAGATCCACCTTAAATCATATCTCTAAGCACCATATCCAAATGACCCTTAAACACATCCAGGGTGGGTGGCTCCACCACCTCCCTGGGCAGCTCATTCCAGTACCTGGAAAAACAAAAAAAAATCTTTATGTGCTGAACTCTCACATAAAGAATTTTGGCACTTTATGTGCTGCTCACTTCCTCCAGCCTTTAGGTTTTGCAGCCTTAAAAAAGAGGCACAGACTTTATAGCTTGGTGCTTCATCTGAACATCTTTTGCCAGTCCTATCAGTAGCAGCACAACCTTTTGTCACTGCCAACACATTCACTGTTGCATTTGTTACCCCTTCATGAGTGTGATGATAACCTTCTTTATTACTTCCCACCAGGACCTTTTCAAATCCTTCCTTTCTCCAAGAGGTTAGCTACAGACAAAGATCCACCAACAGTGGGGACTGCTGATAACCTTCCTATCTCCAGAGCCCTTCAAGTCTTAGCAGAAATAGACCTTTGAGCACAAAAAGCACACACTTGGTGCTTCATGCCTTTGTAGGCTCCTGTCTTGGAGACTCTCAGCTTACAATCTCACCTCCCCAAACCTGTGGCTGTGGGAACTCAGAGCACCTTTTGCCTTCTCATGGGTGCAAACCTCCCCACAAATGCTCTCCCTGATGTTCTCCCTGCTCCCCCTTCTTGCTCTGGGAACTCAGAGCACCTTTTGCCTTCTCTGGAGCAGAAATCTCCTCACAAATGCCATTGCTGATGTTCCTTCTGCTCCCCCTTCTTTCTCTGGGAACTCAGAGCAACTTTTACCTTCTCTTGGGTGCAAACCTCCTCACAAATGCTGTCCCTGATGTTCTCTCTGCTCCCTCTTCATGCTCTGGGAACTCAGAACAGCTTTTACCTTCTCTTGGGTGCAAATCTCAGAAACACTGTCCCTGGTGTTCTCCCTGGTCTCTCTTCTTGCTCTGGGAACTCAGAGCACCTTTTACCTTCTCTTGGGTGCAAATCTCAGAAACGCTGTCCCTAATGTTCTCCCTTCTCCCCCTTCTTGCTCTGGGAACTCAGAGCACCTTTTACCTTCTCTTGGGTGCAAACCTCCTCACAAATGCCATTGCTGAGGTTCCTTCTGCTCCCCCTTCTTTCTCTGGGAACTCAGAGTAACTTTTACCTTCTCTTGGGTGCAAACCTCCTCACAAACGCTGTCCCTGATGTTCTCCCTGCTTGCTCTGGGAACCCAGAGCACCTTTTGCCTTCTCTTGGGTGCAAACCTCCTCACAAATGCCATTGCTGATGTTCCTTCTGCTTCCCTTTCTTGCTCTGGGAACTCTGAGCACCTTTTGCTTCTCTTGGACGCGAACCTCACAAATGCTCTCCCTGATGTTCTCCCTGCTCCCCCTTCTTGCTCTCCAACTTGGCATTTTCCATCTGTGCTATTTCAGCCACTTTGCTCCATGTCTTTCCAGCCGGGTGGGGCTAAGCTATAAAAGGGATCTGACATCTTCCCTTGTCTCTTGGCACGGAGCCTTGGGCTATACACAGCTCAGCTAAATCATTCCAGGCATTCCTTCCTCTCCCGGGGAAAACGTAATTCATTACAAAGGTTTTGTGGTTGGTTTTTAGGTTTTGGTTGGTTTTTTTTTTCCACCATGCCCTCCTTCAACAGAAAGCTCTCTGCTTTGCAGCTGCCTTGACACAGAGGTCTCGGGATGAGCTTATCTCAAGCATCTTGTGTGCAGAAAGATTCCATGTCAGCATCAAATAATAAACTGCTCTCTAAAGAGCATGCAACAGGGGAGCGGCCAAGAAAATGAATTTTTTTGTTCCTAGAGAGACATTTCTACTCTGCTCTTCCTCCTGCTGCCCATCAGCCAGCTAGAAATCATCTTCAAACTGTGGAGGTTGAACCAGCTCCTCAGCATTCCATGAAGACTGCTGGAGCTGCTGTTCCATGGGTCAAAATCCTGCTGCCTTTTCCACCACTGCTCCTGATGAGCCCATGGTTAGTGATGTTATGGGGGTTCATTCTGGAACACCTATTACAAGAGGGATGTGGACATGCTGGAGCGTGTCCAGAGAAGGGCCAAGAGGATGCTCAGAGGGCTGCAGCACCTCTGCTATGAGGACAGACTGAAAGAGTTGGGGCTGTTCAATTTGGAGAAGAGGAGGCTCCCAGGTGACCTTCTTGTGGCCTTCCAGGATCTGAAGGGGTCTACAAAAAAGCTGGGGAGGGACTTTTGAGGCTCTCAGGTAGTGACAGGACTAGGAGGAATGGTGCAAAGCTGGAGGTGGGGAGATTCAGACTGGATGTGAGGAGGAAGTTGTTGAGCATGAGAGTGGTGAGAGGCTGGAATGGATTGCCCTGGGAGGTGTTTGGGGCCACATCCCTGGAGGTGTTTGCAGCCAGGCTGGATGAGGCTGTGGGCAGTCTAATCTAAGGTAGGGTATCCCTGGTCATGTCAGGGGGGTTGGAACTGGATGATCCTTGTGGTCCCTTCCAACCCTGCCTGATTCTATGATGCTATGATTCTTTGATTCATTCTCACACGCAGGCTCATCACATTAAAGCCATCTTCTGTTCCATGCATAAGGACAAGTCATCTTTTAACTGCATTTTTTTTCATCCAAATAGAATCATAGAATCGCAAAACTCTCAGGGTTGGAAGGGACATCCAGGATCATCCAGCTCCAGCCCCCCTGCAGTGGGCAGGGACACCTCACACTAGATCAGGTTGCCCAGAGCTACAGCCAGCCTCATCTTAAGCCTCACCTCAAGCCTCACCTCCATGCTTCCACCACCTCCCTGGACAACCTGTTCCAGTGTCTCAGCACCCTCAGGCTGAAGAATTCCTTCCTGACATCCAATCTGAATCTACCCACTTCTAGTTTAGCTCCATTCCTCCCAGTCCTGTCACTACCTGAGATCCTAAAAGGTCTCTCAACAGCTTTCTTGTATCCCCCTGCAGATACTGAAAGGCCACAATAAAGTCTCCTCAGAGCCTTTTCTTCTCCAGACTGACCAGCCCCAACTCTTTCAGTCTGTCTCCATAGCAGAGCAGCTCCAGCCCTCTGATCATCCTCAGGGCCCTTCTCTGGACACCTTCCAGCATGTCCAGATCCTTCTTGTAACAGGAGCTCCAGAAGTGGACACAGTACTCCAGGTGGGGTCTCAGCAGTGCAGAGTAGAGAGGTAGGATCACTTCCCTCACCCTGCTGCCCACACTGCTCTTTGTTCACCATAGAATCATAGAATGGTTTAAGTTGGAAGGGACCTCAAAGATCATCCAGTTCCAACCCCCCTGTGCCATATGCAGGGACACCTCCCACTAGAAGAGGTTGCTTGAGGCCTCATCCAACCTGGCCTTGGACACCTCCTGAGAAGGAGCAGTTACAACCTCCCTGGGCAACCTGTGCCAGTGTCTCATCACCCTCACTGCAAAGAACTTCTTCCTAACATCCTGTTTCAATCTCCCCTCCACCAGTTTAAACCCATTCCTCCTCATCCTGTCATTACAAGACCTTGTGAATATTCCCTTCCATCCTTCCTGTACCCTTCCCTCCCACCCCCCCAAGCCTTCAGATACTGGAAGGTCTCCTCCTTGAATGTACCTCACCTCTGATGAATGTACATCAACTTTGTGGTCTACAGAGTCAGCTTAGTGGGAATTTGGAAAGGCCAGCACAACACCATCCTTTTCTGACCCTCTACATTTCAAACTTCAGACCACTGGAGAAATATTTGGCTCACACTGTGTGCAGCCTCTGGAATGCAAAGATAGGAATCCTCAGTCAAGGTGACAGGGCACTGCCTTTCTCTAAAAGGGCTTCTAACCGGAGAAAGGACTTCTTGGAAGAGCCTTACCCTTGTGTTTTGATTGTGCTGGACGGTCCCCAGAGGATGCTGTGGAGGAAATGGCTTCTCTTTTAGCATAGCTAGAAATGTGACCACACAATGTGGGCTGTGGGTGATGCCCTCTCCAGGAAAAGGGCTCTGGGATTCTCAAGGAGAAGCTGGGGCCAGGAAGGAATATTTCATAGGCTTTCTGATCATCTGCTCGGGGGCTCTTGGAGCACGTCCTGTTTGAAGAGTCCATTTTTAGCAAGCCAAGAAGTTAAATTCCATTTGCAGTGCAGGGGATTTCAACATGTGCCTCCTTGCTTTGCTCAGTCTGAGGTGCTGAGCACATACTTGGTGTTTCAGTGACTTCAGTAAGAAAAAACTTCTCTGGAGGGGGTTGCTCAAGTGGTGACTAATTAATTGCATACATACCAATCCAGATGCTTATTCCTATCATTTTGAGCCAAATGTGGCTGTCGTATTTCTTGCTGCTGGCTCTGTTTTTCTTTTATTAATGAGCCAGATGAGCTCTATGAAGCACTCAAAACATGAATTAAGAATTCCAAGTTTATTGTCTGAAGACAGAACCACGACAGGTTTATCACACTGATACCTGAAAAAAAAAATATATTTAATAGTAATATTAATGCTTTGTATCATCCTACAAACTTGCTTGCTGGTGCAAAGCAAGCCAGAAGAAAAGGTGAGCTGTTAGGACACTCACCATGTGCCTTCCTCCAGCAACAGTGCCTGTGTTTGAGAGGACTGGAGCTCCAGGTAGTGCAAGATCTGCTTTTATCAGCAGTATTTCTCTTGTCACATCATTTATCATAGACTCATACAATCATGGAATGGTTTGAGTTAGAAGAGATGTTTAAAGGTTGTTGTGGTGGTTTAGCAGTTACCTGCCCCCCCCCCCCCCACACCTTTGAAATGACCCAGGCTAGGACTCAGTAGGACTCAGCCAGCTGGAAGTTAAGGACTGAAGCTTTATATTTACAGCAATGCACAATATACAAGCAGATATTTACAATGTATAACAGATATTCACAGACAAATACAGTAAAAAGGTAATACAGAAACACCACAGCCCTCCCAGAGATCAAAATCCCTAAGAGGATTTACCCCTACCACCTTCCCCCTTTCCCTCTCTCAGCCTATAGCCTAATTTCTCATTCAAATCCCCCAATTAGTTCAAACCAGCACAGTCATCTTGCCCAGCCTCCCAGCAGTCATCAGGGACTTTTTCTGGTAGATCAGGTTGCTCAGAGCCTCATCCAACCTGACCTGGAATATTCTCAAGGATAGAGCATCCACAGCTTCACTGGGCAAAACAAGCACAGAAATATTCAGGTTGGAATCTCCAAGTCCAACCCAGAACCCTACTCTACGAGGCTCACCTTAAACCAAGCACCACATCTAAACAACTTCTAAACACTTCCAGGGTTGGGAATTCCACCACCTTCCAGACCACTCTTGCTGGGGGAAAAAAAAAAAAAATCCTAATGTCCACTCTAAACCCACCCAGTGGCAGCTAATCATAGAATGGTTTAGGTTGGAAGGGACTTCAAAGAGTATCCAGTTCCAAACCCCCCTGTGCAATAGGCAGGGACACCTCCCACTAGAACAGGTCAATCAAGGCCTCATCCAGCCTGGCCTTGAACACCTTCAGGGAGGGAGCAGCCACAACCTCTCTGGGCAACCTGTGCCAGTGCCTCACCACCCTCACTGTTTGAAGAGTTCATTTTTAGCAAGCCAAGAAGTTAAATTCCATTTGAAGTGCAGGGGATTTTAACATGCACCTCCTTGCTTTGCTCAGTCTGAAGTGCTGAGCACATCCTCACTGACTTGAGGTCATTTCCTCTTGTCCTATCACTAATTACCTCTAAGAAGAGACCACCAGCAATTAATGATAGAACAAAAGGGTCAGTGTTTCACCACCCTCAGTGCAAAACATTCTTCCTTGTATCTAGTCTAAATCTCCCTCTTTTCATTTAAGATCATCACCCCTTGCCCTATCTCACCAGGATAAAAAGACACAGAATTATAGAATGGGAGGGGTTGGAAGTGACCTCTGGAGATCATTGAGTCCAACCCCCCAAAGTAATTAAGTTCATCAGTGCTAGAAAACAACATAGGGACCTGACCACCTAACCAGGCTTTGGATATCATGTCTTAGCACAGAAGCAGTTGCTAAATGGGTGAGGTGTTACAGGTCCAGGAATGAAGTGACAGCAAAAGAGAGGGAAGTGGCAAATTCTGCCTGATAGCAAAGTCTTCTCCTTTCCAACAATTCCATTAAGAGGTTGGTATGAACATTGGAGGATGCCTGTTGATGGAGAAAAACTTCATAGTGTAGCCCTGACTCAGGACTAATATTTTTTAGAGTCACAGAATCATCAAACCTGTGTACAGTTCTGGAGCTCCCCAGCACAGAAAGGACATGGAACTGTTGCAGCAGGTCCAGAGGAGGCCACCAAGATGCTCAGAGGGCTGCAGCAGCTCTGCTATGAGGACAGGCTGAGATAGTTTGGGCTCTGCAGCTGGGAGAAGAGAAGGCTATGAGAAGACCTTATAGTCGCCTTCCAGTATCTGAAATGGGGGCTATAGGAAGGCTGGGGAGGGACTATTCACAAGGTCCTGTACTGATAGATTGAGGAGTAATGAGTTTAAACTGGCAGAGGGGAGATTTAAATGGGATGTTAGGAGGAAGTTCCTTACACTGAGGGTGGTGAGACACTGGCACAGGTTGTCCAGGGAGGTTGTGGCTGCTCCCTCCCTGGAGGTGTTCAAGGCCAGGTTAGATGAGGCCTTGAGCATCTTGTTCTAGTGGGAGGTGTCCCTGCCTATGGTGGGGGATTGGAACTGGATGATCTTTGAGGTCCCTTCCAACCTAAACCATTCTATGATTCTAAGATTCTATGAATCACAGAATGCTTTGAGTCTGAAGAGATATTTAAAGCTTGTCTAGTCCAGCCCTACTGCAGTCAGCAGGGACATCTGCAACTAGAGCAGGCTGTTCAGAACTCCATCCAACCTGACCAACAATAGATTGAGGATCTCTCATCCAAACAATATGCAGCATATACATTGAAATATGGCGGATGAGATATTTCCAGCTGATTGCTTCTTCTGTGGAGCAGGTCACAGCTCCATCTTTACTTTGACTTTTCTCCACCTGATTTAATAAATGTTTATCAATATCTGAAGGCTGGATGTCAGGAGAAGGGGACAGGCTCTGCTCACTTGCTTCCTGGGATAGGACAAGGAGCAATGGATGTGAGCTGCAGCACAGGGGTTCTGCCTCAATGCAAGGGGGAACTTCTTTACTGTAAGGGTCACAGAGCACTGGAACAGGCTCCCCAGAGTGGTTGTGGAGTCTTCTTCTATGGCAACTTTCAAGGCCTATCTGGATGTGTTCCTATGTGACCTGAGATAGATTGTATGGTCCAGCTGTAGCAGGGGGATTGGACTCAATGATCAATTTGGGTCACTTTCAACCCCTGACATCATGTGATCCTGTGAAAGAAAGAGAAAGAAAAGAAGGAAGAAAGAAAAGAAGGAAGGAAGGAAGGAAGGAAGGAAGGAAGGAAGGAAGGAAGGAAGGAAGGA
>VWZI01017613.1:34579-59721 GCA_013396835.1 Psilopogon haemacephalus | reverse complement strand
AAAAAAAAAAAAGGCCCTGGTGCAACCAATTATTGCCCCATACGATCAAGATTGTTTTCATTTACTCCATTACAGCACAGACGAGTGGGAAAAGACATCGTGGTCATGAATCTAATGCTGCGTGAAGGGAAATTCCTGGGGAGTGAATGAGCACAGCAGTATCTCGACATCTTCTCTCTCTTTTTGTTCCCCCCCACCCCTCCTCTCTTCTGAGCACTCCACCAGTAAATGTCCTCTAAGGCTTTTTTTTTAATGATTTGTCATTGTTTTAGCCTGAAGTCAACACTTCGCACGCAGCGATTCTCCTCTGCACGGGGATGTCTTCTACTGACTTTAACCTTTCCAGTGTCATAGGATCACAGAATAATTCAGGTTGGGAAAGAGCCTTGAGATCACAGAATCATGGGACCCTTGAGGTTTGAAGGGACCTCCAGAGATCATCGAGTCCAACCTCCCTGTCAAGGTATTTCATGCAGGAACATGCAGGTGGGTTTTGAAAGTCACAAGATCACGGGATGTCAGGGGTTGGAAGAGACCCAAAGAGATCATCATAGAATCATAGAATGGTTTAGATTGGAAGAGACCTCAAAGATCATCCAGTTACAACCCCCTTGTGCCATAGGCAGGGACACCTCCCACTAGATCAGGATGCTCAAGACCTCATCCAGCCTGGCCTTCAACACCTCCAGGGAGGGAGCAGACACAACCTCCCTGGGCAACCTGCTCCAGTGTCTCATCACCCTCACTGTGAAGAACTTTGTCCTAACATCCCATTTCAATCTCCCCTCTGCCAGTTTGAACCCATTCCCCCTCATCCTGTTGTTACAAGACCTTGTGAACAGTCCCTCCCCAGCCCTCCTATAGCCCCCTTCAGATACTGGTAGGCTGCTATAAGGTCTCCCCAAAGCCTTCTCTTCTCCAGGCTGAAAAGCCCCAACTCTCTCAGCCTGTCCTCATAGCAGAGGTGATGCAGCCCTCTGATCATCTTCGTGGCCCTCCTCTGGACTGTCTCCAACAGTTGCATGTCCTTCTTGTGCTGGGGGCTCCAGAACTGCTCACAGTACTCCAGGCGGTGTCTGACGAGAGCAGGGTAAAAGGGCAGAATCCCCTCCCTTGCCCTGCTGGCCACACTTCTCTTAATGAAGCCCAGGACATGGTTGGCTCTCTGGGCTGCGTGAGATCATCAAGTCCAACCCTGCTGCCACAGTAGGATCATACAATCTATCTCAGGTCACAGAGGAAGGCATCTGGTGTCTCCAAAGGAGACTGCACAACCTCTCTGGGCAGCCTGCTCCAGGGGTCTTTCACCTCACTGTAAAGAAGTTTCCTCCTGTTGAGCTGAAATCCAGTTTGTATCTATTGCTTTGCCTTATTGCTGCTGACAACCCAGAAGAGCTTGCCCTCCTCCACTTGACACCCACCCCTCAGATATTTTTGTATACATTGATGAGATCTCCTCTCAGCCTTCTCTTCTCCAGACTGGCAGATCATCAGGTCCAACCATTCACTCTACTCTACCAAGTTCACCACTAAACCACATCACAGAATCACAGAATTCATCTGTTTGGAAGAGATCTCAAAGATCATCCAGCCTAATCTTCAACCCAGTACTGAAGGGTCAACACTACACCACATGTAAGCTCCAGATCCACGCAATTTGATGATATTTTGGAGTCACTTCCAACCCCTAACATTCTGTGATTTTGTAGAGAGTGACAGAGTCCTGGAGCAATCTGCCCAGACAAGTTGTGGAGTCTCCTTCTCTGGAGACATTCAAAACTCATCTGAATGTGCTCCTGAGTGACCTGCCCTAGGTGATCCTGCTCTAGCAGAGGGCTTGGACTCAATGATCTCCAGAAGTCCCTGCCAAGCCCTAACATTCTGTGATTTTGTAGAGCCTTCTTTGAGGAGCTCAACATGCTTTCATCCTTCACTTTATTTTTTTGTCTGAGTCTCTTTGCTCCACACTGCAAAGATCCACCCTTCTGGACACCTCTGTCCCTGTATGGGGTGACAAACACCATAGAATTGGTCCAATCCCTGGGCTCTCTCCTCCCCCTACCGTCCAAGGTCCAGTAGGGGTTGAGGGGAGGGGGCACCACACGTGGCCCTGGGAGCCAGGGAGACCTCGGGCGGCATGCATGCATGGAGCTTTTTGAATCAATTGGTCAGCTAGAGAACGCTGAATACCTGTTGGTCAGTTTCACACGCCCCCTAGGGTATTTAAGGGGGGGCACAGCGACCGTTAGTGCTCTTCTTCCGCTCTTCCTCACTCTCCTCGCTCACCGTCATCTCCCGCAGTGGCTGTGAAGAGCCCAGCCACGAGCACAGCAGCAGGCAGCAGGCAGCAAAGCATAGCAACAGACACAGAGAAGCGGCAAGGCTGATCCCCTTCTCTCTCTCTCTCTCTCTCTCCCTCTCTCTCTCTCTCTCCCTATTTCCCTATTCCGGGCTACATTGGTTTTTTTTCCCTTCTTCCCCCCTCCTCCCCTTCAGGTCCGGGAAGGAGCGTGTTTCTCTCCTCGGGCCTCGAGGGCATTTTATAGGCGCGGTCGGGATTTATTTTGTATGTAACCTCTCTGTTTCCTAAGTTCTGATTGTTAACTTGTTGCACCTGGCGTTCGAGCAACATGTGCGTTTGTTTCTGCCGACCGGAACCCAAAAGAACCTCGGGGGGGCGGGTACTAGGACCCCCTCATTCTGCAGGATATCGAGCCTAATTAAGCCTATCCTGTCACAACCTCATTGGTGACACTGCCCAGTGGAAATGTCCCTTAAAGTGACAACAGCTCCTACACTGATTTTTGAGACCACTCATGAATGCTGGAAGGTATCAGGCAGTGGGAACACCAGGATGCACCTGGATAGCCTGGATTTTGTTGCTGTGGAAAATGGTGGTTGTTTCTCCTACAGACTTCACAGAATCACACAGAACCACAGTTGTAGACAGCAATGAGGTCTACCTTGAGTCTCCTCTTCTCCAGGCTGCACATCCCCAGCTCCTTCAGCCCCTCCTCACAGGGCTGTGCTCCAGCCCCCTCACCAGCCTTGCTGCCCTTCTCTGGATGTGTTTAATCACCTCAACATCTGTCTTCAACTGAGGGGCCCAGAACTGGACACAGTACTCAAGATGTGGCCTCTCCAGTGCTGAGTCCTGGGCCAGAAGGACTTCCCTTGTGGTGCTGGCCATGCTATTTCTGATCCAGGCCAGGATGCCATTGGCCTTCTTGGCCACCTGGGCACACTGTTGGCTCATGTACAGTCATCTGTCAACCAGTACCCCAGGTCTCTCCCTGCCCTTCAGAATCATTTATTCTGTTTCTAACTCCTTGCTTTGGTGATTCATCAAAGTCCAAATGCTCATGAATTGAAATCTCCATTTATTACAGCCTATTATCATCCTGTTCATCATACTCTTCATAGAATCATAGACTTGTTTCCACCTCTAAGATCATTGAGTCCAATCATCAACCTAAGACCACCATGGCCACTAAACCGTGTCCTGAGGTGCCATGCCCACACATTTCTTGAACACCCCCAGGGATGGTGACTCCACCACCTCTCCAGACACCATGATGTGTGTTTTTGTTGAGAGCAGAAAAAAAAACAAAACACTACCAGCAGCTGCCCACTCCAGGCTAGTATTGGCAGAAATCAGTTCAAAACCTCCTGATGATTGCCTTCCAGCCAGACAGGTTCCTGTTTCAGCTGGGTATTGAATTTAACCTCTGTCAACCTAGGAGTGCTGGTGGACAACAAGTTCACCTTGAGCCAGCAGTATGCAGTCATGTCCAAGAATCATAGAATCATAGAATGGTTTAGGTTGGAAGAGACCTCAAGGATAATACAGTTCAAACCCTCCCTGTGCCACAGGCAGGGACACCTCCCACTAGAACAGGTCACTCAAGGCCCCATCCAGCCTCGCCTTGAGCACTTCCAGGGAGGGAGCAGCCACAATTTCCCTGGGCAACCCATTCCAGTGTCTCACCACCCTCACTGTGAAGAGCTTCCTCCTAACATCCCATTTCAATCTCTTCTCTGACACTTTAAACCCATTCCCCCTCGTCCTGTGATCATAAGACCTTGTGAACAGTCCCTCCCCATCCCTCCTGTAGCCCCCTTCAGATACTGGAAGGCTACTCTAAGGTCTCCTGGAAGCCTTCTCTTCTCCAGGCTGAAAAGCAAAAGGTCTCCTGGAGCACATCAAGAACAGTGTGATCAGGAGGTCAAAGGAGCTTCTCCTTCCCCTCTACTCTGCCTTGCTGAGATTGCACCTGGTGTATTGTGTCCAGCTCTGGGCTCCCCAGTTCTAGAGAGACAAGGAACTCCTGGAGATAGTCCAATGGAGGACTATAAAAATGATGAGGGGACTACAGCATCATTCTCACAAGAAGAGGCTGAGACATCCAGGGCTCTTCAGCCTGGAAGTGAGAAGTCTGAGAGGGGATGTTCTCAATTAATATAATATCTAAAGGGTGGAAGTCACCAGGATGGAGCTGTGCTCTTCTCAGCAGTAGCCAGTGATAAGACAGTGGGTACGAACTAGAACACTGCAACTGAAGGAGAAATTTCTTTACTTTGAGGTTGATGAAGCATAGGAGCAGGCTGCCCAGAGAGGTTGTGGAGTGTTCTTCTCTGGAGGCTTTCAAAACCCACTTTTCCACATTCCTGTGTAACCTGGTAAGCTATCAGGGAAGTTGGACTAGATGATCTCCAGAAACCTCTTTCAACCCCTACCATTCTGTGATTCTTTGATTCTGTCTTGTAGCCTGGAAGAGAAATTTAGCCAGTATATTCAGCCTTGTGTTATTCAGCCTTGACAAGTCCTACTCTAGAAGAAAAAAGGCTTTGAATGCTTTAAGTAGACCCCAGGAAATTGTCCTGGGAAACACTGCAGGAAAGTAGTCAGCTGCAGGTAGTGCAGGCCTCTGATCTTCATTTCCATGTCTGCAGCTCAACAAGTGCAAGAACAGCAAAACAGATCTTCTGGGGAAACTTGAAGGCATATTTATTGAAGTAAACATGATAAATGGGGCTTCTTAAATCTCTCTCCATCCCCATTCTAATGATTAAGGTGACCTGATCTAATGGGACGTGTCCCTGCCTATGGCGGGAGGTTGGAACTGGATGATCTTTGAGGTCTCTTCCAACCTAAACCATTCTATGATTCAATGAATTCACTGGAACAGGTAGCCTTGAGAAGTTGTAGGTGCCCCATCTCTGGAACTGTTGAAGGCCAGGCTGGACAGAACACTGAGCAGCTTAATCTAGTGAAAGGTGTTCCTGTCCATGATGGGAGGGGTGTTGGAACTAGATGATCTTTAAGGTCCCTTCCAACCCAAATAATTCTATGAGTCTATGAAATGAAAAAAATTACAATTCAAACACCACTGGAAGATCTTAGATGTACATTCCTAGGCTTTCTTATTTCCTCCTCTTGATTTGTTAAGCACCACCACAAACTGACTAATAACCATCTCTAACACATTACATACCACTGCTGAGCACCGCAGGCCCTTGATAGTGAAAGCCACTAGTTCCCACTTGCAAGCCACTCCTTGCATTCAAAGACCATGGAAATCAACCAACTGACCACATTGACCTGAGAGGGGAAGGTGGACCCATTTTCAAGATGGGAAATAGAGGCACAGACAGGGCAAGAACCGGTCTGATCAAAAGCATCCTATGGTTCGAGTCACCCTGGGGATCTCCTCACAGCCAAAGGGAGGATGATGCTGCAGTGTGATTCACCTTCCTGGGAGCTGGATGTTTGAAACAAATCAGATTAACCGTGACCTGAAAGTGTCCACTTCTCTCTGCTGACAGCAGAAGGAGTCATGGCTGACTCACAGAATCACAGAATTAACCAGTTTGGAAAAGACCTTTGAGATCATCACCTGGAGTACTGCGTCCAGTTTTGGAGCCTCTGTAAAAAGAGAGATGTGGACATGCTGGAGTGTGTCCAGAGAAGGGCCAAGAGGATGCTCAGAGGGCTGCAGCACCTCTGCTATGAGGACAGACTGCAAGAGTTGGGGCTGTGCAGGCTGGAGAAGAGGAGGCTCCCAAGTGACCTTGTGGCCTTCCAGGATCTGAAGGGGGTCTACAAAAAAAGCTGTGGAGGGACTTTTTAGGCTATCAGGGAGTGAGGAGACTAGGGGGAATGGAGCAAAGCTGGAGGTGGGGAGATTCAGATTGGATGTGAGGAGGAAGTTCTTCAGCATGAGAGTGGTGAGAGCCTGGAATGGATTGCTCAAGAGGGTGGCTGGGGCCACATCCCTGAAGGGGTTTGCAGCCAGGTTGGATGAGGCTGTGGGCAGCCTGATCTAGGGTAGGGTATCCCTGGGCATGTCAGGGGGGTTGGAACTGGATGATCCTTGTGGTCCCTTCCAATCCTGACTGATTCTATGATCAAGTCCAACCTATCACCTAACTCCTTCCAATTAAGTAAACCATGGCACTAAGTGCCTCATTCAATCTCCTTTTAAACACCTCCAGGGATGGTGACTCCACTACCTCTCTGGGCAGCCCATCCCAGCATCAGTCACTCTTGCTGGGAAGAACTTCTTCCTAACATCTAGCCTAAACCTGCCCTGGCACAGCTTGAGGCTGTGTGCCCTCTTTCTGTCACTGGTTGCCTGGGAGAAGAAACCAACCCCCAGCTGGCCAGGCTGGATGAGGCCTTGAGCTACCTGTTCTAGTGGGGGGTGTCTCTGCCTATGGCAAGGGTTTGGAACTAGATGGTCTTTGAGGTCTCTTCCAACCTAAACCATTCCATGATCCTATGATTTCATTGAGTACTGTCAATTACATTTCTTGGAGGTGACTCCCACAGCTTTTGTGGTCAAATTCCCTGGCAAACCTATGTTCCCTTCTAGGGGATCACAAGTACAAAGTGTGTCTTTCTCAAGGCCCTGAAGTAATGAGGTTTTCTGCAGTAATTATTTGCAGTCTTCAGTCTGGAGCCTCGGTTTTACTGTGTGGTTTTTTGTTTTGTTTTGGTTTGGTTTTTTTTTCAGGCAAGTTGAGTCAAAACTGGATGTCTACAATCATTTGTAGGCTTTCTGAGAAATGTCATCTCATTCAAGGAAGAGTCAAGAAGATTTCTGTGTCAATGGAAAGTGGAGGTGCTAAGTACCTTTGAAATATCATCAGACAAGAGGCATCTAAATATAGGTTTCGGAGCCTGCGTTAAGAGAATGGTTTGGAAAAGTTGGTCTGGAAAATTCTGTGGTTTAAGATTTCTTCCTTTTCTCTGTCTACAGAATGTGAAAGGTCTATTGCCACCAACTAGCAAATACTCTTGGTCTTGAAAATTTGAGCTACTAAGCAGTTGCACTTCAGTAGCATGATAGAACAGCAGAGGTTGGAAGGGATCTCAGAGCTCATCTGCTCCAGCCCCCCTGCTATGGGCAGGAACACCCTCAACTAGATTCAGACCTCATCCAGTGTGGCACCTTCAGGGAGACAGCATCCGGAGTCTCCCTGGGCAGCCTGTTCCAGAGCCTCACCACTCTCCTATTGAATAACTTCTTTCTAAGATCCAGTCTAAACTTACTCTCTCCCAGCTTCAAACCATTCCTCCTTGTCCTATCTCTACACACCCTTAATAAAATTCCCTCTCCAGCCTTCATGGAGGATCCCTTCAGGTGGTGGAAGGCAACTCTAAGGTCCCTTCAGAGTCTTTTCTTCTCCAGGCTGCACAATCCCAGCTTCCTCAGCCTGCCCTCATAACAGAGATGTTCCAGCCCTTGGATCATCCTTGTGGCCCTCCTCTGTACTTGCTCCTACAGATCTATGTCCTTCTTATGGTGGAGACACCAGAACTGGACACAGTATTGGAGGTAGGGTCTCACCAGAGCACAGTAAAGGGGCAGAATCACCTCTCTTGCCCTGCTGCCCACACTCCTCTGGATGCAGCCCAGCACACAATTTACCTTCTGGGCTGCATGAGGGCATTGCCAGCTCACGGTGACCTTCTCATCTCGTGGTGACCTTCTCATCAATCAGACCAAGCCTTTTTCTTCAGTAGGGTTGACACATCTGTTCACACTAAGTTTAATATCATTTACATGTTATCCCATTGCATTTTGGGGGGAATCTTGTTCTAAGTTGTTTTTTGGGTTTTTTTTAATCACTGTTTTAAATATCTACTATGAGCAAAGCTCTATGAGCTCCTTCAAGGACAATGAAACTGGTGAGAGGCCTGGAGCACAGCCCTGTGAGAAGAGGCTGAGGAAGCTGGAGGTGTTTAGCCTGGAGAAGAGAAGGCTCAGGGCAGACCTCACTGATGTCTACAATTACCTAAAGAGAGGTTGTAGCCAGGTGGGGTTGGTCTCTTCTCCCAGGCAACCAGCAACAGAACAAAGGGGACACAGTCTCAAGTTGTGCTGGGGGAGGTATAGGATGGCTGTTATGAAGAAGTTCTTGCCAGAGAGAGTGACTGGCATTGGAATGGGCTGCCCAGGGAAGTGGTGAAGTTGCCATCCCTGGAGGTGTTCAAGAAAAGACTGGATGTGGCACTTAGTGCCATTGGCTAGGGCTGGGTGATAGGTTGGACTTGACGACCTTGGAGGTCTCTTCCAACCTGGCTGATTCTATGATTCTATGAAGATGCTGAACATGAAGACTTAAAGTTTCTCCTTTCCTTGTGTAATAAAGCCAGAGTAAACATATACAAATATGGATACATCCCTTATGCCTGTTTTCAAAAGCAGAGAACATTATTCTGGTAAGTTGTCAGTTAACCAAGGCTTCTGATGAACTTTCACTAAATGACATGAATTTACATTCTGAATTCAGCTTCACATCCTGTCTTGTGTTTTTGTTGGGAAATAGGAGAGCAATGGGATCATCTGAGACAAAAAAAGAAAAAAAAAAAAAAAAGACATGGTGACTCAAATTTTCTCAGAATCATAGAATGATAAGGGTTGGAAGGGACCTCTGAGGATCACCTAGTCCAAGTTTCCTGCTAAAGCTGCTGTGCTGGTCTGAACTAATTGGAGAATTTGAGTGAGAAATTAGACTACTGGCTGAGAGAGGAAAACACAGGATGTCACTTCACCCAGAGCTTTAATGAGAAAGAAAAAAAAGTTGTTTTAAAAGTTATAACCAAAATATAGATAGGGCAGACAGTTTCAGGCCACTCTGGCTGTAGCTGCTCTTTGCATGGTTCCTTTGTTTCTCTGATTCTTAATAATTCTACTAAATTCTTTCCTACTACTAATCCCCCTGGCTGAGCTACCTCAGCTTATCTACAGCATCAACAGGTGGTGAGATAAGATTGGGGAAGAGGGGAAAGGTGGTAGGGGTGGTTGGTTACCCCTCTTGGGGATTTTGGTCTCTGGGAGGGCTGTGATGTTTCTGTATTACCTTTTTATTGTATATATTTGTGAATATCTGTTACACATTGTAAATATCTGCTTGTATATTGTGCATTGCTGTAAATATAAAGCTTCATTTATCAACTTCCAGCGTTCTGAGTCCTAGCCGGGGTTTCTATCAAAAGGTGGGGGGGTAGGCAACTGCTAAACCACCACAGCTGCATAGAACAGGCTGCACAGGATAGCAATGTCCAGGTGGGTCTGGAATCTCTGCAGAGAAGCGGACTCTACGACCTCTCTGGGCAGCCTTCTCCAACACTCTGGCACCCTCACAACAAAGTTTTGCTCATGTTCATTCCAGTTTGTGACCATTGCCCATTGTCCTATCACTGGACACTACTGAAAAGAGTCTGGCCCCATCACTTCATTCATCACCCTTTAGGTATTGATAAAGACTGAAAAGATCCCCTCTCAGTCTTCTCTTCTTGAGGGGAAAAAAAAAAAAAACAACAACAAAAAACCAACTCCACAAAACCCCAAACCCACAAAACTAAACAACAACCACCAACAAAAAAAAAAAAAGCACCAACAAAAAAATGTCCCTTTCCAAACAGCAACATATTCCACAAGGGAATGTTTAGCTCAAGATGTAGGTGTTTAAAATTGTAGAAGCCTCAAAGAAGAAGAGACTTCTAGAAAAATCAAGTCCAAGTGCACATCTAGAACTCACAAGCCCACCACTACTGCTAAGCCACTATCACAGAGTCACAGGATTAGTCAGGTTGGAGTAGACCTTTGAGATCATCAAAGTCCCCAAGCACCAGCCCCACACATATCTTAAACACCTCCAGGGACAGCAATTCCATCACCTCCCTGGGCAGCCTGTTCCAATGTCAGAGAACCCTTTCTTTGATTAAATGTTTCCTAATAGCCAACCCGAACCTCCCCTGGCACAACCTGAGTCTGTTTCCTCTTGTTCTGTCATTTTTATATGAGAGCAGACCTAGTACCTCCTCAGTCCAACCACCTCTGAGGTAGTTGTAGAGGATAATGAGATCTCCTCTCAGCCTCTTCTTCTGCAGACTAAAGAACCACAATTCCCTCAGCCATTCCTCCTAAGACTCGAGTTGAATGCCCTTCACCAGCTTAGTTGCTGCTCTTTGGACACCTCAATGCCCTTCGTGTAGTGAGGGGCCCAACACTGAACACAGTACTGGGGGTGTGACCTCACCAGCCATCATTTCTACTCAATTCTTCTCTTATATGGTCTCATTATTAGCAGGAACTTAGGGAGAGGAGAGGTGGGGGGTGGGGAAGGTGTACTCCATGCATACATTTAACCACCTCATGGCAGGACCACCTCTACATATTAGCAACCCTTTTCAAAAATAGCCATCACTTCTATTGCTGGTCTGAGCTTTCAGCTGATACCTTCTGTGATGATTAAGAGCTGATACTCTAGCTCAGTTCCTAACTGCAAATGAGAACTTTCCAGAGAATTCATGATAAAAGGTGAATAAAGTCAAGGATAGCACACAGAAGAAGAATAATATCTGATACGCTTATATCACAGAATCACAGAAACATTCAGGCTGGAAATGACCCTCAGGATCAACAAGGCCAACCCAGAACCCACCTCTACAAGGTGCACCCTAAACTATACCCCCAAGCACCACATCCAAAGGACTTTTAAACACACCCAGGTCTGGGGACTCCACCACCTCCCTGCTCAGCCCATTCCAATGCCTGGACACTCTTGCTGAGAAAACACTTTTCCCCATATCTAATCTAAACCTACTCAGTGGCAGCTTGAGGCCATTCCCTCATGTTCTATCACCAATTAAATGTAAGAAGAGACCAGCAGCAGCCTCTCCACAACCTCCTTGCTGGTAGCTGTAGACAACCATGAGGTCTCTCCTATATATAGAATCATAGAATGGTTTACGTTGGAAGGCACCTCAAAAGATCCCCCAGTTCCAACCCCCTGCCATAGGCAGGGACACCTCCCACTAGAATAGGTCACTCAAAGCCTCATCCAGCCTGGCCTTGAACACCTCCAGAGAGGGAGCAGCCACAACCCTCTCACCACCCTCACTGTAAAGAACTTCCTCCGAACATCCCATTTAAATCTCCCCTCTTCCAGTTTAAACCCATTCCCCCACATCCTGTTGTAACAAGACCTTGTAAATAGTCCCTCCCCAGCCTTCCTGTACTGGATACTGGAAGGCTACTCTAAGATCTCCTGGAAGCCTTCTCTTCTCCAGGCTGAAAAGCCCCAACTCTCTCAGCCTGTCCTCACAGCAGCAGTGCTCCAGCCCACTGATCATCATCCCATTTATTTGCTGGATAGCTTACACTTGGTAGCACAACCTTTTTATCTTCACTTTTTTTTTCTCTCTCTGTGGCTTTGCTTGCTGCATGGATCCCTTCTCTCCTTTCTGACTTTCTGCTAACTCAGCTGACTCACATATTGTGTCTGTGTTGCACTGGGAAGGGAAAAGGGTGGAGGGAGGCTGCTATAGCAGTCCCTTTGGACAGCCCATGGGTGGGTGGGTGTGGGGAAGGGAAAGCTGACTTATTGTACAAGGGGGTCCTTGTATTGTTGCTGGGTTGTAAATATATGCAAATACACTCTGCATGTGTTTATTGCCTTTTATGCTTTGTATATTTACCCCACTTTTGTAAATGCAACTTTCACTTTTTGCTTCCGAGCTCTTAGTTTGTTCGGTAATTTCCTCCGGGGGCAAACTCCAATTCGTTGGGGTCCAGTCTCAACCCACAGCACCTGCTAAGCTCCCGAGCGCGTGTACTATCTGCAGTAAGGCATCAGTGTCCCCAGGCTTAGATATTTTAAGGTACATTAAGGCAAATCTACAATTTGCATCATTTTTTTCCAAGCTACCCGTCCCATGGAAAGTCCCCAGCTGCGGAGCTTTCACAAAAGAAGCAGTGAACTGGTGTTTGGCAATCGAATCCAAAGGGATATTCTTTATAATTCAACTAAAAAAAAAAATCAAAAATAAAAGAGGGTTGGAGGAATGCATGATTTGGGGGGGTGGGAAGTAAAATAAAAATCAACCAGCTCATCCAGTCCACACCCTGCAAGCCCACGACCCTGCTGCGCAACCACTGACATCCTTAAAGGAAACCTCACTTCACAGAGTCGTAGAAATGCTCAGGTTGGAAAAGAGCCTCAGGATCACCAAGTCCAAACCAGACTACAAGGTTCGCCCTTAACCCCAAGCACCACATACAAACCACTTTAACACACCCAGGGTTAAGTGACTTCACTATCTCCCTGCCCAGCCCATTCCAATGCCTGGTCACTCTTGCTGGGAAAACATTTTTCCTAGCATCCAGTCCAAACCTACCCAGTCACAGCTTGAGGCCATTCCTTCTTGTTCTGTCACTAATTCCCTGTGAAAAGGGACCAGCACCAATCTCTCCACATACTCCTTTCAGGTAGCTGTAGACAGCCATGAGATCTCCTCTCAGCCTCCTCTTCCTTGAACTAACCATTCCCAGCACCTTCAGTTGCTCCTCATCTGAGTTGTTCTCTATGACCTTCACCAGCTTTGTTGCCCTCCTCTGCCCTCCCTCTGTACTTCATAGCAGAGTCCTCTATACAAAAGCATCACACCACACAAGGCCATGATGATACATCCTGAGCAGGCTGGAGGTGATGGAAAGGCTGTGCTTGCCTCTCTGAGTCATCTCAAGACACACAGCACATTCCGCAAGGGACCTTGGTAGAGATTGCAGATTCCATTTCTCCTCTTCTCAGCAACACCAAGCTGAGTGACAATTGTTGGTCATGAGCACTAAGGCATTTGGTGGTCTAGGGAGGTTCTTCTCCTCCTCTCCTCTGCTCTAGTGAGACTATACCTGGAATATGATGTCCAGTTTTGGACTCCCCAGTTCAAGAGAGGCAGGGATCTGCTGGAAAGAGTCAAACAGAGAGCCACAAGAATGAGTGGGGGACTTGAGCATCTCCCCTATGGAGAGAGACTGAGAGCCCTGGGGCTGTTTAGTCTGGAGAAGACAAAGCTGAGAGAAGACATGATCAATGTGCACAAATATCTGAGGGGTGGGTGTCAAGTAGAGGGGGCCAAGCTCTTCTGGTGGTGCACAGCCATGAAACAATGGATACAACCTGGAACAGAGAAGGTTTCAGCTCAACATGAAGAGAAACTTCTTTGGTGTGAGGGTGCCAGAGCCCTGGAGCAGGCTGCCCAAAGAGGTTGTGGAGCCTTCTCTGTAGACTTTCAAATCCCACCTGGATTCATTTCTGTGCAAACTGCCCTAGGGGATCCTGCCCTGGTGGGGAGGATGGACTCAATGACCTCTGGAGGTCCCTTCCAACATCTAACGTTCTGTGATTCCCTGGTTTAGCTGAAAGTTTCCTGTTCCTCAGAGCAAACCAGACACAGCTTTGGGTGTGTATATCAACTGTAGTATCACCTACTGAGACCACGGAACAAGCCATTGAGCTCGATGATGTGTCCTGAGGCTGTTTTCCACCCCTGTCCCTCTAAAAGGACATGTACCCAGGCATTATCCCCAAACACTGCTGCGATGCCTTATTCATCATCAAGAGCTGGGAATGTGTGGTGTGGCTCCAGTAGGAATCATAGAATCATTTCGGCTAGAAAAGACCTTTAAGATCAAGTCCTGCCTTTAACCCAGCACTGCCAGGCCATCACTAAACCACATCCCCATCACCACACCTACATCGCTTTTAAATGTCCCCAAGAACAGTGATTCCACCACTATCCTGGACAGCCTGTTCCAGGCCATGACAACACTTTCATAGAATCATAGAACAGTCAGGGTTGGAAGGGACTACAAGAGTCATCTAGTTCCAACCCCCCTGATATGACCAGGGACACCCTGCCCTAGATCAGGCTGCCCACAGCCTCATCCAGCCTGGCTGCAAACACCTCCAGGGATCTGGCCCCAACCACCTCCCTGGGCAACCCATTCCAGGCTCTCACCACTCTCATGCTGAAAAACTTCCTCCTCACATCCAATCTGAATCTCCCCACCTCCAGCTTTGCTCCATTCCCCCTGGTCCTGTCACTACCTGAGAGCCTAAAAAGTCCTTCCCCAGCTTTTTTGTAGGCCCCCTTCAGATCCTGGAAGGTCACAATAAGGTGACCTGGGAGACTCTTCTTCTCCAAACTGCACAGCCCCAACTCTTTCAGTCTGTCCTCATAGCAGAGGTGCTGCAGCTCTCTGATCACCCTCATGGCCCTTCTCTGGACATTCTCCAGCATGTCCACATCCCTCTTGTCCCTGGGGCTCCAGAACTGGATGCAGTACTCCAGGTGTGGTATCACCAGGGCAGAGTAGAGGCGGGAGAATCACCTCCCTGGCCCTGCTGGCCACACTTCTCCTGATGCAGCCCAGGCTCTGGTTGCTTTCTGGGCTGCAAGTGCACACTGCTGGCTCCTGTTGAGCTTCTCCTCCACCAGCACCCCCAAGTCCCTCCCTGCAGGGCTACTCTCCAGCCAGTCACTGCCCAGCCTGGGTTTGTGTTTGGGATATCTGTGCTTGCACTTTCAGGGAAGAGATGTTCCTTATGTCCAACCTAAACCTTCCCTGGTGCAACCTGAGACCATTCTCCTTTGTACTAATGTTTCATACATGGAAGAAGAGAACAACACCCACCTCACTACAGCATCCTTTCAGGGAATTGTAAAGAGCAAGGAGGTCCCTTCTTGAGCCTCCTTTTTTCCAGGCTAATCAACTCTAGTTCCCTCAGCCACTCCTCCTAAGACTTGTGCACTGGAGAGACAGTGTTGGGATGAACTCAAGCGTTGTATCAAGTTTTCCCTGATCCTCCTTCTCTCCAGGCTAACCTACTCTAGCTCCCTCAGCCACTCCTCCTAAGACTTGTGCACTGGAGAGACAGTGTTGGGATGAACTCAAGCGTTGTATCAAGTTTTCCCTGATCCTCCTTTTCTCCAGGCTAACCTACTCTAGCTCCCTCAGCCACTCCTCCCAAGACTTGTGTGATGGAGAGACAGTGTTGGGATGAACTCAAGGGTTGTATCAAGTTTTCCCTGATCCTCCTTCTCTCCAGGCTAACCTACTCTAGCTCCCTCAGCCACTCCTCCCAAGACTTGTGTGATGGAGAGACAGTGTTGGGATGAACTCAAGGGTTGTATCATGTTTCCCCTGAGCTTCCTTTTTTTCCAAGCAAACCAACTCTAGTTTCCTCAGCCACTCCTCCTAAGACTTGTGTACTGGGGAGACAGTGTTGAGATGAACTCAAGCGTTGTATCAAGTTTCCCCTGAGCCTGCTTTTCTCCAGGCTAACTAACTCTAGTTCCCTCAGTCACTCCTCCTAAGACTTTGTGCACTGGATGGACAGTGTTGGGATGAACTCAAAGTGTTGCATCAAGTCCTGCTGACACAACTTTCTTTGCACCAAAAGCCATATGAACAACACAGACCTCCATGGAGTTACAGCAGCCTTAGGAGGTCAAGCACCCAAATGAGCTCTAACCAATCAAATCTGAAGTATGGAAAGAATTTCTCCACACCCTCCCCACCCCCAAAAAAAACAATAAACCAAGAACAGGCAATGCTCTTGCTGCAAGTCAGTTAAGTTTGTGCAACAAATGTGTCTGGCCCAGCTTTGAGCAATCTTTGCCAGTTTGAGGTGAAAGTGTTTGTGAGTCAGTGGTTTGCTTAGGTGATTTGGTCTCCTCTGGCCTTGCGGTGAGAGATCAGCTCAGGGAAATGTGGTAAAGAAGGAACAACTCTGAGAAAGCAAAGGCTTGCACAAGAGGATTTCTCTTGGTGGAAGGGATTTCTTAGGAAGGAACTACAGCTGATTGTGGGCAGATGGCAAATGTTCAGCCTCCTCACAGTCCGAAGGGTCACAGCTGAAGATCTCTGCTGGGGGAGAAGCACACAGCTCACAACATCACAGTGTCAATCTAAGGGCTACAGCACTTCTCCTACAAAGACAGGCTGGGAGAGTTGGGCCTGGAGAAGAGAAGGCTTTAGGAACACCTTACAGCAGTTTCAGTATCCAAAGGGGATTTGCAGGAAGGCTGGGGAGGGACTGATTAGAAGGTCTTGTAGTGATAGGATGAAGTGCAGTGGTTTGAAGCTAGAGCAGGGCAGAGTTAGGTTGGACATAGGGAGGAAGTTCTTGACAATGAGCGTGGTAAAATACTGCAACAGGTGGCCCAGAGTTGTGGTGGAGGCCCCATCAAACTTGACGTGGCTCTGAGCAACCTAATGTAGTTAAAGATCATAGAATCATAGCATCATAGAATGGTTTAGGTTGGAAGGGACCTCAAAGATCAGCCAGTTCCAAACCCCCTGTGCCATAGGCAGGGACACCTCCCACTAGAACAGGTTGCTCAAGACTTCATCCAGCCTGGCCTTGAACACATCCAGGAAGGGAGCAGCCACAATCTCCCTGGGCAACCTCTTCCAGTGTCTCACCACCCTCACTGTGAAGAACTTTCTCCTGACATCCTGTTTAAATCTCCGCTCTGCCAGTTTGAACCCATTCCCCCTCATCCTGTCATTACAAGACCTTGTCAATAGTCCCTCCCCAGCCTTCCTGTAGGCCCCCTTCAGATACTGGAAGATGTCCCTGCTCACTTCAGAGGGGTTGAACAAGATTACTTTTGAGGGTCCCTTCCAATGATTCTATGACTTGTTTAATGTTTTTTAACACTCTATAGGCTGATATCTGATCTGCTTTGCTTATTGTTGACCACCAGACAACTAGACAGCTGCTCTGCCTCTTTGTGTTCAGTTTCTGTCAAATTTGGAACAGCACCTTCAGAAACTTGACCTCTCAGCAAGGCTTGATGTGAATCCATCCCATGCTGGAAGCTGGAAACAGCCCTGAGAGGGCTTAGCAGTGAAGAGTTCACATATTCATTGCCTTCAGATCCGTAACTCAGTGGGTTTCAAAAGCGGTTTAGTGGGAGTGATGCTGCAATATTACACTTTAGCCTCCACCAGACACAGACATGAGATGTCCTCAGACAGGGTCTGGAAGCGAGCGCTGATAGAAGCAAATAAAACGAAAGCCGCTTTGAGGATGCAAAGGTCACCAGGTAGGAGTGAAAGCAGAAGACGGCGTCAGGCTAGAGAAGAGGAAATGAAGAAATGGAAGCAGCCTATGCAATGGAGACCTTGCTGCCAGAGGAAACTTCTCATCATACTTCTGACTGACATCTCGGAGCAGAGCTGCAGCGGCAGTAGCAGCTTTGGGGGAGTTTTTGCCCTCCAGATCCGTCGGCAGAAGGGTTATGCCAGCTGAGACGAGACTGGTGAGTGGGCTGGAGGGAAAGTCTTATGAGAAGAGACTGAGTGAGCTGGGGTTGTTCAGCCAGGAGAAAAGGAGACTTAGAGGGGACCTTATGACTCTTCAGAACTACCTAATAGGAAGTCATAGTCAGGTGGGGGTCAGGCTCTTCTCCAAGGCAACTTGTGACAAGACGAGAGGATACGACCCGAAGCTGTGCCAGGGGAGGTTAAGGTTGGTTGTTAGGAAGTGCTTCCTGGTGGAAAAGGTAATTAGACACTGGAAGGGACTGCCCAGGGAGGTGGCAAAGTCACCATCCCTGCAGGTCTTTAAGAGAAGCTTGGATGTGGCACTTGGTGGCGTGCTGTAGCTGATGTTGTGGTGTTGGGTTGTAGGCTGAACTCAATGATCTCAGAGGCCTCCTGCAGCCTCAGTGATTCTGTGATTCTACGAGACTGGCTTAGATTCACACTGAACTCTAACTGCATGTGAAGGCAGCAAGGAGTTTGTAATTTCCCTTCTTGAAAATGGGTATGACAAATCAGGAAAAGACAGCTCCAAATCCTGCCAAACCTTCTGAGGCTACAAGCCTTCATAGAATCATAGAATGGTTTGGGTTGGAAAGGATCTTTAACAGGCAGCTAGTTCAACCTGCCTGCAGTCAGAGCAGGTTGAGCTGAGTCCTAGACAACCTGACCTGGATTATTTCTAGGAATGGAGCATCTATCACCTCCTTGGGCAACCTAGGCCAGTCTCACCACTGTCAGCGTGAAGTCCTCCTTTCTATTTTGTCTGTACCCCATCTCTTATACTTTAAAACCATCACCCCTTGTCCTGTCACAAAAGGCCCTGCTAAAAAGTTTCTCCCCATCTGTGTACAGTTCTGTGTGCAATTCTGGAGCATCCAATACAAGAAGGACATGGAACTGTTGGAGCAAGTCCAGAGGATTTGGAAAGATGCTCAGAGGGCTGCAGCAGCTCTGCTCTGAGGACAGGCTAGAAGAATTGGGGCTCTGAAGCCTTGTGGTAGCCTTCCAGTATCTGAAAGGAGGGCTGGGGAGGGACTATTCACAAGGTCTTGTAATGACAGGACAAGGAGGAATGGGTTTAAAGTGGCAGAGGGGGAGATTGAAACTAGATGTTAGGAGGAAGTTCTTTACAGTGAAGGTGGTGAGACACTGGCACAGGTTGCCCAGGGAGGTTGTGGCTGCTCCCTGCCTGGAGGTGTTCAAGGCCAGGTTGGATGAGGCCTTGACTGACCTGTTCTAGTTGGAGGTGTCCCTGCCTATGGCACAGAGGGCTTGGAACTGAATGAGCATTGATGTTTCTTCCAACATAAACCATTCTATGATTCTGCAATCTTTTCTGTAGCCCCCTAAAAGTACTGAAAGGCCACTAGAAGGTCTCCCTGGAGCCTTCTGTTCTCCAGGCTGAACAACCCCAACTGTCTCATCCTCCCCTCTCATCAGAGGAGTTCCAGCCCTCTGATAATTGTTGTGACCTCCTCTGGATGTGCTCCAACAGATTCTTGTCCTAATGACTCCAGAGAATTAGTATCAAAACTAATCGTAGCTGAGACAACCCTGAAAACCCCTGGACTATCAATAGCTGTGTCTGTCACACAACATATTTTGCCTCGGAAAACTTGGCAAAAACAAGGCTTGGACAGCTGAGTTCAGAGAAACTGACTTGAGACTAGCCCTGAGGAGAGGGACTTGGGGTTGCTGGTGGATGAGAAGCTCAATACGAGCCAGCAGAGTGCTGTTGCAGCCCAGAGAGCAAGCAGAGCTTGAGCTGCATTAAGGGAAGTGTGAGTATCAGGGCAAAGGAAATGATCCTCCACCTCTACTTCGCTCTGGTGAGACCCTACCTGGAGTACTGCATCCAGTTCTGGAGCCCCTGTTACAAGAGGGATATGGATATGCTGGAAGGTGCCCAGAGAAGGGCCACGAGGATGAGCAGAGGGCTGCAGCACCTCTGCTATGAGGGGAGACTGAGGGAGTTGGGGCTGTTCAGTTTGGAGAAGAAAGGGCTCCCAAGGTGACCTTACTGTGACCTTGCAGTATTTTAAGGGGGCTACAAGAAAGCTGTTGAGGGATTTTTCAAGGATGTCAGGTAGTGATAGGTTAGGGGGAATGGAGCAAAACTAGAAATGGGTAGATTCAGACTGGATGTTAGAAAGAAGTTCTTCAGCATGAGGGTGGTGAGAACCTGGAATGGGTTGCACAGGGAGGTGGTAGAAGCCTCATCCCTGAAGATGTTTAAGGCCAGGCTGGATGAGCCTGTAGACAACCTGATCTAGTGTGAGGTGTCCCTGCCCATGTCAGGGAGGTTGGAACTAGATGATCCTTGGAACTAGATGATCCTTGCGGTCCCTTCCACCCTGGCTTATTCTATTCTATTCTATTCTATTCTATTCTATTCTATTCTATTCTATTCTATTCTATTCTATTCTATTCTATTTCTAAATACTTCAAAATTTGAGCAGCACAAATATCTTTTTAAAATAATATTGTGAAGACCTGACTTTAACTCTTGCCCCAAACAACTCCACTAGAAAAGCAGCCAGCTGGCTTTCCTTGTCTTCTAGATAGAGGCAAATATCCACAGTGTTGATCACTTTTGCTCATTACAAGCCCAGCCACTGCCAAACACCTCCTCTGTCACTCCATTTCTCCTCCCAGGCTGCAAGTCAGTGCTGCTTGAACATCATCCACCAGCTAAACAATCTCCAGAGATGGGTGGAATGATACCTAAGTATCACAGCTTGGGGCCAGAGCTTGGTTCAGTTATGCTTATACTCCTCCATCACTCTCTGGCTCTGCTGACATGAGCATGAAGGGGATGGGATGAGGCTTGCACCAGCCACAGGTTTGGCTCCTGATGTTGCTTCAAAGATCTTATGGACATCTCACCCCTGGAAGAGTTTAAGACCAGGCTGGTTGAGGCTTCAAACAATGTGGTCTAGTGGGAGATGCCCCTGCTCATGGCAGGGGGTTGGAACCAGATGACCTTTAAGATCTCTTCCTACTAAAGCCATTCTGTGATGCGTGTAAATCCCAACACCTCTGAACAGACAGTCTGTGGCCTCAGTGTCTGCAAGATGGGGACAGCCCCAGGTGATGACTTGGAGGTTGTTTTTGTGTGCACGCTGATTAACGAGCAGGAAACCACCACAAGAGGTGAAACCACAGAGGGGGTTCTCAGCAGGCTGCCAAAGCAGTAATTCAACCACAGTGCAGCACAAGGGCACCTTGAAGCAATGACAGTGGCTGTGCATGGAAAGCTAAGGAATGGTGCCAACACCTTTTGCTCCACAGGACCCACCAGGCACAACAGAAATAATGCTGGCTTCATGCATCCAGGCAGAAGATACTGAAAGATGCTGTGGGCACCCTCCTTGTTCTTACAGGTGATTGAAGAGAAGCTTATACGGTGAAACTCAACAATGTACATACAGCTGTGGAGCCTGAAATTACTCTATTATTTATAATGTGTTTATTTATTTATTTATTAGTAAAAGATTGGTAGCCATGGTGCTCAGGGTCATGGTTTAGTGGTGGATTTGGCAATGCTGGGTTGATGGTTGGACCCAGTGAGGAAAAAAAAAGGTCTAGAGGCATGGTTTAGTGGTAGACCTGGTAATGATGGGTTAATGGTTGGACTCAATGACCTGAAAAAGTCTGAGGATGTGGCTCAGTGGTGGATTTGGCAGTGCTTGGTTAGTGGTTGGACTCAATGAACTGAAAAGGTCTAGGGACATGGTTTAGTGATGAATCTGGCAGCTTTGGGTTAACAGTTGGACCCAAAGAAATGGAAATGTCTAGGGACATGGTTTAGTGTGGATTTGGCAGTGCTGGGTTAATAGCTGGGCCCAATGAGATAAAAAGGTCTAGGGACATGGTTTAGTGGTAGACCTAGTAATAATGGATTAATGGTTGGGCTTACTGAACTGAAAAGATCTAGGGGCATGGTTTAATGGTGGGTTTGGCAGCTTTGGGTTAATAGTTGGACCCAAAGAGATAGAAAGGTCTAGGGACACGGTTTAGTGTGGATTTGGCAGTGCTGGGTTAATAGCTGGGCCCAATGAGATAGAAAGGTCTAGGGACATGGTTTAGTGGTAGATTTGGCAGTTCTGGGTTGATGGTTGGACTCAATGAACTGACAAGTTCTAGGGATGTGGTTTAGTGGTGGATTTGGCAGTGCTGGGTTAATAGTTGAACTGAAAAGATACAGGGACATCGTTTAGTGAGGGACTTGGTAGTTCTGCCTTAATGGTTGGACTCAATGAACTGGAAAGGTCTAGGGACGTGGTTTAGTGTGGATTTAGCAGTGCTGGGTTAATGGTTGGACTCAGTGAACTGAAAAGTTTTAGGGACATAGTTCAGTGGTGGATTTGTCAGTGCTGGGTGTATTGATTGGGGGTGATTGAAGAGGCTGAAATTATAAATTATGTAGCTTTTATAATTTCCAAAAGCCCCACCCACAATCTGTGTGTAGATTAGTTTAAGTTTGGGTTCTAATTCGGTTTGGAAAAGTCTTCATCAGGATGCCTTTTCTTGTAATTCAGTAAAAATCAGAAAAAATTGAAAGGTTTGGGCATGAAACAGCTTTGCCCTACTTACAAATGGGAGACTGTCTCAAAGTCTGTGTGAGGTTCGTGTCTCCAGGTCCGTGTTCAGGTCCGTGCAGGTCCCAGTGCAGGTCCGTGCAGGTCCCAGTGCAGGTCCGTGCAAGTCCCAGTGAAGGTCCAAGCAAGTCCTTGCAAGTCCAAGCAAGTCCTGCTGCAATCTGTCCAGCTGCCATATATATACTGAGGCAATTTGTTCCTTCCCTGTTCAAGCCCACGGAGGGTGGGAGAAGGCACTTCACACCTATTGTACTAAGCCTTCAGTGACAGAGGTGGGGAGGGAGGAAGACCGTTTCCTGCCCCATTCACACCTCTGGTGGGGCAGTGGACTGGGGTGTGCCCTGCCAAAGTTCACACCCCATTCAAACCTCCTGTGGGGCAGCGCCTCACCCTGCCTCAGTTCACACCTCATTTAAACCACACTGGGTTAGGTTCTTTTCCAATCTAAATAATTTTACCTTGAAAAAAATAGAAATTAAAAAAAAAACGTCCTGCCCAGCAACTCCTACACATTATTTTTACACACCAGATAAGATTTGTGTTTCAGATTAAGAGACTGTGACATTTACAAGCCATGATCCAGTGTAGGTTTCCTGATTGATAATTGTTCAATGGCAATTCCCCAGCTATTCCATGTCAAAAGTTAACACTCAAAGCGACATAAAATGAGACTTGTGAGAGTTTCCAGGGGTGAGACAGGACAAACAGGCTGGAGAGAAGAAGACAATCAATGAACAAACATAGCCAGGCACTCAGGAGGATGGAGCCAAACTCTTCTCAGTGGTGTCCAGGGACAGGAAAAGGGTCAGTGGGCACAAATTGTAACCCAAGAAGTTCCACCTAAACATAAGGGGGAAAAAATCTTCACTTTGTGAGTGCCAGAGCAGTGGAGCAGGCTGCCCAGAGACCTTGTAGTGTCTCTTTTTCTAGAGGAACCCAAAACCTGCTTGGATGTGTTCCTATGTGATTTACCCTGAGTGATGCTGTTCTAGCAGAGGGGTTGGACTAGATGATCTTGGGCAACCTGTTCTAGTGGGAGGTGTCCCTGCCTATGGTGGGGGTTTGGAACTTGATGGTGTAGAACATTGTATGATTCAGTGATGAGACACTGTCCCAGGTTGCCCAGAGACATCAGAGATGCCACATCATTGGAAACATTTCAGGTCAGGCTGGCCAGGGATCTGAGCAACATGAGCTAGTTGAAGATGTCCCTGTTCCCTACAGGGGGATTGATCTAAATGACCTTTAAATCCCTCTTCCAGGCCAAACCATTCTATGATTCTATGAACAAACATCCAAAATCTGCCTTCTAATAGTCACACTAACACTCTGAGCAGTTGCCAGATATGCCGAGGTTGCTCTGGGAAGGAAAACTCCATGACCACCAAGATTTCAGCAAGTGTCAATGAACCCATTGACATATCCACATATGCACACTGAACTGTGCACCAGTTTTCCTTGATGCTTGACCATGTTTATTATAGTAAAAGCCTTCCATTCCCATGGAATGGTGTGAAGCTTTGGGAACAAGAGATAGAGCTGCAATCCCTCTGGGAACAAAAGTGTAAAGCAGCTAGACAGGATATGAACTGATGTTACCAGATGTTTACTTAGCCTTTGAGTAAATTTCCACGGTGTGCAGGGATGGAGGTGTATGGTCCATCACTGACTGTATCCCTCTGCTTAATTACCAAGAACCATGAAGCAATTTTTTGGCACTCTTCATGTTACTGAATATGGCCTGGTCTCTCCAGTCTGCCTCATTACACTGCTTAATATAATTAAGAGTCATATAGAAGCATAGAATCATTAAGGTTGAAAAAGACCTCTAAGATCACCAAGTCCAATGTCAACCCAACAGCATTACAGTCATTAAACCAGTTCCCAAAAATGCCATGTCCATGTTTCTTAAGCCCTTCCAGGGATGTGTCCAGTTTGGGGCTCTCCAGTTCAAGAGAGTCAGGGACCTGCTGGAGAGAGTCCAGCAGAGAGCCATGAGGATGAGTGGGGTCTTGAGCATCTCCCCAGTGAAGAGAGACTGAGAGCCTCAAGGTTCAGTGGATTTATTCAGATCCAGCTATGAAAGGCAGGGAGAAAGAGCCATGCAAAAGCAGCCACAGCCCAAAGCAGTCTGACTTATCTATGTTTGGGTTACAATTCTTAAATAAGTTTTAAAATTTCTTTATTAGTAAAGCTATGAGTGAAGTAGCATCATCAGTGTTTTCCTTTCTCAGCCCATAGTCTAATCTTTCATTCAAATCCTCCAATTAGTTCAAACCAGCACAATTTGCCATGGGAATGGGCTGCCCAGGGAGATGGTGGAGTCGCCAATCCTGCAGGTCATCTCTGGAGATGCCATCCCCTTCACTGAAAGGGCTCTTAAACCTTGGAATAGTCTGCCCTGAGCAGAGGTGGAGACACAATCACTGGCGACGTTTAAGCAACATGTGGACCCAGTGCTTAGGGACATGGTTTAGTGTTGACTCTTCAGTGCTGGATTGAATTAAATGGGATGTTAAGAGGAAGTTCTTCACAGTGAGGATGGTGAGACACTGGAACAGGTTGCCCTGGGAGGTTGTGGCTGCTCCCTCCCTGGANGAGGTTTTGTCTGCTCCCTCCCTGGAGGTGTTCAAGGCCAGGCTGGATGAGGTCTTGAGCATCCTGATCTAGTGGGAGGTGTCCCAGCCTATGGCACAGAGGGATTGGAACTGGATGATCTTTGAGGTCTCTTCCAACTTAAACCATTCTATGAGTCTATGATTCTCCTTTGTTTTTCTTCTTTCTTTTTTTTTTTTCCTTTTTTTCTTTTCCTTTTTCTTCTTCATTGTCTTTTTCCATTATCTTTATTCTCCTGTTTCTTTCTGGTTTTCATTCTTCTTTTCTTTTCTTTTTGATTTGTATGTTTGTTTGC
>VWZI01017612.1:148084-159055 GCA_013396835.1 Psilopogon haemacephalus | reverse complement strand
CTCAACTCCCCCCACACTTTGATATAACCCAGGCTAGGACTCAAATGGCTGGAAGTTAATAAATTAAGCTCTACATATACAGTAAAAAGGTAATAGAGAAACACCACAGAGATCCAAGTCCCTAAGAGGGGTGACCAATCACCCTGCCACCTTCCCCCCTTCCCCAATCTTATCTCAACATCTGCTTTATGCAGCAGATAGACAAAGATAGATGGGCCAGGGGGGATTAGCAGCAGGAAAGAAGTTAGTGAAATTATTCAGATCCAGCTATGAAAGGCAGGGAGAAAAGAGCCATGCAACAGCAGCCCCAGCCCAAAGCAGTCTGACTTATCTGTATTTGGGTTACAACTCTTAAACATTTTTTCCTTTTCCTTTCTCAGTAAAGCTATGAGTGAAGTAGCATCCTCAGTGTTTTCCTTTTTCAGCCTATAGACTAATTTCTCATTCAAATCCCCCAGATTAGTTCAAACCAGCACAGCCAAGGAGCAGGCTGCAAAAGTTTGACAACCGCACTTGTGCAGTCTGGGAAGGGGCCACGCTGACAGAGGAATGCAGCCTGCACCCCAGTGCCTTGTCCCAAGCAGCCCCTCCTCAGAAGCAGCCCAGAAGCAGCCCCTCCTCTCCTCCAGCGGCCAAGGCAGCAGGCAATTTCCCCACCGCGGCACTAAGCTCTGCCTGCCAATTGCTGTTTCCCGTCTCTGCTGTGGAAACCCAGCCCAGCCCAGATGTGAATCTTAGCTGTACCTGCAGTTGGCAGCAACCCAAAACCCCCCCGCTGGATTTTAAGGCATCTTTGCTGTTGGTGGGAGGATCAATACTTGATGATTATCCTTCCAGTCTCAAGGCTTTCCTGTATTTACCCACACAGCCTCTCTCTGGGTCATCCAGCGCCCTTTTAGAACACATTTCTCAAGAATCCCCTTGTTTCACGGGGCTGATCTGAAGCCTTACTCATGGTGACTGTTGCCTTGCTCTGATGCAATGCCATCGGTCACAAGCTCATCTCACTGCCTGCCTAGCATCAGCAAACAAATAAAGGTCCAGAAAATACAAAAGGAGGTGGGGTAGGTTGTGAAGAGTTCTCTTGATGGGGCTGAGGTTAGCTTTGCTCAGCTTCAGCTATCTGAAGGCTGCATGTCCAGTCTAAACTAACAGTGGAGAGAGACACCAATTGTCTTGTCAATAATGCTACCAGGAATAGGAGACTTATACCTGGCCTATGTAGATGCAACTTTTTTCTTTGTTGACAACCATGGGACTGAACCAAACTGTTTTTTAAACTAGAAAGCTAACTTTGAGATATCCATAATGAAGTGAAGCTCAATCCAGCTGCCACTGAAATCTTTAGGAACTGCAAACCATGCTCATGACTTTGGCGACAGAAGAACACTCAAGTTGTTCAGCCTGAAGAAAAGGAGGCTCTAGAGAGACATAATAGGATGTTAGGAAGAAGTTCTTTACAATGAGTGTGGTAAGACACTGGCACAGGTTGCTCAGGGTGCTTGTGGCTGCTCCCTCCTTGGAGGTGTTGAAGGCCAGGTTGGATGAGGCCTTGAGCGACCTGTTCTAGTAGGAGGTGTCCCTGCCTATGGCACAGGGGGGTTGGAACTGGCTGATCATTGAGGTCACTTCCAACCTAAACTATTCTATGATTCAATGATTCCAATACCTGCCTGAAGGGGACTACAAGGCTGCTGCAGAGAGACTGTTTGCAAAGGCCTGCAGGGACAAGATGAGGGCAATGGCTTCAAATTAGAGCAGAGCAGATTGAGATTGGATGTGAGGAACAAGTTCTGCATCAGGAGGGTGATGGAACACTGGAACAGGTTGCCTGAGGAGGTAGTTGGGTCCTATCTCTGGAGATATTGGTGGTGAGGCTGGACAGAGCTGTGGGCAACCTGCTGTAGTTGAGGATGTCCCTGATGAGTGCAGAGGGGCTTGGACTGGCTGAGCTTTGGAGGTCCCTTCCAACTCAGACCATTCTATGATTCTAAAAGAATTAATTATTGCTCACCTCCAAGGTTCACCAAGATTTTATCAGGAGTTAGATGTCAGACTCTTGTGAATTACAGTAAGGAAGAAATCCCTTAAAAATAAACCTGCCTAAGTCATGATGGCTCTGATTACCTCAGCACATCACAGGCTCATAGGATGCTGGAAGCTGGAAGGGACCTCTGGAGCTCTTCCAGTCCAACTCCCCTGCCAGAGCATGACCAGAGAATCTAGCACAGGTCGCACAGAACATATCCAGACAGGGCTGGAAAGGCTCCAGGGAAGGAGATTCCACAACCTCTCTGGGCAGCCTGTGGCAGTGCTCTGGGACCCTTACAGTCAAGAAGTTCTTCCTCACGTTCCTCTTCCTGTGCTGTAGTTTACATCCACTGCCTCTTGTCCTAACACAGGGTGCAATGAGCAGAGGCTGTCCCTGTGCCTTCCTTCCTGATCCCCAGCCCTCAGATATTTATAAACATTTGTTACACCCCCTCTAAGTCTTCTCTTCATCAGAGAAGACCCAGGTCCCTTAAACTGCCAGGACTCCAAGGAGAGCCCTGGATCTGTCGGAGCGGACAACTGCACCTGGTCTCCAGGATACTGGCAGGAAGTTATACAAGGAATTTTACCCAAAAGATAAGGTTCTAAGGAAGTTGAAAGGAGCTCTCAGGCACTGTGAATTTCAGCTGCCTATATTTATATATAATGATGGGTAAGCATCCAAACCTGTGGCTTCTCAGCAGCAGGGGCAACCTCTCCACTTTTGTGTTTTTGTTCTAATCACTGTTGTAGCATAACGTTTCTGTAAAGCTATGGACGTGGTTGAGCACTGCCAGCTGCAGGCCAGATGCCTGCCTCAGGGTAACCCTGCAGCCTGGCTGAGTGATGCTGGGGTGGGTACAGCCCCATCCCTCTCGGTTTGGAGCTGCATGGTGGCATGAAGAAAGGGTGACAGAGGTTCATTCTCCCTGTACAGGTGGAAGTGGGGGGGGGTGTGATTCTGCCAGCCAGGTGGGCTGAAAGGGTGGCAGGCATTTGTCCCCTTTTCCTGGCCTGCCACAGAATGTCAGAATTCTCAGGAGCACTGTTCCTGCTGTGGAGCACATAGAAAGCCGCTTCCTGCCCCAAGAGATTTCCTGGTTGTCCCTGGCTGTGTCCAGTTCTGGAGACCCTATTACAAGAGGGATGTGGACATGCTGGAGCATGTCCAGAGAAGGGCCACGAGGATGCTCAGAGGGCTGAAACACCTCTGCTGTGAGCACAGACTGAAAGAGTTGAGGCTGTTGAGTCTGGAAAAGAGGAGGCTCCCAGGCGACCTTATTATGGCCTTCCAGTATCTGAAGGGGGCCTACAAAAGAGTTGAGGAAAGACTTTTCAGACTCTCAGGGAGTGACAGGACTAGGGAGAATGAAGCAAAGCTGGAGGTGGGGAGATTCAGACTGGATGTGAGGAGGAAGTTGTTGAGCATGAGAGTAGTGAGAGGCTGGAATGGGTTACCCAGAGAGGTGTTTGGGGCCAGATCCCTGGAGGTGTTTGCAGCCAGGCTGGCTGAGGCTGTGGGCAGCCTGCTCTAGGGTAGGGTGTCCCTGGGTATGGCAGGGGGGTTGGAACTGGATGATCCCTGTGGTACCTTCCAACCCTGACTGATTCTAGGATTCTATGATTCTAAGAGTTAGAACCACAACATAGATAAGTCAGAGCTGTTTGAGCCGCTCTTGCTGTTGCCTCTCTCTCTCCCTGCCTTCTGGCTGGATCTGTGTAACTCTACTAACCAGTTTCCTACTTCTTAACTCCCCTGGCCAATCTTCCTCGCTTGCCTGGCACATAAGACAGATACTGGGATAAGATTGGGTAGTGGGGGGAAGGTGGTAGGGTGGTTGAGAACCCCTCTTGGGGATTCTGATCTGTGGGAGGGCTTTGGTGTTTCTGTATTACCTTTTTCACTGTATGTATCTATAAATATCTGCAATATATTGTAAATATAGTGCTTGTATATCACGCAAAGCTGTAAATATAAAGCTTCATTTATTAACTTCCAGCCTACTGAGTCTAGCCTGGATTATTTCAGAAGTGGGGAGGGGGGACCTGCCCAACCTCCACACAGTTTATGTCTGAAAGTGATTAATGGCAGTTACAGATTAACTTTAACTGAAAGCAGAGCCTGCAAATTTGAGTCACATGTACACCACCATCAGAGCCAGTGCAATTGCACTGCAGCATGCAATGTGAGACCCCACCTAGTGCACTGTGTCCAGTTCTGGAGCCCCTATTACAGGAAAGACCTGGAGGTGCTGGAAAGTGTCCAGAGAAGGGCCTGTGAGCACAGGCTGAGAGATCTGGGGTTATTCAGTCTGGAGAGGAGAAGACTCCAAGACCTTACTGTGGCCTTCCAGTATCTGAAGTGGGCTATGAGAAAGTTGTGGAGGGACTTCTTAGGGTGTCAGGTTTGGATTGGGAGGAAAGGATCCAAGCTAGAGGAGGAGAAACTGAGATTAGACATTAGGAAGTTCTTCACTATGAGGGGGGTGAGACACTGGCACACATTGCCCAGGGAGGTGGTGGAAGCCTCATCCCTGGGAGTTTTTAAGTCCAAGCTGCATGTAGCTCTGAGCAATGTGATCTAGTGTTGGTTGCTGGGGTTGGAACTGGATGGTCCTTGAGGTGACTTCCAGCCCTGACAATTCTGTGATTCTAAGCCACAGGACTAGAAGGAATGGGGCAAAACTGGAAGTGGGGAAATTCAGGTTGGATGTTAGGAAAAAGTTCTTCACCGTGAAGAGGGTGACAGACTGGAAGAGGTTGCCCAGGGAGGTGGTGGAAGTTTTTAAGGCCAGGCTGGATGTGTCTCTGGGCAAGCTGATCTAGTGGGAAGTGTCCATGCCCATGGCAGGGAGGTTGGAACTGGCTGATCCTTGAGGGCACTTCCAGCCCTGACACTTTTGTGAATGTGGGCTATTGTTTTTATCTTTTAGATAGGTTTTTTTTTAATTTTACTCTTTCAGGGACATCAGAAAATGACCACTCTGCTGACTCTGCAGCACATCTTCCCATAGCAATCTTCTGGGGCTGATAAACTGAAGCCAGGCAGGGGCAGGGTGGCAAAGACCATTCTGAAAACTGGAGAGACTGTACTTTGTGTATGGATGAGAAACTATCCCAGGGGATTTTTAAAATGGGTAGGGACTCAGCTTTACTGCTGGGCACTTTGGGGCTGCAAATGCTTACCTGATGGTGTACCAGATGCAAAGGCAGAACTGTCTTCTGTGAGACATCTACATTCTGGTTCTTCTGTCTCTTCAGACACTCTAAGTGAAAAGATGCTCTTCGACCTGCAACAGCAATGACACACAGCTGTGCCCATCACTTGGCACACATGGCAGGCAGCACATTTTCAATTCCTTTCAGTGTAGCTCCACTGGAGATGCAGCAGAGGCCCGTGGTTTAGGCTCTGCCCACTTTTGCTCAGCTCCTCACCTTTCCAAAGTATTGCTATTCACAAAAGGCAGTCAAGCACCATGGACCAAATCAGCATTAACTTCCAAGCAAGCTGCAAGATAGAACTGAGTGCACCCCAGCAAGTTTGCTGATGACCCCAAGCTGTGTGGTGGAGCAGACAGGCTGGAGGGCAGGGATGGCACTGTTCTCCTGTCTCAATAGTGCCTCCAGGAGGATCTGCTCCAAATCGTCTACATGCTCAAGAATTTGGAAAGCTTCATATACAATCAGAGCACAAAGCAACACTGTATCGTATTAGCTCAGTCTGAAATTCACTGTTTTCCTCCTAGCACACACGAAAAAAAGACCACCTTGGCTTTTGTCTTGCCAAATATACACAGAAGAGACCAACATGTGCTCAAGGCTGGCCTCTTCGGTGACTGATCACCTGGACAAGGGAATTAAGTCCATCATCAGTAAGTTTGCAGATGACACCAAGCTAGGAGCAGGTGTGGATCTGTTGGAGGGTAGTAGAGCCCTGAAGAGGGACCTGGTCAGGCTGGATGGGTGGGCAGAGGCCAACAGGATGAGATTTAACAAGGGTAAGTGTAGGATTCTACACTTTGGCCACAACAGCGACAGGCAGTGCTATAGGCTGGAGAGCAGCCAGGCAGAGAGGGACCTGGGGTTGCTGAGAGGTATCAGGCTGAAGATGAGCCAGCAGTGTGCCCAGGTGGGCAGGAGAGCCAATGGCATCCTGGCCTGGATCGGGAATAGTGTGGCCAGCAGCACAAGGGAGGTTATCCTGCCCCTGTACTTGACACTGGTCAGGCCACATCTTGAGTCCTGTCTCCAGTTCTGGGCCCCTCAATTCAGGAGAGATATTGAGGTACTGGAATGTGTCCAGAGAAGGGCAACAAAACTGGTGAGGGGCCTGGAGCACAACCCTATGAGGAGAGGCTGGGGGTGTCTGGAGAAGAGGAGGCTCAGGGGTGACCTCACTGCTGTCTACAACTACCTAAAGGGAGGTTGTAGCCAGGTGGGGTTGGGCTCTTCTGCCAGGCACCCAGCAACAGCATGAGGGGACACAGTCTCAAGTTGTGTCGGGGGAGGTATAGGCTGGATGTTAGGAAGAAGTTGTTGCCAGAGAGAGTGATTGGCATTGGAATGGGCTGCCCAGGATGGTGGTGGACTCCCCATCCCTGGAGGTGTTCAAGAAAAGACTGGATGGAGCACTTAGTGCCATTGGCTAGGGTTGGGTGCTAGGTTGGGTTGGATGAGCTTGGAGGTCTCTTCCAACCTGGCTGATTCTATTCTATTCTATTCTATTCTATTCTATTCTATTCTATTCTATTCTATTCTATTCTATTCTATTCTATTCTATTCTATTCTATTCTATTCTATTCTATTCCATTCTATTCCATTCTACTCTATTTCATTCCATTCTATTCTACTCTACTCTACTCTACTCTACTCTACTCTACTCTACTCTACTCTACTCTATTCCATTCCACTCCATTCCATCCCATCCCATCCTATTCCATTCCTTGGTGACTGAGGTGTCTACAGTGCTCTAATAAACTCCCTTCCTTCACAAGTGAGCTTCGTCAAACAGATTCCATGGACTACCCAAGCAGCCACAGCTTCATTTGCCTGCTGACAGAGAGGCAGCAGAGCCAGGTGCAGGGCGAGGATCACCTGCAGGCCCTGGGCTGTCTGGGCTCCCCAGCTAAGTGCAGCAGGCAGCAACACCTGTGCCCACTGAGGCTGGCACTCCTGCAGGCAGATGTGGGAAGAGTGGAGCGCAGCCTGCCCGCAGGCGCTGGGGGTTACCTAGTGCCGAGGAGCACAGAAAGCCTTTCTTGGGAGAGTGCCTGCTGTCTTCTCCTTTGCTGGCCTCTGGTGGGGTAAGTTGTCTGTTTTCGTCATCTTGGTATGAAAGCCTGGAAAAGAGAACAGAGTTGATCCTAGAAAAGCATCTAAGCTCTCTCCCGGAAGGGGGAGGCAGGAGCCACCATGCTATCGAGGGGATGCAACAACAGGCAGCTAGCGTGGAGGTTTAACTGGGTCAGGAGCCATAAGACAGAGAACACTTAAGAGGAGATTTGGGTGATAGAAGTGAATGTGTCTGTGTGTGGCGGTGTCCCTGCAGGACCAGGTGTCTCAATCAGAGAAAGAAAATTCTAGGTGAAAGATCTCCTTTCCCACATTACCTCTCACAGCTGAATTACCTTAAAAAAAAAAAAAAAAAAAAAAGAACAAAAAAAGAAGAAAAAAAAAATCTGATATTTGAATTGTCTGACTGAAGTCTTCTGGCCTCAGCCCATGAGCAGAATTTTATGTTACTTTATTTTTAAACCACCTCTTCCCACCTCTCCCCCACCCAAACACCTTGACTAAAGCTGCAAAGCTCACATTTCAGTAGAGAGCAGACTTGGTTCACTACAGTACTCAATGTCTTCATTCAAATGTTCATCATAAGTCTCATCCTGAGACACTTCCTCTTGGCAAACAATTGCCAGCTGGCTGTCTCTGGAACTGGAGCTAATGAGCAAAAAAGAGAAGTCAAGATGTGGAGATGACAAAGACAACCTGTTACAAAGACAAGGACGACAGGCTCCATCTGTCTCAGCTTATTGTCACGTGGAAGAGCTGTCATGTAAAAATCAATGACTGAACAGAGCTACAGAGTTCACAAATACAAAGCAACAACCTTCATCTGTGTCCTCTTTTGGAGGAAGAGTTTCTTAGATGAATGCTGAACACCACTCTAAACCTTGCTCATTGGTGACTACCTGTGCTTTACAAACCTGTGCCTCACCCTTACCACGTTTCCAAGGCTGACCTTACTCAGCTCCAAGTAAAACCTGAGATGGGCTCTTGGGAATATAAGTTTTTCCCCCCTCTTGCAAATGCCTTGGTTATGAATTTCAGAGAAGCCTCCAAGACACAAACAGTAACCCTTTCTGCTCCCCACGGTGTATGGTCTCTGTCTCCCAAATCCTTTTACTCTGCACCATCTCCTCCCTCTTGCCTCTTGTTCATGCTCTCCTTCCTTGCTGTCTTTTTCATCTTTCTCATCACTAAATGCTTCTGCTGAATTTGGTAGGATATATTCAAACATTTCAGTGGGACAGCATTTACTTCCCTTCTTGTTTCCTCTTTGCTCCTCCCTGTTTCATGTCTTGATCCTCACATTTCATTTCATTCTGAGTTTGTGTTTTCTCATGAATAAAATTAAAATCTGAAAGTAGTGTCAATAAATCTTTGAGACACCCATGTGAGGTATCAAGGAATCCTAGAATCAGTCAGGGCTGGAAGGGACCACAAGGATCATCTAGTTCCAACCCCCCTGCCATGCCCAGGGACACCCTACCCTAGATCAGGCTGCCCACAGCCTCAGCCAGCCTGGCCTTAGACACTGGAATGGGTTGCCCAGGGAGGTTGTGGTTGCTCCCTCCCTGGAGGTGTTCAAGGCCAGGTTGGATGAGGCCTTGAGTGACCTGTTTTAGTGGGAGGTTTCCCTGCCTGTGGCACAGGGGGTTTAGAACTGGATGATCTTTGAGGTCACTTCCAACCTAAACCATTCTATCATTCTATGATTCTATGTGGCCCCAACACAGAGCAAATGTCAGGCTATTGCTAGCATTTACAGAAGACAGCAGCATGGCAGAGGCTTTTCATCAGTTAAGAAATGGAAAAGAAATGTTATTTTATCATTTGGCTTAAGCCAAAAGGCTTGGGAGAAATGTGTATCTGCATTGGATAAAAGAGCCTGGGAGGCAGTGCTGGAGTGACCTTCCCTCCTGAGATGAGAGGCCAGTAAAACTCCTAAGGCACTGTGCTGGCTTCAACTAATTGGAGGATTTGAATGAGAAATTAGTCTATAGGCTGAGAAAGGAAAAAACTGAGGATGCTACTTCACTCATAGCTTTACTGAGAAAGAAAAAAAAAATGCTTAAGAGCTGTAATCCAAACATAGCTAAGTCAGACTCCTTTGGGCTGGGGCTGCTGTTGCATGGCTCTTTTCTCCCTGCCTTTTGTAGCTGGATCTAAATAATTTCACTAACTTCTTTCCTACTGCTAATTCCCCCTGGCCCATCTACCTTCACCCATCTGCTGCATAAAGCAGATGTTGAGATAAGATTGGGGAGGGGGGAAGATGGCAGGGTGATTGGTCACCCCTCTTAGGGACTTGGATCTCTGGGAGGGCTGTGGTGTTTCTGTATTACCTTTTTCACTGTACATATTTGTAAATATCTGTTATACACTGTAAATCATAGAATGAGTCAGGGTTGGAAGGGACCACAAGGATCATCCAGTTCCAACCCCCCTGCCATGCCCAGAGACACCCTACCCTAGATCAGGCTACCCACAGCCTCAGCCAGCCTGGCCTTAAACACCTCCAGGGATGTGGCCCCAAACACCTCCCTGGGCAACCCATTCCAGGCTCTCACCACTCTCATGCTCAACAACTTCCTCCTGACCTCCACTCTCAATCTCCCCATTCCCCCCCCAGTCTTTGCTCCATTCCCCCTAGTCTTGTCACTCCCTGAGAGCCTAAAAAGCCCCTCCCTAGCTTGTATATTCTTATATATTGTGCAAAGCTGTAAATATAAAGCTTCATTCATTAACTTCCAACCAACTGAGTCCTGGCTTGGGTTATTTCAAAGTGTGTGGGGCGGGGGGGAACTGCCGAACCACCGTAGGCACAGAGGGCAGAAAACAAGTAGGTGGCAGCTCCTTCTGTCCTACAGACTGTGTTTAGCTGAAAACACACAGAATTTTGGTATGACTATGCCAGAGGGTACCTCACTGTGCTGTGCTCAGAGCACCTGGATGCCCAACTCTAGACACCAGCTAGCAACAGTCTGTGCACCACTCACTACCTGCCTGCGGGCAGAAAAGCCCTCAGTTGGGAGCATGTTCTTGAGATGCCATGGTGTTGCCTACTACTTTTTTTTTCAGCCCTCCTGACACCAAAAAGATGAGCTGCTGTTCAGAATGAATGGGGACTTGGACTTGCAATGGGCCTTAGAGCCAGGGGGCAGGGAGCAGGAGGGAGAACACCTACCGTCCCAGCGGGTCATAGTAGTGCATCCTAGCGCAAAGGAGGTGCCCCAGGAAGCAAGGAGAGAAAAAGAAGGCCAAGTTAGCACAGTGCCACAGCAGCACAAGTCAGCAAGGGGGTGGGTAGATGTTTAACAGATGTTGTGCAACTTCTGTGGCCTCCCTCAGGAAGGCACGAAATAGAAAAAAAAAAAACCAAACCAAAAAGACTGGACTCTGCTTGGGTAATTTGGCACCCACTACATTTCCTCTGTCTTTCTGTCCTGTTCCGGTTTTTTTACTGGGGCAGTATTTAGAGTCACAGAATCAGTCAGGGTTGGAAGGGACCACAAGGATCAGCCAGTTCCAAACCCCCTACCATGCCCAGGGACACCCTACCTTAGATCAGGCTGCCCATAGCCTCTGCCAGCCTGGCTGCAAACACCTCCAGGGATCTGGCCCCAACCACCTCCCTGGGCAACCCATTCCAGGCTC
>VWZI01017612.1:117832-148073 GCA_013396835.1 Psilopogon haemacephalus | reverse complement strand
AAAAAAAAAAAAAATCCTCCTTTGGTAAAAAATTATAGTCACAGAAGCATCCAGGCCAGTAAGGAGTTCTGAGATCAAGCTTAGCCATTCCACCCACTCAACCAAGTCTGTCTCTACACTGTGTGCAGTTCTGGAACCCCCAGCACAGGAGGGACATGGAACTGTTGGAAAGAGTACAGAGGAGGGCCATGAAGATGCTCAGAGGGCTGCAGCAGCTCTGCTATGAGGACAGNNTCCCTGGAGGTGTTCAAGGCCAGGCTGGATGAGGTCTTGAGCGACTTGATCTAGTGGGAGGTGTCCCTGCCTATGGCACAGGGGGATTGGAACTGGATGATCTTTAAGGTCTCTTCCAACCTAAACCATTCTAGGATTCTATGATTCTACACTACTAGATGGCTTCTAAAGAAATCTGGGGATGGCAACTTCATCACCTCCCTGGACAGCCTGTGCCAGTGCCTCACAACCCTTTCTGTGAAAAAAATCTTCCTTATATCCAGCCTAAGCCTCCCCTGGTGCAGACTGAGGACATTCCCCTCTCGTTCTGTCATCAGCTACTTGTGAAAACAGGGCAGTGCCTACCTCTCTGCAACCTCCTTTCAGGCAGTTGTGGAGAGCAAAGAGATGTCTCCTCAGCCTCCTTTTCTGTAAACTAAGCAGCCCCAGCTCCCTCAGCCTTGCTCTCAATCCCAGGCACCTCAAGTTTGATGCCTTCTGTAAAGCTCGTATTAGTGCCTACTCAGCCTCCTCACCTGCCTTGGGCTCTCTGCATGCTTTTGCCTGGTCCCAAGGCAGCTCCACTGTTCCTGTGCCTTTTCTTCCTGCTTCATAACAATTCTTTATAGAATCAGCCAGGTTGGAAGAGACCTCCAAGATCATCCAGTCCAACCTATTACCCAGTCCTAGCCAATCAACTAGATCATGGCAGGAAGTGCTCCATCCAGTCCTTTCTTGAACACCTCCAGGGATGGGGACTCCACCACCTCCCTGGGCAGCCCATTCCAATGCCAATCACTCTCTCTGGCAACAACTTCTTCCTAACATCCAGCCTGTACCTCCCCCGACACAACTTGAGACTGTGTCCCTCATGCTGTTGCTGGGTGCCTGGCAGAAGAGACCAACTCCATCTGGCTATGACCTCCCTTTAGGTAGTTGTAGACAGCAATGAGGTCACCCCTGAGCCTCCTCTTCTCCAGGCTGCACACCCCCAGCTCCCTCAGCCTCTCCTCACAGGGCTGTGCTCCAGGCCCCTCAACAGCTTCTTTGCCCTTCTCTGGACACGTTCCAGTACCTCAACATCTCTCTTGAATTGAGGAGACCAGAACTGGACATAGGACTCAAGGTGTGGCCTGAGCAGTGCCAAGTACAGGGGCAGGATAACCTCTCATGTGCTGCTGGGCACACTATTCCTGATCCAGGCCAGGATGCCATTGGCTCTCCTGCCCACCTGGGCACACTGCTGGCTCATGTTCAGCCTAATACTTCTCAGCACCCCCAGGTCCCTCTCTGCTTGGCTGCTCTCCAGCCACTCTGTCCCCACCTGGCTACAACCTCCCTCCTCACCAGCTTGGTCACCCTTCTCTGTCCTCGCTCCAGCTCCTCCATGTCCTTGCTATACTGAGCACAGTACTGGAGGTGCAGCTGCCCCAGTGCTGAGCACAGAGGCACAGTCACCTCCTTGCTCCTGCTGCTGACACTGTTTCTATCCACTATTTCTCTTGCCCCGCCTGGGCACACTGCTGGCTCTTACTCATCCTCCTGTCAATCAGTCCCCTCTCAGGCCCTTTTCCTCCACACAGCTCTCCTGCCTTGCTTCCCCAAGCTTGTAGCATTGCATGGGTTGATTGTGGCCCCGATGCAGGACCTGGAACTTGGCTTTTTGGATTAGTCATCCTGAAAGCTGCCCAGATAAGGGGATTTTCTTTACTTTGCACTTTATTGCATCTCTGAAAACCTCAACCCCCCCTCCTCCCAGGGTGTCTTGGTGACCTCTGTAGAGGTGTGAGCTGCTGAATGAATAGCCACTAACTTTCCCAAGGCTCCCTCATGGAAGCCTAAGAGATTAACTGCAGTCTCTTTCAGTTACCAGCTGATAAAACACCTCCCTGTGGTGGAAGAGGGATAAGTAAGGTTCCTTTTAGTCCTTACAAAGGTTTCTTCCTAATAAAGCCCAAAGAAATCAAGTGTGATGGTCAGTAAGAGTGTTGCTTCTCTGTAGTGGTCAGCTTATGTGTATCTGCTGTGCCAAAGTGGAGAACCAGAAGGCTCAGTGCAGGCTGAGCAGTGCCTGGTGGGTGACTGCAGCTAGGCAGCAGCACTTCGGTGTTTGCATGCATGTTCCTGTGCCTGCTCCCCTGACTCCTGCTGTGCTGTGCTGCTTACCTTTTAGAAGGCAGTTTCCAAGGAGCCTCCTGCACATGTATGGTGGGTGACAAAGGAGCATGGCCTTCCACTGTGCTGACAGTGCTGGGGTAGCTGGGTGGGCTGGGGAAGCGGCACAGGGCAGTGTTGTTGGCGTTGTTGATGTTGGCATTGGAGCCTGAAGATGAGTAGCTGCTGGGGGTGAAGGTCGAGTCCACCAGCTTCTCATGAGATGGAGACTCAGTATCTCCCTGGTTGTTGCCAGACTTGTTGATGTGCAGAGGTCGCTGAGTGGTGAAGGTCTGGGGGAATGCGCTCCTGCCATCGCTTTGGTAGTAGCTGACGTGGTTACCAAACAAGCCTCCAGCTCTCTGCCAGGGAAAACAGGAATGATTGTCCCTTTGTGAGTGAGAAGATTTGCAAGGGCCCTGCTGTTTGCTGCTTAGCCTGAGGAAAGAAAATGTGACCCAAACCAGGCACCATACCGCTGCTGCTCTCTCTTTCAGAGCACACTGCATGCTCTTCTTTTGCCAGAGAGCAGAGCTTTCTCAACTCTGGCTTCCTAAGGTATTTCAGGTCACTGCCCAAATGCACAGGTGAGGTAAAGGTGTCTCCAGGCCTCCCACCAGCTTTGGGAGTGCAGGACTGTGTAGGGTGCAAGAACCAGGTAACTGCTTTCTGGTTTTCACATTGCAGATCATAGAATTATAGAATCAGTCAGGGTTTTGAAGAGACCACAAGGATCATCCAGTTCCAACCCCCCTGCCATGCCCAGGGACACCCTACCCTAGATCAGGCTGCACACAGCCTCTGCCAGCCTGGCTGCAAACACCTCCAGGGATGGGGCCCCAAACACCTCCCTGGGCAACCCATTCCAGGCTGTCACCACTCTCATGCTCAACAACTTCCTCCCCACATCCAGTCTGAATCTCCCCACCTCCAGCTTTGCTCCATTCCCCCTAGCCCTGTCACTCTCTGATAGCCTAACAAGTCCCTCCCCAGCATTTTTGTAAGCCCCCTTCAGATCCTGGAAGGCCACAAGAAGGTCACCTGGGAGCCTCCTCTTCTCCACACTCAACAGCCCCAACTCTTTCAGTCTCTCCTCATAGCAGAGGTGCTGCAGCCCTCTGAGCATCCTCGTGGCCCTTCTCTGGACACACTGCAGCATGTCCACATCCCTCTTGTAATAGGGGCTCCAGAACTGGATGCAGTACTCCAGCAGAGTGGAGTAGAGAGGGAGAATCACCTCCCTGGCCCTGCTGGCCACACTTCTCCTGATGCAGCCCAGGCTCTGCTTGGCTTTCTTGGCTGCAAGTGCACACTGCTGCCTCATCATGAGCTTCTTGGCCACCAGCACCCCCAAGTCCCTTTCTGCAGGGCTGCCAAGTAACATTTAGTCATGAGAGGAAATTTGAAAAGAGCACCAGAAAATATTAATTGCCTGGAGGAACAAATGGAGGAAGATTTAATGTTTAGATGGGGAGTGCTGGATGGGTCTGACAGCGCAGTTCTGTAAGGAAAGGAGGAAAATGCCAAAGAACAGGAAACATTACCAGAGGATACAGTTACAAAAAACCCAGGAATGATCAGTTACAAAAAATCAGGAATGATCCCTTCCAACCCTGACTGATTCTATGATTCTTTCTAAATCACTCACCATCATCACCACAGCACACCATGGCCAGAGCAGATTTTCTGTGTGATGCAGCTCTCATCACCCAGCACAGCTCAGAATTATTGAAGTCCCCTGGCAAAGCACAGGACTAGGGGGAATGGAACAAAGCTGGAGGTGGGGAGATTCAGACTGGATGTGAGGAGGAAGTTGTTGAGCATGAGAGTGGTGAGAGCCTGGAATGGGTTGCCCAGGGAGGTGTTTGGGGCCACATGCCTGGAGGTGTTTGCAGCCAGGCTGGCTGAGGCTGTGGGCAGCCTGCTCTAGGGTAGGGTGTCCCTGGGCATGGCAGGGAGGTTGGAAGTGGCTGATCCTTGTGGTCCCTTCCAACCCTGCCTGATTCTATGATTCTAAGTGTATCTGGCTGCTGCCCTGAAGAAGCTGCAAGGTGCCTGAACTCATGTGTTCTCCAGACCCTTTGGCCATTTTTTTTCTGATTTCATTTAGGTTTCATAAGGCAAACTTCTATTGAGAAAATAAAGGGCATAAAAACTGTGCAAAGATCTCAGGACTTGGCACCTTAAGTCCACCACTCTGTTTTCTAGTAGAGTCTAGAAAACAAGACTCGGGGAGGGCCCAGCTAAAATACAGAGTGCATAAAAGAGCACTCTGAGCTCAGCTACTGGCCTAGCCTCAGCTTGGAAGCTTGGTTCAGCACCTACCCGGAAGATGTCGTCTTCAGAGGCAGCAGAAACAGCTTCCTTCATGGCCTTATCCAGTTCTTCTTCAGCAGTCAGGTCTCCAGAAATTGCCCTGCGGATCTCAGGGCCGATGTCATGGAGTGTGCGCAACCCAGCCTGCAAAACAGCAAACTATAGAGCTTCATATCGCCGACTGGGTACATGAGGAGTAAAAGCAATGCCATTGCCTGCTGCTGAGCAGAGCCCTGACACTGACTGTAGCAACCCCAGCTCCCAGAAAAAAAACCCAACAAACTCTCTTCTTTCACCTCCAGCTTAGAGAGGGAGAAACTCTTAGCAATCCAACCCAGGGATGCTTATTGCTGGACCTTTGGCTTCATGAAGGCAGGATACAGGCACAAATCCACAGGCTTGACTAAGCCTGAGGACCTGGATGGTCCTCGGACCTATCACTGACTGGAATGCATTCCAGGGAATCCATCCAGGGAGGTAAGATGTGGGTGTGCCAGGACCTCAGTCTGTATCTATGCCAAGATAGAGAGAGGGAGAAACTCTTAGTAATCCAACCCAGGAACGCTTATTGCTGGTCACTGACTGGAATGCATTCCAGGGAATCCATCCAGGGAGGTAAGATGTGGGTATGCCAGGACCTCAATCTGTATCTATGCTAAGATAGAGGGAGAAACTCTTAGTAATCCAACCCAGGAATGCTTATCGCTGGTCCTTTGGCTTCATAACAGCAAGATACAGGCACAAATTCACAGCTTGACTGAGCAAATCTGCCTGCTTTCAACTTGAGGTTCTCAGAAGCCCACCACCAGAAGCTCTAAAGCAGCCACAGTTCCAGCTGAACCATGTATCTGGTTCTGCTGGTTTGAACTAATTGGAGGATGTGAGTGAGAAAATTAGATTATAGGCTGAGAGAGGAAAACAGATGATGCTACTCCACTCACAGCTTTACTGAGAAAGAAAAAAAAATGTTTTAAGAGTTGTAACCCAAATATAAATAAGTCAGACAGTTTCAGATCTCTCTGGGCTGTGGCTGCTTCTTGCATGGCTCCTCTGTCCCTCCCTTTTGTAGCTGATTCTTAATAATCCCACTAACTTCTTTCCTACTGCTAACCCTCCCTGGCCCTTCTACCTTCGCCTATCTGCTGCATCAACAGGTGGTGAGATAAGATTGGGGAAGGGGGGAAAGGTGGTAGGGGTGGTTAGAAACCCCTCTTAGGGATTTTGATCTCTGGGAGGGCTGTGGTGTTTCTCTATTACCTTTTCACTGTATATATCTGTAAATATCTGTTATACATTGTAAATATCTGCTTGTACATTGTGCATAGCTGTAAATATAAAGCTTCATTTATCAACTTCCAGCCAGCTGAGTCCTGGCCTGGGTTATATCAAAAGGTAGGGGGGCAGGTAACTGCTAAACCACCACACTGGTGCCTCTAAAAAAGTCCCTTTTTAATCAGCAGCTTAAATATTGGTTTAATAGCTAAATCTCTGGCATCTGGACCTGGACAGTCCTCAAACCTATTACTGACTCCAGGGAATCCATCCAGGGAAGTAAGATGTGGGTATGCCAGGACCTCAGCCTGTATCTATGCCAAGATAGAGAGAGGGAGAAACTCTTAGCAATCCAACCCAGGTGTGATTATTGCTGGTCCTTTGGCTTCATAACAGCAAGATATAGACACAAATTCACAGGCTTGACTAAGCAACTCCACATGCTTTCAACTTGAGGCTCTCAGAGTCATCACCAGAAGCTCTAAAGCAGCCACAGTTGCAGCTGAACCATGTATTTGGTGCCTCTAAAAAGATCTCTTTTTAATCAGCAGCTCAAATATTGACTTAATAGCTAAACCTCTGGCATCTGGACTTGGACGGTCCTCAAACCTATCACAGACTGGAATGCATTCCAGGGAATCTATCCAGGGAGGTAAGATGTGGGTATGCCAGGACCTCAGCCTGTGTTTATGCCAAGATCTCAGCCTGTATCTGTGCCTGCATCATAGCACTATTTGGAACTGAGCAGATTCATCTTATGTACAAGGGCATCAATGGTGCTGCCTGTACAGTCTGCGAGTCTTTCTCTGACTTCCATACAGCCTGGTAGCCCACAGTGAGCATGTAGCCCAGTGGTGAACAGATCCCAGGTCTTAAAAGCTGCTGCCTCATCTGTTGGTTGGCCCTTGGCTTCCAGGTGTGCTTTTTAACTGCTTTTGCTTTCTGGGAAGATGCTCACGCTGACTCCCTTACAGTGACTTCTTCCAGAAAAGGCTCAAATGAATGTGCTAAGCCAATATCTGCTACACATTTCAGACCAGCTCTCTGGAAGGAGCCCACACCTCCAGTAACACCAGCAGACTGACAGAGTGGGGCTGTACCCCACTTGTGCCTTCTACCTCCAGAGGGAAGGGATGGGGCCTGCAGTACACACATGCGGTACACACATCCTTATCCTAAAGGACCAATGTGGGAATTCTGATCTGGTCTATGGGAGGTATCCCTGCCTATGGCAGGGGTTTGGAACAGGATGATCTTTGAGGTCCCCTCCAACCTAAACCATTCTATAACTGTGGGGGTCGCAGCACGTTGGTGGGGGAAGCACCTATGGCCGCAGCCCTGCCCACCCAGTGCCCGCTGGTCACCTGTAAGGAGAGGGCGTTGCGCTGCGAGGCTTTGCCCACCAGCCCCTGCTCCTTGCGCTTCTTGAACTTCCGGAAGTACTCCTGAATCAGGAACGTGGCGTAGAACTTCCCCACCGTCACCTCGTCATCTGCAAAGGGGCATGGCAAGAAGCAGCCGGTTAAACAGCAGCCAGGTCTGCGAACGCCTGCACAGGAGCCGCTGGCCGGAGCCTTGCCCCAGCGGCGCCGCACGGCTGCGCGGCACAGCAGGGCTGCAGGAGGCGACTCCACCGCAGCCAGAGGAGCTCGCTGTGAGCTGCCAGGAGGAGAGCTGCGCCTGCCGTGGGGATAGACTGGTCCTGCTGCCCAAAAGCCCCTATCGTTCTGCACCTCCTATCGCTGTGCACCTCCTGTCACTCTGCAGCTCCTGTCACTCTGCAGCTCCTGTCTCTGTGCACCTCCTGTCTCTGTGCACCTCCTGTCGCTCTGCACCTCCTGTCTCTGTGCACCTCCTGTCTCTGTGCCTCCTGTCGCTCTGCACCTCCTCTCGCTCTGCACCTCCTGTCTCCGTGCACCTCCTGTCGCTCTGCACCTCCTGTCGCTCTGCACCGCCTGTCTCTGTGCACCTCCTGTCGCTCTGCACCTCCTGTCTCCGTGCACCTCCTGTCGCTCTGCACCTCCTGTCTCTGTGCACCTCCTGTCTCCGTGCACATCCTGTCTCTGTGCACCTCCTGTCGCTCTGCACCTCCTGTCTCTGTGCACCTCCTGTCGCTGTGCACCTCCTGTCACTCTGCACCTTTTGTCTCTGTGCACCTTCTGTCGCTCTGCACCTTTGCCAGTGTGGCCAGCAGGCAAGGGAGGGGATTCTGCCCCTTTACTCTGTTCTCCTCACACCCCACCTGCAGTACTGTGTGCAGTTCTGGAGCCCCCAGCACAAGAAGGACATGGAACTGTTGGAGTGAGTCCAGAGGAGGGCTGCAAAGATGCTCAGAGGGCTGCAGAAGCTCTACTATGAGGACATGCTACAAGAGTTGGGGCTCTGCAGCCTGCAGAAGGCTTCCAGGAGATCTTATAGTAACCCTCCAGTATCTGAAGGGGGCCTACAGGAGGGCTGGGGAGGGACTATTCACAAGGTCTTGTAATGACAGGACAAGGAGTAATGGGTTTAAACTGGCAGAGGGGAGATTGAAACTGGATGTTAGGAGGAAGTTGTTTGCAGTGAGGGTTGTGAGACACTGGCACACATTGCCCAGGGAGGTTGTGGCTGCTCTCTCTGGAGGTGTTGAAGGCCAGGTTAGATGTGGCCTTGGGTGACCTGTTCTACTGGGAGGTGTCCCTGCCTATGGCACAGGATGAGCTTTGACATCCCTTCCAACCTAAACCATTGTATGATTCTATGTCCCTTGCTTGTGCTGAAATGCCTCTGACTTTTGCAGTCTCTGGCTCTGGTTTACTGTGTAGGCTCTTGCTATAGACCCAGTGTCCCAGGTTGTGAACTATAGGGTTAAAGATCCTCTAGGGATTAGAAAAAAGTGTTATTCAATCCCATAATTCTGCTATCTCTTTACAAACTATCATCGAGGCCACCTCTCTCTTCTCCTCCCCCTCCAGCCCTGTGCCTGGTGGGAGCTGCTTTATCGGGACAAACATTTAAGAAGCAGGCCTATTTTGGGGCCTCCACAGGCTTTTGTTTTATGCCTACTGATGACAGAGGCATGCAGGTAGGGGGGAAGGTTGTAGCACTGGAGATTATAGATTCTAGTTTTGGGTAGGAGGAGAATTCAAGGGGCTGGCTACAGATTTTGTGTCTGCTTTGTCATTTCTTTTTGCATCTCTCCTTCAAAATGTAATTCTGTTTTCTCTCCAATTCATTTGAGAGCTTCATACTGTCAGCTCTTTAAAAACCACAGCACCTGCTCTGGGTCAGAGGTTCCTCCTGTTCAGTCTTGTTATAGCCTGGGGTTATGCAGGCTCAGAGGTCAAGCTCGCCAATAGCATCTGCCTGACTATCCATATCAGACCTGATCTCATAGAATCAGTCAGGGTTGGAAGGGACCACAAGGATCAGCCACTTCCAACCCCCCTGCCACGCCCAGGGACACCCTACCCTACATCAGGCTGCCCACAGCCTCTGCCAGCCTGGCTGCAAACACCTCCAGGGATGTGGCCCCAAACACCTCCCTGGGCAACCCATTCCAGGCTCTCACCACTCTCATGGTGAGAGAGCTTCCTCCTCACATCCAGTCTGAATCTCCCCACCTCCATCTTTGCTCCATTCCCCCTAATCCTGGCACTACCTGAGAGTCAAAAAAGTCCTTCCCCCGCTTTTTTTGTCGCCCACTTCAGATACTGGAAAGCTTCAATAAGGTCACCTGGGAGCCTCCTCTTCTCCAGACTCAACAGCCCAAACTCTTTCAGTCTGTCCTCACAGCAGAGGTGCTGCAGATCTCTGAGCATCCTCATGGCCCCTCTCTGGACACACTCCAGCATGTCCACATCCCTCTTGTCCCAGGGGCTCCAGGTAGGGTCTCACCAGGGTGGAACAGAGTAGAGGGGAAGAATCACCTCCCTCACCCACACCCAGCAGGCCTCACTTCTCCTGATGCAGCCCAGGCTCTGTTTGGCTTTCTGGGCTGCAAATGCACACTGCAGGCTCATGCTGAGCTTCTCGTCCACCAGCACCCCCAAGTCCCTCTTCTCAGGGCTGCTTTCCAGCCAAGCACTGCCCAGCCTGTATGGTCTGATCCTTCTCTGCATGGAAACTCTGTCTGGTTGTGCCAAACGTGGGTGTGAGCAAACCAAAGTGATCACCTCTCCCAGAAATGCAACTAGGACTGTATTCTCGCTCTGTGCAAACTGACAGGTGGCCAAAACAGGCACTAACTTTTAATCCAGGTCACTCTCTCCCCTTCTCCAAACCTGATGGGAATTTTATAGGACATGCTCTTATAAGTGATGGACTTTGGAGCACACTGAGCAAGGTCCAGAATCTGGCTGCAACTGTTAACTCACTGTGCTGCTTTGTGCTATACACCCTGGAGCCACCTGGAAGATCAGTGGAAGTCAGATTGGGGTCCCAACCAAGAAGCTGAGCAGAGGAGCTGCCAGAATCCTGGAACTGTAGTAACTGCAGTCTGCCAGGGACACTGCACAGAAACCCACAGCAATCTGTTACACCAGTTCAGACTGACTGAGGAACGTCCCCAGGTACAGGAGTCTTTGGCAGGTGTCATAGTAGACAGCAATTATGTGACTAAAAAAAGAGTTATATGCCATAGTAAAGGTAATTGTGCTACATATGAAGAGGTTACAACATGGGACAGCATCCTTAACTTGTGTGTAAGTATGTAGTATCTGGTACGTAGTCAGATAAAGTCCACCTCATCCTCCCTGGAGCTACTTAGCTCTGCTTGCTTCCTTTACCCCCAGCAAACACCAAGTAATGTCCAGGGGAGCAGATGCCTATGATAAGACTGGGATAAGATCCAGGAATAAAGGGTTTTTAACTCCTGTTTAGGCACCTTCTCTTCCCGATTTCTCAGCAGTGTGGACATGGCATTTGTGTTGGTGCAGGCAAAACCAGATCTCAGTCTGCTGAAACACAGGCAACAGCTGGTAGGAGAAAACTTGTACCCCATGTTCCACCTCACAGTCATGAGGTGCAATAGGATAATGCCTGGTGGGGAAAAAGAGAGATCCAGAGTGGGATAAGATCCTGCACTCACCACCTGCAGGAGGCACCACCTGGTCCAGCAGCTTCATACTGGTGCGCTTCCAAATTTTCTTAATTATTGCTCTGAGCTCTTCATTGGCCTGCTCCAGGTTACCTGCAGGGTGAAAAATCGTCAGAGACAGGAATTAAGCGGACCCTGTGGAGGAGCAATTTCATGCCTGGCACGGCCACATTAGAGGAAGAAAAATCAGTGCCTTTTTCAGTGGCAGAAAGTTTTGGGGCAAAGAGATGCTCTCATCACTGGTAAGGGCCCCTCACAGCAAGAAGTCTTCATCCTAAAATTATGCATAGTCATCAAAGGGTATGGAAGTGACTGTTACAGATTGACAGTCTGCATCAGCCAGGAACAAAAGCACAGTGTTGCTGCTTTGTCCTGAAAAGCAACAACCTCACCTAACACGACAAATTTTAGCTGAGATCCAGTGCAAGTTTGATACGATGAGACCAGAGGTCAGTCAGTGAAAAACTACAGCCTGGGGAACACAAACCATAGAAGCACAGAATCATAGAATCAGTCAGGGTTGGAAGGGACCACAAGGATCATCCACTTCCAACCTCCCTGCCATGCCCAGGGACACTCTACCCTACATCAGGCTGCCCACAGCCTCTGCCAGCCTGGCTGCAAACACCTCCAGGCATGTGGCCCCAAACACCTCCCTGGGCAACCCATTCCAGCCTCTCACCAGTCTCATGCTCAACAACTTCCTCCTCACATCCAGTCTCAATCTCCCTACCTCCAGCTTTGCTCCATTCCCCCTAGTCCTGTCACTCACTGATAACCTAAAAGTCCCTCCCCACCTTTTTTTGTAGGCCCTCCTCAGATACTGGAGGTGACAATTAAGTAACCTGAGAGCCTCCTGTTCTCCAGACTGAAATGATTGGTGGTAAAGAAGCATCTAGAAATCTGAAGAACCTGCTCGAAGCAGTTCCCAAGAGTCACCTGTTGCAGTCCCTGCCTTCTAGCCTCGGGTGGGTTCATAGAATCATAGAATCAGTCAGGGTTGGAAGGGACCACAAGGATCATCTAGTTCCAACCCCCCTGCCACGCCCAGGGACACCCTACCCTAGATCAGGCTGCCCACAGCCTCTGCCAGCCTGGCTGCAAACACCTCCAGGGATGTGGCTCCAACCACCTTCCTGGGCAACCCATTCCAGGCTCTCACCACTCTCATGGTGAACAACTTCCTCCTCACCTCCAGTCTGAATCTCCCCACCTCCAGCTTTGCTCCCTCCATTCCCCCTAGTCACATTAACCAGTCGTGAACAGACAGGCTGTGAAAATTTTGATTTTTAGAATACATAAGCTGATGCTTTGCATGCAGTAACCGACACCTTCTTGCGTCAAGCTGCCTCCTGTCTCCCCATCGCTGTCAAAAAGGGGCCCTCAGTTCCATCGAGTAGCCAAAGCGGCAATTAACCGCAAGAACCTTCTCTCCCAGTGTTAATTAGTTGAGTTAATTGCATTAATCATTTAATGCATATCGATAATTACTACTAGATCCAGATACCGTTTATGCCATCATTCCATGACCGTTACAATCGAAGCAGTCCATTAACATTTAGTAGTCGGGGGGTCGAAAAGTTTGGATATAGGAAGTAATAAACTACATTAATTTGGGCAAATAATCTCGCATTAAGTAATCATAACCCCTTCTGTCACAAAGGGGGCTACCAGAAAGCTGCAGGGGGGGGGCTTTTTAGGGTGTTGGGTAGTCATAGGATATTGGGCGGAATGGAGCAAAACTGGAAGTGGGGAAATTCAGGTTGGATGGTAGGAAAAAAGTTCTTCACCATGAGGGGGGTGACACACTGGAACAGGTTGCCCAGGGAGGTGGTGGAAGTTTTTAAGGCCAGGCTGGATGTGGCTCTGGGCAAGCTGATCTAGTGTGAGGTGTCCTTGCCCATGGCAGGGGGGTTGGAACTGGATGACCCTTGAGGGCCCTTCCAGCCCTGTCTATTCTGTGTCCTATAGCAGTTGTGGTTTTGTTTTTCATTTTCCCTCTGCATGGTCTGCTGGGCTACAGACAGATTCTGGTTAGCACAATTTTCAAGGCCTTGAAGTACTTTTTAAAACTTTGAGCACTTTTTTTTTTGCCCAGCTGTCAGTGTAATCCTAACACAGTAAACGGTAAGCAGGTCTCTGCTTTCCCATGGCCAAAATCACAGCATCACAAAATGGTCTGGGTTGCAAGGGACCTCCAAAGCTCAGCCAGTCCAATCCTCTCTGCACTCAGCAGGGACATCCTCAACTAGAGCAGGTTGCCCACAGCCCTGGCCAGCCTCACCTTCAGTATCTCCAGGGATGGGCCCCAAACACCTCCCTGGGTGGGTTCCACTACCCTCATGGTGCAGAACTTGCTCCTGACATCCAATCTCAATCTGCTCTGCTCTAGTCTGAAGCCATTGCCCTCATCCTGTCCCTGCAGGACTTGCAAACAGTCTCTCTGCAGCCTTCTTGTAGTCCCCTTCAGGTACTGGCAGGTCACTACTAGGTCTGCCTGGAGCCTTCTCTTCTCCAGGCTGAACGACTCCAGGCAGAGGTGCTTGGCTGTCAATCACAGATATATGTGCTCTTTTAGAGCATCTCATCAATATATGGAACTAGGTTTTGACTCAGGACCATTATCTTACATTACAGCTGGAGACAGAGTTCAACAAAGGTGACAATCTGAGCCCAGGATCTTGTCTGCTCTCCCCAACTATACCTGCCAGTCTGTGCAAAACTATTACCAGTTTGTTTGCTTCTCCTATGAGGACAGACTGCAAGAGTTGGAGCTGTTGAGTCTGGAGAAGAGGAAGCTCCCAAGTGATCTTCTTGTGGCCTTACAGTATCTGAAGGGGCCCTACAAAAAAGCTGGGGAGGAACTTCTTAGGCTCTCAGGGAGCGAGAGGACTAGAGGGAATGGAGCAAAGGTGGAGGTGGGGAGATTCATACTGGACATGAAGAAGCTGTTGAGCATGAGAGTGGTGAGAGCCTGGAATGGGTTGCCCAGGGAGGTGTTTGGGGCTACATCCCTGGAGGTGTTTACAGCCAGGCTGGCAGAGGCTGTGGGCAGCCTGATCTAGGGTAGGGTGTCCCTGGGTGTGGCAGGGGGGTTGGAAGTGGGTGATGCTTGTGGTCCCTTCCAACCCTGACTGATTCTATGATTCCTCTCTCTTAAGGCCTACCAGCCTATTGTCACTACAATGTGATGATAATTCATGCTAATGGAAGCTCAGGATGAGTTTTAGTGAGGTGAGACTCTTGAGTGCAAGCTCTTTTGCCCCTCTAGGACTGGGAGACCAGCGGCCACACTGTCTTCTCCCTAGATGATCATTACTTTCTGTTCCATATGGTGCATAACTGGGATCATTTTGCACATGATGCCCTCTTTGTTTTATTCCAGCTGAACACGCTCTGGCGTGAGGCTCACTCAGCTGCTTCTGTACCCCTTGTGGTCAGCAAGCTTCTTACCTTCCGTCTTGATCCTCAGCGCTGTTCTGACCAATGCGAAGAGAGTGGCGTTGAACATGACAGTCCCATCGCTGTTCAGGGGCATGTTCATGGAGACCAGGCGCTGGGGGGTGAGAGCAACACAACGGTCATCCTGGCAACACATGGACTGAAGCATGCCCTTCCTTGGGTCCTCATCTCAGCCAACCGTGTCCTGGCCTGCATTAACAGCAGCATGGCCAGCAGGGCAAGGGAGGGGATTCTCCCTCTCTACTCTGCTCTCCTCACACCCCACCTGGAGTAATGTGTGCAGTTTTGGAGCCCCCAACACAAGAAGGACATGGAACTGTTGGAGAGGGCCCAGAGGAGGCCACCAAGATGCTCAGAAGGCTGCAGAAGCTCTGCTATGAGGACAGGCTGAGAGAGTTGGGGCTCTGCAGCCTGGAGAAGAGAAGGCTTCAAGGAGACCTTATAGCAGCATTCCAGTATCTGAAAGGGGCCTACAAGAGGGCTGGGGAGGGACTATTCACAAAGTCTTGTAATGACAGGATGAGGAGTAATGGGTTTAAACTGGCAGAGGGAAGATGTAAATGGGATGTTAGGAGGAAGTTCTTTCCAGTGAGGGTGGTGAGACACTGGCACAGGTTGCCCAGGGAGGTTGTGGCTGCTCTCTCCCTGGAGGTGTTCAGGTCCAGGTTGGATGAGGTCTTGGGTGACCTGTTCTAGTGGGAGGTGTCCTTGCCTATGGCACAGGGGGGTTGGAACTGGATGATCCTTGAGGACCCTTCCAACCCAAGACCATTGTATGACTCTATGATTCTATGATGCTCCCTCCAGACCTGCCACCCCTCTGATGTCAGCACCCACATCCTGTGGGTTTAGCTACACAATTACACAAGTACTTGTCATGTGTCCCAGCCATGGTGTGTTTGCTCTGGGGTCTCTCTTCCATTGTTAGATACTCTTCCTTTAACATGGTTGTTACTTTCTAACCTTTATGTTTTTTTCCTCCAATGGCCAATGGGTGTTTGCCCACAGACAGAGATCTGTTCCAATCCCAAACCATGTAGCTTTTAAATGACACCTTTTTTTCTTCTCTGAAGCAAACTTCCTACCTCGCGAGGCACTTGCAAACTCCCTTGCACTAAAGCTGTGCCTTGTGCAAATGTTTATACACAAAGATCCAGATTCTTTCTTTTAGCTGTCAGGCTTGAAGGAAGAATCACAGAATCAGTCAGGATTGGAAGGGACCACAAGGATCACCCACTTCCAACCCCCCTGCCATGCCCAGGGACACCCTACCCTAGAGCAGGCTGCCCACAGCCTCTGCCAGCCTGGCTGCAAACACCTCCAGGGATGTAGCCCCAAACGCCTCCCCAGGCAACCCATCCCAGGCTCTCACCACTCTCATGCTCAACAACTTCCTTCTTACCTCCAGTCTGAATCTCACCACCTCCAGCTTTGTTCCATTCCCCCTAGTCCTGTCACTCTCTGAGAGCCTAAAAAGTCCCTCCCCAGCTTTTTTTTGTAGGTCCCTTCAGACACTGGAAGCTGGCCACAAAGCTGGGGGAGGTACAGCTGGATGTTAGAAAGAAGTTCTTTCCAGAGAGAGTGATTGGCATTGGAATGAGCTCCCCAGGGAGGTGGTGGAGTCACTGTCCCTGAAGGTGTTCAAGAAAGGACTGGATGGAGCACTTAGTGCCATGGTCTAGTTGATTGGCTAGGGCTGGGTGATAGGTTGGACTGGAAGATCTTGGAGGTCTCTTCCAACCTGGGATGTTCTGTTCTGTTCTATTCTATTCTATTCTAATAAGGTCACCTGGGAGCCTCCTCTTCTCCAGACTCAACAGCCCCAACTCTTTCAGTCTCTCCTCATAGCAGAGGTGCTATGAGCATTCTTGTGGCCCTTCTCTGGTCATGCTCCAGCACGTCCACATCCCTCTTGTAATAGAGGCTCCAGAACTGGATGCAGTACTCCAGGTGGGGTCTTGCCAGAGCAGAGTAGAGGGGGAGAATCACCTCTCTTGACTGAAGATTAGCTGAACATGAAAGCTGGTCTGCTTTACCCAGCTATTACTCCTCTCCCCTTTACTAGGCTGTGTCTGCCCTGCAATAATTCTGCAAAGCCTTGCAGGACAAAGAGTGAGTGCAAAGTACTCTCTTAGGTGCAGGGTGACCTTCAGTAAGAGCAGAAACGTTTTTGAGACAGGTGTAGCAGAGTCACCAGATTCTATCTCAGGAGGCTAAGAGACACCAGGGACTTGGCTTTGAACTTGATTTCTGGGCTGGTTTTGTCTGAGCTCTGTCTTCCTACACTTTGAGGCAAGAGGCCTAGTCCAGTAGCAAACTGGAGAAAAGACTGTCATGCCCCATCACTACTGCTGCAACCCTGAGCTGAACCAAGTTGAGACAACAAACAGCTGCTGGGCAGTGGGCTGAAGGATGTCAGCAGCAGGCCACTCATGAGGAGGTAAAGAGCTTCAAGGGAAGGAAGCATAAAGGTTATAAACATGTTATTATTCACCAGCTGAACTCCTTTTGCACGGCCACTTACAGCCCAGGAAACGAGCAGGACACTTGCACACCAAACCAGTCCTTGCCCTCGGTGTGCTTAAATGCTGCGTTTGCCTTGCTGCTTAATAGCATAACGAGTTGTGGTGCACTGCTCAGACCAAAGGAAATCGCGGAGGTGTTCTCCCTTCCCCTTCTCTTGGGAGGTGCCTTTGACACCACAGACACAGGTGTGGGTGATGCAGCGCTCGGGGCTGAAGAGGTGCAGGACGCCCTCTCTCAGCTAGGTAGAGCGCGGATGCCTCTCGCTAGCAGGCAATTTGCTTGCTGCAGCCCCTTCAAGCCCTGGGGATGTTGCTGCCGGCCAGGGAAGCCGGTAAGCGGCGCAGGGCGGCCAGGGGCCCGCTTCAAACACTGCCGCGGGTGCCGGCTCTAAGGGCGCGCCCAGCGGGCAGCGAAGCGGGAGGCGCCGGCAGCGGCTCCAGAGCTGCTCTGCCTCCCAGCCTTGCCCCAGCCGCCGCCGTGCCTTACTTTGCAAGCCACCCGGTGAGGACACAGCTTCCCGAAGCCCAGCGGGGGCTGAATCCTCCGCAACAGGGTCACCACGTCCAAGTGTTTGATCCGTCCCCTGGAACAGAAAGCACAATGAGGGCTGCATCCTTACCGACGGTCGACCTGCTGGGCACCTACTCGAAGGAACCTCCAGATCTCTCCAGCCCCGCACCACCGCTCCCTCCAGCCCAGGCACAGCCTAAGGTACTGTTATCTGAGGCCTGCATTGGGAGCATCCCTCAGGCTTTGTCCAGCACTCACTTCCCAGCCACAGCCACACACGAGATCTGATTTCAGTCTTTTGAATGCTGCAGTTTCTTAGCGCAGGAACAGACAATTTGAGGTCCTCCCCCCGCCTATCCCCTGGCCTGCTCAAAATCTGTGGCTGCTGATTCACTTGTTCTTAGGGCTGTAGCAAGCACAGGGGTGCAAAGGGACCCTTTTTTTCCTGCTGCTTTACCTCCCATATAAATAGCCCCAAGTCACTCTCTTTTGATAATTGTTGATGCTTTGGGCTGTCACCGGAGCCACTGTAAATCAAAGTGCTGAGCTTCCTCTAGAGCAGCAGCTGGGCTTCTGTTGCCTTCTGTAAATGGCCTTGCAAAAGACAAATTCTCTCATGGAGGGAGGAGAGCTGCCTAAGACAGACCTGGGCCACTGGTTCAAGCAATGCCAAGCACAAATCCAGGCTGGGCAGGGACTGGCTGGAGAGCAGCCCTGAGGAGAGGGACTTGGGGCTGCTGGTGGACAAAAAGCTCAAGATGAGGCAGCAGTGTGCACTTGCAGCCCAGAAAGCCAAGCAGATCCTGGGCTGCATCAGGAGAAGTATGGCCAGAAGGGCCAGGGAGCTGATTCTCCCCCTCTACTCCACCCTGGTGAGACCCCATCTAGAGTACTGCATCCAGTTCTGGAGCCCCTGGGACAAGAGGGATGTGGACATGCTGGAGTGTGTCCAGAGAAGGGCCACAAGGATGCTCAGAGGGCTGCAGCACCTCTGCTGTGAGGACAGACTGAAAGAGTCTGTTGAGTGTGGAGAAGAGGAGGCTCCCAGGTGACCTTCTTGTGGCCTTCAAGGATCTGAAGGGGGCCTACAGAAAAGCTGGGGAGGGACTTTTTAGGCTCTCGGGGAGTGACAAGACTAGGGGGAATGGAGCAAAGGTGGAGGTGGGGAGATTCAGATTGGATGTGATGAGGAAGTTGTTGAGCATGAGAGTGGTTAGAGCCTGGAATGGGTTGCCCAGGGAGGTGGTTGGAGCCACATCCCTGGAGGTGTTTGCAGCCAGGCTGGCAGAGGCTGTGGGCAGCCTGATGTAGGGTAGAGTGTCCCTGTTCATGGCAGGGGGGTTGGAACTGGATGATTGATTCTATGATTCAAGCCTGGGACATGGGTGAGCAAAAGAGGAAAAAGAGCTTCCCATTTATAGATGGGAAGGAACAGGATGCCCTCTGCTCTGAACACTTGTCTGTTATATGGCTTCAGCCACAGAAGTCATGCCTTCAGATGAGGATAAACAGTAGCATCTGTTCTGTTAACAAACAGTATGTTTACTAGAATCCTTTGCCTATTTCCTATCCATATTAAAAGTCTTTCTGGGCAGTGCCCCTGGATGGGAAGGCAGGTTTCAATTTACACACCACTCCGATAATGTGACATGGCCTCACATATTGCAGAGCCTGAGCCCAAATTAATCTTGACACTAAGTCTTCTAAAGAGAGCTGCTTTCAGTTTATGCTGAGATCTTCTTCCACATTGTTTTTTTGCCTTGTGGAGGGAGCTCTGCAGTTACAAGTGTCAACTGCACGCCAGTGCCGCAGGGATCTAAATGCTCTTTAAGCCTAAGCATTTGTCAAACAGAGAGTATAATACTGAATGCCAACAAAGCCCAACTTTACATCCAGGCAAACCTGGTGATGTGTATATAACCCTGCAGACAGCCAGGTGAAGGTAGAGGCTGTGATGGGCTTATACAACATAAATCCAAACAGAGATTTGAGCACAGCAGCTCTACTGTATAGAAAAGCAAACAGAAGAGTCACAGCTCAATATCCCAAACCTGTGCAGCAACAAACTAACTTTTGTAAAGGGTTAAACCTACCTGGGTAGGGGCAAGCTGGGGAGGGACTTTTTAGGCTATCAAGGAGTGACAGGACTAGGGGGAATGGAGCAAAGCTGGAAGTGGGGAGATTCAGATTGGATGTGAGGAGGAAGTTGTTGAGCATGAGAGTGGTGAGAGCCTGGGATGGGTTGCCCAGGGAGGTGTTTGGGGCCACATCCCTGGAGGTGTTTGCAGCCAGGCTGGCAGAGGCTGTGGGCAGCCTGCTCTAGGGTAGGGTGTCCCTGGGCATGGCAGGGGGGTTGAAACTGGATGATCCTTGTGGTCCCTTCCAACTCTGACTGAGTCTATGATTTGATTCTATGATTCTATCTGAAACTGTATCCTGACTCCTCCCTGGGGGTGGTCTGACCTGCCCCCAGGTGTTGTGTTTAGCCCCCTTCTACTTCCTTCTCAGACTGTTATCAAAGGGGGTGGACATTTTGTGTCTTCCTCTTTTTGGCTTCTCCTCTCCTACCTGCCCAGCACGTTGCTGCCTTGCTGCTATCTCCCCACCTGTTCTCCAGCAAACATTTGGGGAGAGCAAACATTTTTTTTTTTAACTTTAACTCACTGCCTTTTCACCATCAATCCTGCATCCTTCTGCGTCCACCACAAAATCATCAGCTTTCAATGCTTGGACTCAACTTCCATCCACGGGTTGTATTCTGTTATTGTGTATTCTGTTCCCTTTCTCCCCTTCCCTCCCCACCCCCACCCAATCCCCTGTAATTACCCTCATTTCTATGCCCTGTATTTTGGTTCATTTTTTCCCCCCCCATCCTCTATAATTCCCCTTACCTTCTATTTATTGTTATTTTTTTGTTTACTTCCAAATCAAATGAAGTATTTATGGAGCTTTTGAGCTCATGGGGGCTAGCTTAAACCAAATGCACCTTTGCTCAATCTTTTGCTGCCCCTCCCTAAATAGTTGATGTTGGAAGTCAAGCAAGGTCCCTCCAGGTAACAGTGCAGTCTAAATGCTGATATTTTTTTGTGTGCATCCTTGCACTGCTGGCTTACAAATTCAGCTGCAATGATGGTTTAGGACTTTTTTTGTTTTTGCACTGTGAGGAATGTGACACTTACAGTACTGGATCTAGAGAACAGGAAATAACTGCCCTGTTCTCCTGAAGATCTCTGATATTCATGCCAGGTTACTTACTTGGCTTCAGGGTCATACTCTGCCCAGATCCTTTTAAACTCATCCAGGTGGTGTGGTCCTAGAATGGACCAGTCTCGTGTCAGGTAATCAAAGTTATCCATTATAACAGCTACAAAAAGATTGATGATCTGCAAACAAGGACAGAGATGACATGATGGGTGAGGCAGGCAATGGGAGACACTACTGGGCTCTCCATTTGAGGTCTGGACTTGGACTGCAAAACTAGGAAGCCACTAGGGCTGGGTTTTCTGTTCTCCCCCCTGCACCCCATGCCAGTCCCCTAGTTTAAGTGGAGGCAAGATCTTCCCAGCTGGTCACATTTTCCTCTTCCCTGCTAAACGGGCCAGACCCAAGTTTGCTGGATGCTTAGACATGCTGTGATGGCTTTTTATTTACCTGTGTCTTTGCCCAGCAGAACAGGCCAGCTCTATAGGCAGAGTGGGCTGAGAGAAAAGCCTTTTCTTTTTGGCCTAAGACCAAAAACTTCTGAAATGTTGCTGCTGCTCACCGAGAGAGTTTTGCTCGCCGACACCAGCTGCAGAGCATGTGCTGTCACTCTGAGCAATGCTGCACTGCCAACAGGGAGCAGATGCAAGTGGGATATGTGTATTCTCACAGTCATTGCTGCTGGCAGGGGAGGCAAAACCTGCTCAGCAGCCAGAAGGAAGGTAGGAGGGAAGGTGGGAAGTGTGGCTGAGGCGTTGCTAGCCTCAGTACAGCCCACAACACACTAATTCAGTTTTCTTGTTGAGGGGGAGGAGGGAAGATTGCTGCTTTGCCGTGCACACAGGGTTTGGGTTACAAGCACAGCATCTCCCAAAACTGGAGGGAGGCAGGAATGGCTGTGACCACAGGACCGTCGTGACTGAAAGGGCGCTGCTAGGAACAACCCCATGGGGAGATGTCCCCTCTTTGAGATCCCTCTGCTGTGCGGTGCTGATGTCTGGAGAGATAGGGGCTCAGTCTGAGAGTGGACAGGTTTTGGTTGCTGGGGTAGACTCACCAGGAAGGCACAGAGCATGTAGAAGCTGATGAAATAGAAAACGGCAAAGCTGCTGCCACAGGAGTGGTCAACTTCGGTGGAGTTGGCTGGCTCTGACTCTGGGTCACACTTCTTGTCTGGGAGACAGGCCAGCATGATTTCCTGCCAGGCCTCGCCGGTGGCACACCTGGGCATGGCAATGGGCAAAGCAAGAACAGCAGTGACCTTCCATGTCAGAGGGACTGGCACATCACCAACCTGTTCCTGCTCCCGTCAACGTTAATGGGAATTTTGCCCCTGACACCAGCTGATGGTGAGCTGGGCCAGTGGCTGGGCTTTGGCATGCACTGGAATAGCCTGGTGCTCTTTTTGGAGTAATTAACCATCACCAGCATCTTGATCCTGATGAGCTTTGGCTAGTCTGAGTACAGGACTGTAATGTTCAAACTGACCAGAGTGGCTGAGACATTTGTGATGTGACTATGGACCGCATGGAAAAAGTCTCCTTGAAGACAAAGGAGTGAGTGTTGAGTTCATGCTAACTGTCTACCCCTTTGGCACCCATCCTGGCCCTGACCCACCTGCCCACAGATGGAGCAGGGTGATCTCTGCTCTCGTCAGACTCCACCTGGAGTACTGTGAGCAGTTCTGGAGCCCTCAACACAAGAAGGACATGGAACTGTTTGAGCCAGTCCAGAGGAGGCCACAAAGATGCTCAGAGGGCTGCAGCAGCTCTGCTATGAGGACAGGCTGAGAGAGTTGGAGCTTTTCAGCCTGGAGAAGAGAAGGCTTTGAGGAGACCTTATAGTAGCCTTCCACTATCTGAAGGGGGCCCACTGGAGGGCTGGGGAGGGACTATTCACAAGGTCTTGTAATGGAGGATGAGGAGGAATGGGTTTAAACTGGCAGAGGGGAGACTGAAACTGGATGTTAGGAGGAAGTTCTTCACAGTGAGGGTGGTGAGACACTGGAACGGGTTGCCCAGGGAGGTTGTGGCTGCTCCCTCCCTGGAGATATTCAAGGCCAGGTTGGATGAGGCCTTGAGCGACCTGTTCTAGTGGGAGGTGTCCCTGCCTATGGCACAGGGGGGTTGGAACTGGATGAGCTTTGAGGTCCCTTCCGACCTAAACCATTCTATGATCTGCTAAGCTGAGCTGACCATGGCCACACCAAGCATGAGTGGGAGTTTAGGTCCCTTTCCCTGCTAAAACAAGCTGGAAGTCAACTGGAGGGCACTGCAACTGGTTACCTTCCTGGCTTGCCTCCCTCCTCAGGCCTGAGTGCTGGGCAGTGTCATGTGGCATGGCTCAAGGCTTAACCTCATGCCACCTGACGGAACTGCCAGGCCACCCCACCAAGAGACAACAGCTTCTGTACACGTCGTGAGCATGGCAGGGGAGAGGGAGATAAGCTGTGCCCAAGAGCAGAGGAATTGTGCTGGCAGGGCTGGCAGGACACGGAGCTGTCTGATGCCTACCTGAAAAGCAGCAGCACTGCCTGGGGGAAGGTCTGGAAGTTGTTGTTGCGGTTGATTTCGGTGGTGTCATTCAGCGCAATCTTACCAAACACCTGGCAGAAAGCAGAGAGGACTTTTCAGGTTAGCTCTGCAAAAACCCTCCCCCCAAAACTCTTGTGACTCCTGGCTCTTGGCCTCGCCCTGACTCTGAGATTTAACAGGATCTGCTCTTTGAAAAAAAAAATCCTTTTGACAAGTCTCTCATCTTTGCTGTCGCTTCCCCTGCTCGTGCTCTGTCACCAGAGAAGCACTCGGTGACAAGAGGCATCTTTGGTTAAAACAAGACTTCCTCCCTCGTGCAGTAAGCTGTCAGTAGGTGCTATGGGGCCTTATTTTAACACACACACACACACACTCATATGGACGGGGGGGTCCAGCTGAAAGAAATCAAGGACAGGGAAAAGGCTCCTTCCTTCATTCCTGTCTTCAACAAGAGCAGAAGACAAGCAGCTGCAAAGCCTTCAGCTTCTAGATTCCAGCTTGAGAGAGTCCAAGTGCAGAGCCACAAAGATGATGGAGTGGAACATCTTCCTTCTGAGAAGAACCTGAGGAAGCTGGAGCTTGGAGAAGAGGAGACAGAGAGGTGACCTCATTCATGGTTATCACTATGTAAAGGCTGAGTGCCAGGAGGCTGCAGCCAGGCTCTGCTGGGTGATGCCCAATGACAGGACAAGGGGCACTGGTGGGAGTTGAGGCATAGGAAGTTCCATGGAAACGTGAGGAGGATTTTTTCCCCTGTGAGGGTGACAGAGCACTGGAACAGGCTGTCCAGGGGGGTTGTGGAGACCCCTTCTCTGGAGATACTCAAGAGCTGCCTGGTTGTGTTCCTGTGTGATCTGCTGTAAGTTGTCCTGCTCTGGCAGGGGGGGTTGGACTGGATGAGCTTTTGAGGTCCCTTTCAGGCCCTGACATGCTGTGATTCCATCTCTGTGGGGGTGCCTTAGGTCTCTTCAAACCAATGTAAAGTATGTTGCCAGAGATTGTCTAAATGCCTGCCCTTCTTCTAGCAGCCACACTTGCCATCAGCAGGTGTTTCAGTTTGGCCCCCAGAACACAGCAGCATGAAGATGACAACTTGATTTCCCCAGACAAGGATGCTTTATAGCTTCTTTCTAGGCCCAGCCTTTTTGGGGGGCTGCCCTTTGGATGTGGAGTCCTCAGCACAGGAGGGTTTCAGGCTTCCTTGAAGAAGTCTTACAGAGCTTTGGTATGTTCAGCCACCAGCACTGAGAGCTGAAGGAACCCTGCCTGGCAGAAAGGTCTCTGGACAGCATAGCCAGTCAGGACTACTTATTCCCCATTGACAGCAACGTGGCAGAGATCTCAAGGACTGAGAGCTGTAAACTAGCCAAAATGAGCAGAAAGAACAGAGAAGCTCAGAGTAAACATGAAGCTTCTTCTCAATCACATGTCAGCAGTGGTTAACACAATGACTTGGAGAGAAGGCAATGACAGTGGTGAGGAGAGAGAGGGTCTGTTCCCTGGGTCTTTTCTGCAGGGGTTCCTCATGGACGTGGTTGGGGGGGGGGGGTCCTCTGCAGTGCCAACCACCCTGGCGCTGTGGGTAGCAGCAACAGCCCCAGCTGCACTGAGGAGGTGCAGGAGGACACTTCAGATGCCCAGAGACAGTCTGAGTGAGGCTGCCCTTTCAGACAGGTGCTTCCCATGCTGCAAGTCTGATTTTCCTTTTGACTCTGCAGCTCTCTGGCAACAGCTGCTGCAGGTGCTTTTCTTCAGGCCTCCACAAGGAGCTGCAGGCAAACGTTCCTCTCATGGCCTCTGAGGTCTGTGCCTCCTGGGTCACGATATAAACGACTTCACCCATCAGCATCAGTTTGGATTTTTTCCACCTGAGCACATTTAGATAAGTGAGGCTTGAATGTTGTTACGCTGCAAGCCGAGACCAGTAGCTGAGAGAAACTGGCATGGCCCCTTCCTGCAGGAGACGTATGTCCATCAGAGCTGCTACATCCAGACTTTCCAGGTAGCTGCTTAATGGAGCCAGGAAGGATTTTCCTTCCTACACGTCCCTCTGTGTGTGAGGGAACCCTGTGTGTCCACAGAGCAGCACACGAAAGAGCTGAGGTGGACGAAAGGTGACAGTAGCAGACCTGTGGGCTCTCAGCAGAGAGGGCAGGTGAGCAAAGTTGGGTTTGCCACCGGCAGACAGCAGGGCAGGAAGCTATCTGGTAACCCAGAGCAACGCAAAAAGGCAGAGGTGTGATCTTCAAGATGATTTAAACAGAGGCTTGAATGTAAGCCAAGGCTTAAATAGCCAACTGAGGAACTAGCTGACAGAAAAGGGAACAAAATTACAGAGTAAAATACTTAGCTCTGGCAGCCCCCCCCCTCAAGCATGGTGGGGCATCATCTCCCTGTGTCCTCAGAAGCTGTTTTTAATTCTTTGAATCACTTAATAACACTCCTGTAAGACTCTCAGATGTTTTTCTGTACAGCATAGCCCTTTCAGGCAGTTAGGTATTAAAGGCAAAACTGTCCACACCGTGAGCCTAGCAGATGAAATGACAGCTGTAATTCCTGGGGTGGGTGGGTGTGTGTGTGTGCAATTAAGATCACCCATGATAATTGGAGAGAAGAATAGTTTTGTTTTTCCAACTGGGGCAGGGTAGATAGATTCTGTAAAACCATGTGATTGTAATGATGTGAAATAAATTACAGCATGGTCACAGAGGTCAGATCAATTTTGTTACAGATTCTGAGGGCATTGCAAAACCAAGAAGTCTGTCGTGTCTGAAGACCTCTGGGAGCAGTTATGCTGTGGCTTTCCATGTTCTGCTGTCTGGCTGCTGGAGCGTTGCACCCAGTTCTGGGCTCCTCAGATCAAGAGGGACAGGGATCTACTTGAGAGAGAGAGTCCAATGCAAGGACAGAAGGATGCTGAAGGGACTGGAGCACTGCCTGATGAAGAAAGGCTGAGAGCCCTGGGGCTGTTCAGTCTGGAGAGGAGAAGGCTGAGAGGGGATCTGAGCAATATCTGTAAATAGCTGAGGGCTGGGGGTCAGGAAAGAAGGGACAGGGACAGCCTCTGCTCACTTATGCCCTGGCACAGGACAAGGGGCAACAGATGGAAACTACAACACAGGAAGTTGCAGCTCAACATGACGAAGAACTTCTTGACTGGAAGGGTCTCAGAGCACTAGCAGAGGCTGCCCAGAGAGGTTGTGGAGTCTCCTTCTCTGGAGCCTTTCCAGCCCTGTCTGGTTGTGTTCCTGTGTGACCTGCAGTAGATTCTCTGGTTCTGCTCCAGCAGGGCGGTTGGACTGGAAGATCTCCAGAGGTCTCTTCCACTCCCTACCATCCTGTGATCCTTTGATCCTGTGGCTGACTTGTCTGAAATCTTTGATTTGGCACATGAAGCTTTGTTTGCAATGCAGCACAGAGAAGGTGGCTGGGCCTATCACAGACCATGTCCGTATGGCAGGCTTTCCTCAGTGGTCTGTGTGCAATACCAGTTCCTTGCACAGACAAATGCTCAGGTTGGTTCCAAGTTCATTTTGCAAGCTGTACTGATGCAGCTTCCCGAGGAACAGGCACAGACACGAAGTGCCAGCACACTGGGCCTGATCATATACTTGCCTTCACGGGTGTAAATCAAAAGCTGCTCTTTACAGCTGGGGGGAATTTTGGATCACTCAGCATGAGTGATCCAAAAAGAAAAAAAAATGGTTTGTTCAGGGCAGTATGGCCATAAACCCACTGAAACAACTACATTGAGCCAATGAACGGGGCAGAAAATCTCCTTTGCCACTGCTGCTTTTTAGAAGTGTGGAGGGAAGGCTTGGTCCTTCCACTGCTTGCATATTGCATTCTGCCACTAAACGGATAAAGTTTTAATCTTAGGTTGGTTTGCCACTGCTGCTTTTAGAAGTGTGGAGGGAAAGCTTGGTCCTTCCACTGCTTGCATATTGCATTCTGCCACTAAATGGGTAAAGTTTTAATTTTACGGTGGTTTTGGGTTTTTCAGTTGTTGTTTTTTGTTTTGTTTTAAAGGAGTGTGCTGTGCATAGGCAAACAACATTTCCCAACCAAGGTTAGGTGCAGTCTTACTTTACCGGATGAAAACATTCTCGTCAGCCCCTACAACCGTAAACTGCTGTAGTCTAGTTACTTTGTAAGTCCCCAAAACTCTAACAGGAGAAGGTGGGTAGAGCTGAGCTCTTCCAACATCACTTACCTGCATCCCGATCACAGCGTAGATGAAGAACAACATCACTATTAAAAGAGCCACGTAGGGGAGAGCCTAGAATTGGGAAAGAAAAAGAAAAAAAAAGAAAAGGAAACAAAGAGCGCTGTGTCTTCCCCGGAGCGCGGCCGAGCGGAGCCCCGTTCGTGCTCCCGGCTTCGCGAAGGGCGGCGGAGGCAGGTGCAAGCCGCGCAGCCTGCAGTTCGCACAAGTGGCCACTAGGTGGCACTCGAGGCCCGCGTTCGCCTTCCCTCCCGCCCTGCCGTTCCCCCAGCGCGGGCAGGCTCTGGCCGCTCCCGCTCTGGAACTCTTCAAGCCTGCTCTGCTGCCTTCGAGTCAGCCCTGCCCTTGCCCGAGTGAGGAAAGCGAGGGCAAAGACAGTGTCTAAGGATGCTTACTAAGAGGAGAACGCTCCCATAATTCTGTCACTAGCAGTAATGGGATTTTTTTTTTTTTTTTAATTCTTTCTTTCTGGATCCGGTTTGGTGAAATAAAAATGCCAACAGCTGCTTGAGATCTGAGTTCCAGGCTTCTGCTACAATGGCTGGCACGATCCTAAGCACCTAAAGCAGCACCAGCTGCTCCCCGTTCAGTGTTAGGTGTCTGTGATGGTGCCTGCAATGCACTAATTGTCCGCGATCAGCTGCTGAAGAGGCAATGCAGAGCGCTGAGAGGCGGAGCTGCTGCCGAAGGAAGGGGCCAAGGCAATCAGCAAAGTGTTGAGTGCAATCAGATCCCTCTCTGCTGCTAGCAGGAATCAAGGGCATAGCTTGGGACCTCCAAGGCTCAGGCTTTTAAGGAGGAATTTTCTAGTCTGTTGCTTTTGAAACATAGCCCAGGATCAGATATTTCCAGACCTTACTTCATAGGCAATGGACGGACACATTCCTCCCGTAAATGTGACTGCAAGTCCTTGATCTGGGGTTTGAACACCCCATAAAAAGCACAACAGGATTATTATTTTCTATAAAGATACGATGATCACTTACACATTTCTAATGTGCACAGGCCTGAATTCAACCAGGCTAAATCCTGCTGGAAGAATTGAGGGGGGGGAAAAAAAAAATCACTGAGTATTGTGGAGATTTGACTAAGACCTTCAGAAGCAACCTCAAAGAGATCAAATATTGAAATGTCAAGGATCCAAACCTTCAAATGAGGCCTTGTAACCATCACCTTAAGGCTCAGGGGTAGGTTCCTCTGTGTTTTATTGGGCCACACATGTCAGTGGAGTTAACACACCAGCTCAAAATTGGACTCCAAACATTTTGTGCTTATCTAATTGGGACTTGATACACCCAAGATCTAAGAAGAGGAAGGAACAGGAAGGAGCTGAGGTGCATAACTTTATCAGTTTTTCTAAGGTGTATATGGGGCTGGGAGAAATGTCTTCTCTCCTGGCTGGCTGGCTCTCCAGTTTCCTGACATGTCCTTCTGCTCAGTCCACTGATTCACTTTCCTCTTCGACTCTGCTCCTTTGATCCCCACGGCTCCTTCAGTTCCCCACCTACTGTATCCCACTTTCTGGCTTTCTCCTCCTCCTCCTCCTCCGTCTCTGTCTTTCCCTGGCTTTGACCACTTTGTCCTTGCGATTCCCACGGCCTTGCCTCACCCTCAGCACCCCTCTCACTTCCTACTCCTCCCACTCGCCAGCCTGGGCTCTGCTGCTGTCCCTGCGGAGCATTTTCCCATCGCAGGCTCTGAGCTGCTCTGTGCGCTCTGTGCCCTGTGCTCAGAGCACATGGCAGTTGTGCTGGCATCTGAACTCCAGCACAAGGCTGTTGCTGATTAGCCTGTCCTGTGTGAGCAAGAGATGCTTCCTGGAAGCATGTGGGGACACAAAGAGTCTGTGCCAAAGCCTGTAGGGATCCAAAATTTTGACAGTGGGAGTGGCTGAGCTGAGAGCTCTGCACGGTAGCTATTCTTAGCTCCCAAAGGAGCCTCCCAGTGTGGCAGGGAGAGAGAAGGTCTGAGCAGAGAATGCCATAGTTCTAAGGGCTAAAAGCTCTCAGAGGAAAAGGCTTAGCCTGCAGTGCTTTTGATTTTCATTTCCTATTTCCCCCTTTCTGTGGAAGACAGGCTATGGTCTAGCAATGAAAGATGCTGGCATGAAGGTTGGGCTGGATGATCCTGGTTGTCCTTTCCAACCATAGCCATTCATAGTGCTTAGATGTTGTGCTGAGGGATTTGATTTAGTCAAGGACTTGTCAGTGTGAAACTAATGATTGGACTCGAAGATCTTGAAGGTCTTTTCCAATCTAAGAAATTCTGTGACTCTGTGAAGAGACCTCCCTTGACGCTTTCTCCCTACAAGCCTGCCTAAAAGAGATTCTCCAGTCAAAGAGATTCTGAAGGTCACTGGAGGGAAGTACCAGGCCACTCCCTTTCCCATCCTTTTCATCCACTCCAGCCAAAGACCTGTGACAAGCCGAGCTCAGAATAAGAGCATGTTCCTGCTAAAGAGGCTGGAGGGGTACAGGGGCAAGGGGAGGAGAAGCAGGAACTGGACTCTGTCCCCTGCATCACGGATGGCTGAGTTGTGCCACAGCCGTTTTGTTCCGGTGCATGCTCCTCGCTGGAGCTGCTCAAATAGCAACCTGGCAGTTAGCAACCAGGTAAGCAATGGGGAAAAGTTGCTTGTGGTATGGATGTGTCAGAAAACTGCTGTGTAATATTAGATCCTCTAGCAGCCAAGGAGTGTGCAAAATGAGAGTCCTCTGCATGAGCCTGGTGGTGTGGCTACTGAGGACCCCC
>VWZI01017612.1:87126-108059 GCA_013396835.1 Psilopogon haemacephalus | reverse complement strand
AGAAAAGCAGGTTCTAGAAGCCAAAGTAAAGATTCAGCAGGATAAAGACTGAGGGATCCTGAAGGATGTCTGACAAAAGTCCTGAAAACAGTGTTGCCTGTGTTATGTCTTATTTCCACTCTGTTCAATGTGGAGCAGAGCACAAACATTTCAAACGGACACATTGTTTGAGCTGTGTCCTTCAAGTCCCTACAGGCATAAAATTCAAAGGCACAGCTTATGCCCATCATGAATTCAGGGTCCCAATTACTCTGGTGAGGCCACACCTTGAGTGTTGCGTTCAGTTTTGGGCACCTCAATACAAGAAGGATGTTGAGATGCTGGAGTCAGTGCAGAGGAGAGCGAGGAAGCTGTGAAGGGCCTGGGGAATAAATCTTATGCAGAGCAACTGAAGGAGCTGGAGCCATTTGGTTTGAAAAAGAGGAGGCTGAGGGGAGACCTCATCACTGTTTACAGCTACCTGAAAGGAGGCTGCGGAGGCTGTTGGTGCTGGTCTCTTCTCACAGGTAATTTGTGACAGACAAGAGGCAACAGCTTCAAGTTGTGACTCTTCCCAGCAAGAGTGGTCAGGCATTGGAATGTGCTGCCCAGGAGGTGGTGGAGTTACCAGCCCTGGGTGTGTTTAAAGGTCGTTTGGATGTGGTGCTTGGGGATACGGTCTAGGGTGAACCTGGCAGAGTAAGGGTTGTGAGTTGGCCTTGGTGACCCTGAGGGGCTTTTCCAACCTGAATGTTCCTGTGATTCTGTGAGCAAGTCTCTGGGAAAGAAGACAGCTTAAGAGGTACTTCAAATCTCAGAAACTACAGCACCAAGTAAAACAGCTGATAGTGCTGTGCTCCTGCTCAACGTGCTTCAGCTGGGTAGGTGGGAGTAAGGCTCACTGATGGCTGTTTTCAAAGAACCTATCACGTTCAGGTGTGGCCAGGAAGCATCAATCTCCTGAGCCTCCATAATTGACTCACATACCAAACATGGGGGCTGATCTTGCCTTCCAGTAACTGAAATTAGCAATTATCAGGTCACATTTCTCAGTTTCCAAATCCTGGTTGCAGCATGAACGCTCTGGAAGCTGAAAGGCAATAAAGTTTGCACTCCAGGAGAAGCAGCTTTAATGTTTCTTAGGCCACTCCTAAAGGCTGCTGTCATGTACGGTTTGTACTGTAATGTCATCCACTCTAAAATTCTTCAGAGCTCTAAAGACAAGAGCAAAACAGTCAGCAAAAAGCATTGTGGTTGGTATCAAAGCCCCCAGAGTGAAATATCCATGGCTGAGCATATCTTCTGGGTAGATTGGGAAGAAAGCAGTGAGCTGTGTAAATGAATAGATTCAAGTGAAAGTTTTAGTGGAAGAATCCTGAGGAATGATAGAGTTTCACCTCATCCCTGTGGATGGAACACTGGAGAAAGAGGATCACGCTGAGAGGTTTGAGTTCCCTGAGCTTTTTAGGTGGGTTGCTGACAAGTAGAATGGCTACCCAGAGAAGCAGCATCTGGAAATGCCTGAAAGGGAGCTCCATGAGGTTTGTACAGAACCTATTTAATCAGAGGAGGCTCCTTGGCTTCTGGGTAAAGATGTTTCCATTGTGCAAGCCTGATGCCACTCAGACTGTCGGCAGGTGACATTCCTATCGCCCTCACTGGCAATGGCTACATTATTTTTTTTACCCCATGGGACACACTGAAAATGAGGAGCTCAGCCCCTTCAGAGCATGGAAGTCCAAATGGACTTTCCCCCAGTGTTTGAGGAGCAGAATTTCCTTGCTGATAGAATAGAATAATATAAGAATAGAATAGAATAAAATAGAATAGAATAGAATAAAATAAGAATAGAATGGAAAAATAGAAGTATATTATAGAATAGAAAAATAGAATAGAAGAATGGAATAGAGGAATGGAATGGAATGGAATGGAATGGAATGGAATGGAATGGAATAGAACAGGTTAGATTAGATTAGATTAGATTAGAATAGAATAGAATAGGATAGGATAGAATAGAATAGAATAGAATAGAATAGAATAGAATAGAATAGAATAGAATAGAATAGAATAGAATAGAATAGAATAGAAGAATAGACTAGACTAGACTGGACTAGACTAGAATGGGATGGAATAGAATGGAATAGAAGAATATAAGAATAGAATGGAAAACCAGAAGAATATTATAGAATAGAAAAATAGAATAGAAGAATGGAATAGAACAGATTAGAATAGAATAGAAGAATAGAATAGAAGAATAGACTAGACTAGACTAGAATGGGATAGAATAGAATAGAATAGAATGGAATAGACTGGAATAGAAGAGAATAGAATAATAGAAAAATGGAATGGAATAGAATAGATAGAATAGAACAGAATAGAATGGAATGGAATAGAATAGAATGGAATAGAATGGAATAGAAAAGAACAGAAGAGTAGAATTATGGAATGGAATGGAATGGAATGGAATGGAATGGAATGGAATGGAATGGAATGGAATGGAATGGAATGGAATGGAATGGAATGGAATGGAATGGAATGGAATGGAAGAATAGACTAGACTAGAATAAGCCGGTTTAGTTTTTGTTGGTGTTTTTTTCCTTTACTTTCCAACAAGCTTTCTTGCATCTGTAAGGAGGACTCTCTTTTGAAAAGACATGTCCCCTGGCTTGCTCTGGGGAACATCTAAGCAGGCAAATGGAGAATGCTACTGCTGCTGTGTTATAGGCTCAGTCACTGCAGTGGTACAAGGGTAGCCTTCTAACACTGCCTGGCAGCCCCAGAGTTGAGAAGAAACCTGTATTTAAGACTTTGGCACCATGATCTATGACAGAGTGTCTTCATATTTCTCCAGAAAATAAATGGTTGGATGCTTACGTTGCCTTCTGGGACCACCAAACTATGGTGGCATTTCTCCAGTGAGCAAAATACAGCTTGGGGCTGGAGGTCCTCAGAGATCACCTGGAGTAGCTGGTTACTAAGAGGTGTCTACTAAGTTGTGTCCTCAATTGCTGTTGGCATGAAGAGAATGCAAAGTTATCCATGAAGATACCACATCTCTTGGAAACCTGTCTGCTGGTCTGTTAACTTCCTCCCATGAGGAAGGGGAGGTAGATCTTCACTCCTTGCTTTTTTTTTTTTTTTTCTCCTTATTGCAAGAAGGGTGCCTCTGAGAATCCACACTGCAGAGTCCTCGTGGGTGGGCTGTGGTGTGGTGTAACTCCTTTGCAACTCCAAAATACGGGTCTTTTCTAGCCCAAATTCAAGGCCCCCCTAGAGTTCTGCCTCCTTTACTGACGCTGCTGGACACAAAACAAAGAGTGGAAAGAGGCATTCAGGGGAAACGAGCTCATGGTCTGAATACAGATAATATTTTGAGGGAAGTGAAAAGCAATTTCATTAAGGGGTATTTGAGCAGCAATGGTGACTTTTTGTTACAGTGAATTTTGTTGCTATAGGGAGTGAGAAAGAAACGGAAGGTCTGCTTCAGCTGCTTGGTCACTTCGTCTTGACTGGATGTAGAGAGCACAAATGGGGCAAGCCAACAGCACTGCTATTCTGGAGATCTTTCACACGTGGGTCACACTGGAGTGGGGTCTGCAAGGACAGGCACTTCAAAAAGGACAGAGGTTTAACTACATCTCTGACACCATTTCCAGTATCTGAAGGGAGCCTACAAAAAAGCTGGGGAGGGACTTTTTAGGCTGTCAGGGAGTGACAGGACTAGGGGGAATGGAGCAAAGCTGGAGGTGGGGAGATTCAGATTGGAGATGAGGAGGAAGTTGTTGAGCATGACAGTGGTGAGAGCCTGGAATGGGTTGCCCAGGGAGGTGTTTGGGGCCACATCCCTGGAGGTGTTCAAGGCCAGGTTGGATAAGGCTGTGGGCAGCCTGATGTAGGGTAGGGTGTCCCTGGGCATGGCAGGGGGGGGTTGGAACTGGATGATCCTTGTGGTCCCTTCCTGCCCTGACTAATTCTGTGATTCTATGTTTCTAAAAGAGAAGACACTAGACTTTATCATGCATTCATGCTGTCTAAAGCCCAAAGTGACCTCAGGAGGCTGGCTGAGTAACAGAAACCTTTGTGGAGAGCTGGAAAAAAAGTCAGGGTTTCAAATCATCCTGGCTGCTGGCAGGTAACAGCCTGCCCCTAACCCTGGGGAGTTACCACAACCTCTTCCCGAGGCATCTGTCTGCCACTGCTGCTGTGCATGGCTTTAATCACCAGAAGCTCCAGTGCTAAGCTACCTGCCAGCAGAGCCTGGGAAGGCATAACAAGAGCAGGAAGAAATCTGTCTGCTGCCTCTGATAGGCAATACTGCTGGAATGCAGATGGCAGCAGGCTCCATTCCCACAAGCTTACACTGGAATAAAATCATTGTTAAAAAAACCCAACAAATCCAAAGCAACAAAAGCCCAAAGAGCCTCTGCTCAGCCTCTGCACTCTCCCATTAGGTGCGCAGAGCTTTGAGAATTCCTGGGGATATCTGGAATAAAAAGTAGCCAGAACAAATTTTTTTTGTTTGTTTGGGGTGGTTTGTTTGGGTTTTTTTTTTTTGTTTTTTTTTTTTTTTGGTTCTCCTATTTTGTGTTAGAAGAGTGCTGCTGCTGGCAGCAAAATGTTCTGTAGTACGTAGCTAGGATTTGCAAAGGTACTTCAGAAACTCCAGGCTGAAAGCTCATAACTTTGCCCTCCTCAAGCTAAGTTTTTGTTTCCATGATGAATATTATATAACTATTGGGGGGGAAAAAAAACAAACAAAAAAACCCAAGCCACCTCTTAAACTCACTTGTTTGCACTTTACTTAAGTAAATGTTTTGATTCTCCTTAAGCATTTCTGTTGTAACGATATTTTTCTTGAAAATTCCTGGCAATTTAAGTTTGGTTTTTTTTTTTTTTTAATTCTATTTTAAGATAGGGAGGAAAAAAAAAAGTTATGAAAGGCTTTTTTCTGAAACTAAGTAACTATTAAAAAAACCCCAAAACCACACAAACTAAAAAGAAAGTTAAAAAAAAAAATCAAGGCATTCTATAGCTCTAATTTAGGTGAAGCAGCAGAGGTTTTTCCAGATCATTTTCAACAAACTGATTTTTTTTTTGTTTTTTTTTGGCTTAGTGCCTCTTAAGGTGCCATGTGGCAGGAAAAACAGTCTGGCAGTTCAGGATGCTGCCTTTCTTGGGGGGCAACTGGGGAACACCTCACTGATTCCGTAGAACCATAGAATGGTCTGGGTTGGAAGGGACCTCCAAAGCTCATCCAGTACAACTCCCTCTGCACTCAGCAGGGACATCCTCAACTACAGCAGGTTGCCCACAGCTCTGTCCAGCCTCACCTTCAATATCTCCAGGGATGGGCCTCAACCACCTCCCTGGGCAACCTGTTCCAGTGTCCCACTACCCTCCTGGTGCAGAACTTGTTCCTAACATCCAATCTCAATCTGCTCTGCCCTAGTTTGAAGCCATTGCCCTCATCCTGTCCCTGCAGGCCTTTGCAAACAGTCTCTCTGCAGCCTTCTTGCAGCCCCCTTCAGGTACTGGCAGGTCACTATTAGGTCTCCCTGGAGCCTTCTCTTCTCCAAGCTGAACAACCCCAGCTCCATCAGCCTGTCCTTGTAGCTCCAATCCACTGATCATTTTTGTGGACCTGCTCTTGCATTTGCTCATCCTGGAATCCTGCTATAATTGTTCAGAGTTAGTTATTTGGTAGAAGAAATTTGAAAGCATTTTTTTTTTTTTAACTCCCCAGGCTCTCTGAGTTGCTGGTGCCAGCTGAATATGTAAGATGGATCTGCCAAATGGGCATAGGGGTTCCTGTCACCCTTGAGTGGGATGAGACCTTTAGAGCAACTGAGCCAAAAGGACAAAGCCTGAATAAAATGTCCCACACTTGGGAAGAAAGATTCCCTACCAACCAAGTTATTTGCAAACATTCTCTCTGCAGCCTTCTTGTAGCCCCCTTCAGACACTCCAGGCCATTAGGTCTGTGTGGATCCTTCTCTTCTGCAGTCTGAACTCCTCCAGCTCCCTCTGCCTGTCCTTGCCCAGATCATTTTCGTGGCCCTGCTCCATCAGGTCCATGTCCTTCCTGTATGAAAGGCTCCTGGCCCACGTGGAGTCTATGTGAAACATAAATGCATATATATTGCATTTGTATGAGTTGGTATTTGATGTCTGTCAACCCCCCCATGAGTAAGTGCAGACAGAAATATGATGAAAAACTTCAGTTATCACCTTTTTTTTTTTTTCTCCCAAATCCCCTTATTGCACCAAATTAAGATTTAATTCCCTAGTGTTAGAGTTTTCAGTCTCTTCTGAGGGTCTTTTCCAACTTGAATGTTTCTGTGATTCTGCAATTCTGTAGAGCTGCCTCAGGATTAGCATTTTGCATTGCACTAAGACAACTCTGGGCTTTCCCCAGGATGTTAGGAACAAGTTCTGTACCATGAGGGTGGTGGAACAGTGGAACAGGTTGCCCAGGGAGGTGGCTGGAGCCCCATCTGTGGAGATATTCAAGGTGAGACTGGACAGGGCTGCGGGCAACCTGCTCTAGTTGAGGAGACCTTCAAACCCTCTTCTGCCTCATCCTGTGGTAGGCAGAGGAGGGTAAGGGTGACATCCTTAGCATCCCTTCCCCCATGTCCCTTCCAACCCAGATCGTTCTGTGGTTCTATGTTCTCAGCTCTCAGGGGAAACATTAGCAAAAGCCTATTTTAAACACAGTTAATAATGTCAAGGTAACTTTTAAAGGAAATGAGTCCTGCAGCTACCAGGATTTCTCCCCCCTCACTTCACTTCCTCTGCATTCTATGATTTTGGCATTCTTGAGCTTGCTTTTGTAATTATCTTCAAATATGCAAGTCATGGCCACTGGAACAGCTTATCAATTAATTTCATATATATCCATGAAGTTGTCAGACAGTAATCTCATGCTTCCAAGTGCTAAAGGTAAGCATAAGGAAAACTAATTGCCTTAATTTGGTTATGCAGGTTACCCTCACCTGACAATTCCTGGGCAGTTAACGCCAGAGTCACTTTTCACACAGCTGAATGCTCTATTTATGTTTTTTTTTTTAATTCCTTGTGACTTTCAGAAAAGCAGAACAATTGGTAAAATATATCTACACAAATTATTCTTTTTTTTTTTTCTTTTCCCCAGGATGTTTTAATGATCCTTCTCATTAGCACTGGGTAAACGAGGAGTTCAAGTCTTATGGCAATCAAGCCTTAGGATGCTCCTGAGGGGAAAAAGTAGATATAGAATAGAATCATAAAATGGTTTAGGTTGGAAGAGACCTCAAAGATCATCCAGTTCCAACCCCCTGCCATAGGCAGGGACACCTCCCACTAGATCAGGTCACTCAAGACCTCATCCAGCTTGGCCTTGGATACATCCAGGGAGGGAGCAGCCACAACCTCCCTGGGCAACCTGTTCCAGTGCCTTGCCACCCTTACATATATAGAATCCTTACAGATATAGAATCATATAATCATAGAATCAGTCAGGGTTGGAAGGGACCACAAGGATCATCCAGTTTCAACCCCCCCTGCCATGAACAGGGACACCCTACCCTAGATCAGGCTGCCCACAGCCTCAGCCAGCCTGGCTGCAAACACCTCCAGGGATCTGGCCCCAAACACCTCCCTGGGCAACCCATTCCAGGCTCTCACCACTCTCATGCTCACCAACTTCTTCTTCATGTCCAATCTGAATCTCCCCACCTCCAGCTTTGCTCCATTCCCCCTAGTCCTGTCACTACCTGAGAGCCTAAAAAGTCCCTCCACAGCTTTTTCGTAGGCTCCCTTCAGATACTGGAAATAGTGTCAGAGATGTAGTGCTCAGCTTTGGCTCCAGCACTGCTCTGACTCAGAGAGGCAGGTGGAGCTTGCCTGGGGTTTGCTATTTTTTTGTGGGATAGGTAGCAAAAAATTAAAAAAATTAAAAAAAATATTCCTAGAACAGGAAGGTTCTAAAACTTAAACTGAGATAAGTTGAAGTGATAAACTGAGCCATAAAAACAGATGGTGAAAGGCTGCTTGTGTGCAGAACCTTTTTTTTTGTTGTTGTTGTTGTTTGACAGGTGGAGTGATTTTAAGATTTTTTTTTTTTTTTTCAGTATCAGCTCAGAAGTGCTTTTGCTGATTGGAACACCTCTGCCAGAAGCCATGTGTGACAGAGTAGCCTTTTTTATTTTTTTCCATTCAGCTTGCCTTTCCCCTTGACAAATTCTTGATGCACTGGGCAGGGGTCCCATCCCAGAGCAGGCTGAAGGGGCTAACCTTGGGAACAGACCAGACCATTAAGCGGGATGGAGAGAGCAAGTGTGAAATGTTTCTTGTTACCAGGTCTCACAGCTTTCTCCAGCCCTCCTGCCACCCATGCCACTGGCTGTTTGGAAGTAGTCTGATGTGCCTCACAGTCCCTCCTGTGACAAAGTTAGTCTGGCTTTAAAACACCAGGCCCAGCAGTGCATTTATCATCGTGCAGGAACGGGCAGTCTGCTTTTCCACCGCCTCTTCAGGGAGATTTATCTTCTGTGTTGCACTGATCACCAGCTTCCTTCTTGTTCCTTCTGGGAGGCACAGAGGGAGGGAAACTGTGGGTCTGGTTTCCTAGGAGGAGCACAGCAGGTGTCTGCTTTCGAGTCATTCCAAAGGACAGCTCTTTCCATCGCCAGGTGCTCCCATCCCAAACACCCAAATAGATCTGCCCTCTTGACTGCTCATCTGTAGCACAGCTGCTCTGCAAAGAATCATAGAATGGTTTAGCAGCAAAGAGAGAATGTCTCTGGCATGGCTTGGCTGACTCAGGTTCTTGGGTACTAAGAGCCTGCCATTGATTTTGGTCTTGAAATTAAAAAGAAGAGAGACATTGCTTGAAGCCGCTCTGAGGCTGTCGTGCGCTTCACAAGGTATTGATTTCCCATTTCTTGTCACATCCCACAGCCTGCCTTGGAAAGGATAATGGAAGCAGGCTTCTTCTCCAGTATGAATTCCCAGAGCCACAGGTAAGCAGGAGCCTTCCTTCTTCTACGCCTTGCAGCGCTCCATTACTGCGGAGAGTGAGTAACATCTACTGGCTTCATCCCGCCTGAGGGCTGATGATCCGAGGGATCCAGCAAACTCCCAGCAGTGTGTCCTCCTTACCTCATAGCTGTGCTTGTCTTCAGGCCAGTGAGTGTTCCAGCACCTCTATGGCTCTTCATTAACGACTCATTAGTTAGCTGATAAAATTTCGTGATGTGAGGAAAAGGGTAAAGAAGAAGGAAGAGCAAAGAACAGACTGAAAGTGGGTGCCCTCTGTTGTTGCAGGTTATGCAGGTTACCCTTTGCACCCAAAGTGGGTGTTGGTGTTGCTAGGCTTAGTCTGGGCAGCCTCACCTGTCCAGTGCAGGCTTTCTAGGGATTCATCTGTAAAGAGGCCTGCAGGGAGGTCAGTATGGAGGGTTTACTGTGGTGTGGCCAGCAGGAGAATGTGAATCCAGAAGGAAGCATCAGTAGCATCTTTGCAACTCTTCTATAGCTGACTGTGAATGACAGTGGTGGGGCTGAGGGCAGAACAACCACTGCTCAGCATGCTTACACTGCTGGGGACTCACCAGCACAGAGGGAGCTTAGCTTAGGAGCAGGGCCAAGGGGAGGCATTCTGCAAACTCAAAGACTCTGCATGCAGAGTTGCCAGGATCCTTCTTTTGGCAAGCCCAAAAGCTCTGGAACAGGGTGAAGATGGATGAGCCTTGGGCTGTGATCAAGGTGCTGCAAGAAACTGTACACACCACCAGGAACAGAAGGAGCCCCAATCTGCCTCCAGTCAAGGGCAAGAGAGAGTAGATAGAGGTGAACGAGGAGCTTTTGGGTAATGAATCTCTGATCAAGGGAGGATCATCAGAGACACCAGTAGCCCAGAGAGTTTGTTAGGCACTGTTTTGATTGAAAATTTGTAGGAGCTAGTATTTTGTTCCCAGGCTGTGTCTTTTCATTGCCTTTTAAATGAGGGAGTTATTGAATGCTGGTGCAGAACATTTCCTAGAAGAGAACAACCTACAGAGCCACGTTGGGACACAATAAAGCCTATGAGCCATGCTGGGATTGGAAATGCCAATCCTAGGCATCATGTACTTGGCACTGGTCAGACCACATCTTGAGTCCTGTGTCCAGTTCTGGTCTCATCAATTCAAGAGAGATGTTGAGGTACTGGAATGTGTCCAGAGAAGGGCGACAAAGCTGGTGAGGGGCCTGGAGCACAGCCCTGTGAGGGTGATAGAACACTGGAACAGGCTGCTCAGAGTGGTTGTGGAGTCTTCCTCTCTGGAGATATTTAAGACCTGCTTGGATGTGTTCCTGTGTGGTCTGCTGTAGGTGATCCTGCTCTGGCAGGGGGTTAGACTGGATGAGCTTTTGAGGTCCCTTCCAGCTCCTGATATTCTGTGACTACGATCCAGTGCATTCTGCTATGTAAAGCTCACAAACACCAAGACCTTCTCAGAGCTGCTGTGCCATGTTGTTACTGGGTCCCTCACTACAAAAGGGATGTGGAGGTTCTGGACTGTGTTCAGAGAAGGGCAGAGAGGCTGGAGAAGAGCCTGGAGCACCTGGGCTACGACGAAGGGTTGAGGGAGCTGGGGGTGTTGAGGCTGGAGAAGAGGAGGCTGAGGGCAGACCTACAGAGAAGTTGAGGCATAGGAAGTTCCATGGAAATATGAGACATTTTTTTTTTTTTTCCCTGTGAGGGTGATAGAGCACTGGAACAGGGAGGGTTGTGGAGTCTCCTTCTCTGGAGATATTCAAGAGCTGCTCTAGGTGATCCTGCTCCTGCAGGGGGGGTTGGACTGGATGAGCTTTTGAGGTCCCTTCCAGCTTCTGGATGCTGTGTGATTCTGTGACAGCTTCCTGCATCAAGTATCACAGCTCTAGGCCTATCTAACTTTGGTTTTGCTGCTTTTCCAACTGGCTTTTAAGAACCTATTTCTTCCGGATTCTTTATCTCCCACTTCTCGTGCTTTATTTCAACTTGCACCTGCGGCTAAATTTATTTGCCAGTGAGACAAACTGATTTTTATGCCACAGATCTCCTGTGCATTAACACACATTCTGGTTATTCCACGCACCTGGAATAACGTTGGAAGCCCAGTATATATGTGGCAGCCACAATATTGAGGGGCTCCCCTGCCACTTGGGAGCCTTTCACGGCAGGAGTTGCCTGCTGCCTTCTTATGGTGCTAATATTGCTTGGGCGCCAGTAACGGTTCAAACAGGCAAACTGAGGAAGGAGTCATCTGCATCTGCTTCCCTTTTCTGCCATGTTTCTTCTCTGTTTGCCCACATTTCATCTTGATTTCCTTACAGCCCCCAAAGTTGTGCAGTTGCCCAAGTCATCTCTTTGAACAGCACTGGAACAGGGAGGGTTGTGGAGTCTCCTTCTCTGGAGATATTCAAGAGCTGCTCTAGGTGATCCTGCTCTGGCAGGGAGGTTGGACTGGATGAGCTTTTGAGGTCCCTTGCAGCCCCTGATGCTGTGTGATTCTGTGACAGCTTCCTGCATCAAGTATCACAGCTCTAGGCCTATCTAACTTTGGTTTTGCTGCTTTTCCAACTAGCTTTTAAGAACCTATTTCTTCTGGATTCTTTATCTCCCACTTCTTACGCTTTATTTTAACTTGCACGTGTGGCTAAATTTATTTGCCAGTAAGACAAACTGATTTTTATGCCACAGATCTCCTGCGCATTAACACACATTCTGGTTATTCCACGCACCTGGAATAACGATGGAAGCCCAGTATATATGTGGCAGCCACAATATTGGGGGGCTTCCCTGCCACTTGGGAGCCTTTCACAGCGGGAATTGCCTGCTGCCTTCTTATGGTGCTAATATTGCTGGGCGCCAGTAATGGTTCAAACAGGCAAACTGAGGAAGGAGTCATCTGCATCTGCTTCCCTTTTCTGCCACGTTTCTCCTCTGTTTGCCCACATTTCACCTTGATTTCCTTACAGCCCCCAAAGTTGTGCAGTTGCTCAAGTCACCTCTTTGAACAGGCAAAGCACCTTAGGCGCTCTGGAAGTGCGCTCAGAGTAACAACAGCTTGAAGCCAAAAGAGGGAGGGGGAAAAAAAAACCACCAAAAACCACCACCAACCACAACAAAGAAGAGGCCCCATCTTCACGACAAAAGTATACAGAGATAAAAGCAAAAGGACCCTGTTCAAACGTGGTTGTGGTCGCAGCACCTTACCATAGCTCTTCCTCGCCGACGCAGGGTGACAAATGCGCCCTAGAATTGATGACGAAGCGGCGGAGGTGACCGAACTGAAATCGATCTAAGCCTGATTTTTGGGGAACGGCTCAGGACAGCTTTCCTGACGTTCGCCAAAGGCAAAACCCGCGCCACTACCACCTGCCACTGCTACAGCTCACAACCACGCTTCAATGTGGCTTCCTACCGGCAGCAGCTGCGGCCGCCACGCGGTGCTTTTGCTGCATCACTCTAGCCACAGAAACACCACCAGATAGTCAAAAAAAAAACAACCCAAAAGGCAAACTAAATCCAGGCCCTCCCATCCGCTCCCCACCCCCTCCCCACCCATTTTATTGGTATTTTTTTTTCCCTCCAGAAGAACAGGAGCCATAGGTACACACAGATACACACACACAGAGGGGGTAGCTCAGGACTTTGGACAACTCAGGGAGGGGATGGCAGCGGGAGGGGTGCAACAACACAAAATGTCAAAAGAAGCCACTGCGCTTCTCCAGCCCTTTGCTACGTAGCTTGGAGGCCTCTGCTACACGTTTGAGAAAAGGAGAAGGAGAGAGGGAGCGAGATGCTTTCCGCCTCTTCCGGAAGGCTTTGGTAAAAAAGGGACTTGTGAGGTGTGGCAACCGCTAAGGTCTGCTAAGGCCAAAACCTCGGCAGCAAAGGGCGTGGGAGCAGAGAGAACCAGACAGGCAGAGACAGAAAGACAGACAGAGACAGTGCCAGAGATGAGTGCCAGTCCCAACTGAGGCGCAGGCGAGATGTATGTCGTCCTTCCACCGATCCTTGCTCCCATGGCGGGGGTGGGGGTGGGGGTGTGTGCGCGGGACTGTGCCGCAGGGCTTGGCTGCTCCAGGCCTTGCGCAGGCAAAAACGCCCTCCCGGGGCAGTTCTGCCTGGATAAGGACTGTAGGATTTAAGCCACCACCGGTTCTCTGTCTTCAGACACATTGATTGAGAGTGAAAAATGAACTTGTGAGGCTTAGTGTGGCCGGAGACGAGGGAGAGGGAAGCAAAGGGAGAAAAGGAAGAAAGGCAGGGGGATGGGTTGAAAGGGAGAAATGCAGAAGGTTAAGAGGGAGACTTGAGTATAGGCTGTCAGATATTCCAAAGAATGGGAGCATGAGCCCATGACAAATCATATGAAGCCTCTTGACACCAAAAGCAAGATGACTGCAAGGAAAGTTTCCATGCGCCTGCTCTAAGCCTGAGCTGCTTTACTGTAAAAATGAAAAAATGGCTAAAAGGAGCAATCACTGCACAGGTCTCCAAGGATTCTTGGGAGCCGAAGGCTTTCCTATCTCTCTGGCCATACTGCATCACTACTCAGGAATCAGCCAAGCCGCAACCCTCTCCTAACTTCCTACCAGAAACTGGAAGCTTCTCCAGAAGTGGAGGAGCTACAGCCCTTGGCTCTCCTGACCGCCTGACAAACACCAACTTGCCACCCAGCAGGCCCGGGCACAAGGGACCTAACCAACGCTTCCTAGGGGAAGTGATGCAAAAAGAAGGCTTTGGGGGTTCTCTGACGGTCTTCATGGGCTTCCAGCTTCCTGAAGCACCCAGGCCTATGTCTCTCCAGACGGATCGGATTGCACACAACATTGAACTTCCCTTTTTTTTTTTCCTCTCCTGTCACCTCTGCCATCAAAAATCCACCATTTTCATCGCTCCTCAAAGCAGTCCCAGCACTCACTGTCAGGAAACTGTGAACTGCTACAACCAGAGGGGAATTAACACAGGTAACTGTTCCACAAAAGCCTGCAGGTCACTAATGCCCTATGCTAACAGTTCTCATCTTGTACGCATATGTGCCCTTCTGGCTTATCCCATCTGCGCTATCATGTTGTGTACCTGTCAAAGGTACCTCCTCCTCCTCCTCCACCTCCTCTGTACCTCCTGCAGCCTTCACAGACATACTCAGGCACGCAAGCATGGAACCTGAGTGGGTTGGGTACCAGTCCAGATGGTTTTGCTCAGTCATCCTCCTGCACTCCCAGACACAGCTGATGCACACAGAAGTACTCACACATGCAGATGGTCTCAGAGGCACTGACAACAGGCGCACAGGTAGGTGCAAATCCTCCCTCCCCAACATCATTTCAAGACAGAATCAAACACACAACATCCCCACCTTCACGGGTACTTTGGTGCCCTGGATACACACATCCTCTCACCTCTACGTGCCTTTATGACTCTCACACATCTGCATGCCACTGCAGCTGGGCGAGCAGAGACTCATCCAGCTCAGTGGACACTGCTATCTGCATCACTTTGGTGAGAAATGAAGGGGCAGACACAGCAAGCTGCACACTAGCAGCGGAAAGGGTGAAGCAAGAAGGACCCTACGGACCAGAGGTGTGAACTTTTCTGTCTGACTGAGGAAGGAGGTTACATTCGCAGCACCACTGCACAGTACTTGCTGGTGACTCTGCCTTCCCAAACCAGGCTTTTGGGGTGATAAGCCTTTTAGAAGAAAGAACATCAGTAAGTTTGCAGATGACACCAAGCTAGGTGCAGGTGTGGATCTGTTGGAGGGCAGGAGGGCCCTGCAGAGGGACCTTGGCAAGCTGGATGGACGAGATTGAACAAGGCTAAGTGCAGGGTTCTACACTTTAGCCACAACAACTCTAAACAGCACTACTGGCTGTGGACAGAGTGGCTGGAGAGCAGCCAGGCAGAGAGGGACCTGGGGGGTGCTGGGAGATACTAGGCTGAACATGAGCCAGCAGTGTGCCCAGGTGGGCAGGACAGCCAAAGGCATCCTGGCCTGGATCTGGAATAGTGTGGCCAGCAGGACAAGGGAGGTTATCCTGCCCTTGTACTTGGCACTGCTCAGGCCACATCTTGAGTACTGTCTCCAGTTCTGGGCCCCTTAATTCAAAAGAGATGTTGAGGTACTGGAATGTGTCCAGAGAAGGGCAATGAAGCTGGTGAGGGGCCTGGAGCACAGCCCTGTGAGGAGAGGCTGAGGGAGCTGGGGGTGTCTAGCCTGGAAAAGGGGAGGCTCAGGGATGACCTCATTGCTGTCTACAACTACCTAAAGGGAGGTTGTAGCCAGGTGGGGTTGGTCTCTTCTCCCAGGCAACCACCAACAGGAGGGGACACAGTCTCAAGTTGTGTCGGGGGAGGTATAGGCTGGATGTTAGGAGGAAGTTGTTGCCAGAGAGAGTGATTGGCACTGGAATGGGCTGCCCAGGGAGGTAGTGAAGTCCCCATCCCTGGAGGTGTTCAAGCAAAGCCTGGATGGAGCACTTAGTGCCATTGGCTAGGGCTGGGTGCTAGGTTGGACTGGATGATCTTGGAGGTCTCTTCCAACCTGACTTATTCTATTCTATTCTATTCTATTCTATTCTATTCTATTCTATTCTATTCTATTCTATTCTATTCTATTCTATTCTATTCTAGTCTAGTCTAGTCTAGTCTAGTCTAGTCTATGCTAGTCTATGCTAGTCTATGCTAGTCTAGTCTAAGTCTATTCTACTTTGGGAATGAAATATTCCAAATTTGCTGACTTCTGTTTCACCTTCTAAAGCATTTCCTTTCTCATTTCTATAATGGGTAGCAATAATTTTTACCACCTGAATGTTTTCTTCCAAGTAACTTTAAGAGTTTTGCAAATACTAATGGCAATACTTTCTTAAGTGATGGAGAGACCAAGGTATATGGATCTAGTCAAAATACAAGGAATACAACTCCGAGGCACCACATATTACATTATGTTTCATCTCATTGCCTGAAATGTCATTCTTGGTCTTAGGACTTAAAGAGAGTAGATGTACATGTACAATACCGTCTCTGCCTTGGAAATAATTTTTTTCAATAGCAGATTGAAAAGTCCTCCTCTTCCTCTTCCTTCTTCCTTAAGAAGTGGCTGAAGAGTCTCCCAAAGTAGAATAACTGAATATTTCCAGCACATTTTGAAAGAAGTCTTCACTTTGTGGCTAGGAAATTAGCTGCGTAACACTTACTGAGAAGCAAAGCTCAGAACATGTAGTCTGAAAGCAAGGCAGATTAAAAGTGCATTTGGCAAAACCTATGCCACTCTCTGAAGTTCTCAAACCCACCAGATTTTTAACCTGCCCTGTGCCCTTTGCACCTATTCAGTTGTGTGAGATGCATCTGTGGAGTTGGTTGGTGGAGAGTGATTGGCATTGGAATGGGCTGCCCAGGGCGGGTGGTGGAGTCACCATCCCTGGAGGTGTTCAAGAAAAGACTGGATGAGGCACTTAGTACCATTGGATAGAGCTGGATGATAAGTTGGACTGGATGAGCTTCCAACCTGGCTGATTCTATGACTTTGGAGATGTCTCCAAGTTGCAGTAAGCAAGTGGGCCTAATATGATGCAGTTAGACTTACCACTTGACATCTCTCCATGCCATGGAGCTGTTTTAAGTGTGGGCTTCCTAAGAGCTTCAGAAAGATAATGTCAACCTAGGGGGGGGGCTACCTCCTGATCCTGTGCTTTCTGACAATGTTGGAATGCACTGCCATGTTCACAAAGGTATGCTGAGCTTGACATGCAAGTGCACACTCCCCCACAGGCATGCTGGTGGACACTGGAAACTCTCAGATAGAAACATCCACCCCTGAGCAGCTCAAAACTGCACAGTGTGACAGTCACATCGACTCAGAAGAGCTGTTTGCAGACTCAGCTCCAATACACAAGGACTCCTGTGTCTCCACCACCCATTCATGACACAAACAGGTATGAAATATCAATGCTGGCTACACATTTTCTTTCCCCCTCACCAAGGATTCAAGTCTCTGCACTCTCCCATGGATTAGTAACTCACACACAGGCATCCAAACCCATTCAGGAACACATACTACAATCTACAGAGTGCACACACAGACTCACACATGCACACTCACATCTACCTTAATCTAAGTGGCACTTAGACTTACCACTTGACAATACACAAGCACCCCCTGTGTCTCCACCACCCATTCATGATACAAACAGGTATGAAATATGGATGCTGGCTACACACTCTCTCCCCCCAACCAAGGATTCAAGTCTCTACACTCTCCCATGGATTAGTAGCTCACACACAGGCACCCAAACCCATTCAGAAACACAGACTACAACCAAGGGAGTGCACACACAGACCCGCACAAGCACACTCATGTCTATGTTAATGGAAAATTCCTTTTTAAGAAACTAAAACAATTGTCAAAAGGGAAGGAACAGGGTGTGAGGAACTGCACAAACAGATGCCAGCTGTTACCCACACACGTGCTGTGGAGCCTATCACTCGGGGTTCACAAGGCAACTACAGCTATCACAGCTCAGCAAATGCTGGATATGCTTGCCCTGGATGCAAACATCTGGAGAACCTCTCAGAGACTTAAGGCTGATGTGGCAAACACACCTGTGCCAGGTATCTCCAGCTCCCTTAACTGATTGCAATGAAAGCTGTCCCTTAGCTCCAAGAGCAGCACCTGCCATAACCCTACCACAAACATTCTTCATCTTCTGAGGAGTGGGGCAGAGACATCTTACCTGCACCTGACCAGGCTAACCTCTTCATTAAGTGGAGTTTATTGATATTTTAGAGTTTTTCTTTTTTCTTTTTCAGACTCCACATCTCTTGGAACAAGACAAGACAGTGTACAGAAACACAAGGCAGGGTTTGCTCAAACCCACAAACAGCAAGAAAGCAACAAGTTCCTGAGGGGAAGGGGAGAAACGTATCTGAGAAATTGCCTCACACTGCTTGGGAAGGTGACAACTGTCCATCCAAGATGGGCTGCTAATTCCAAAGCCCATTTGCTACAGATGTAACATACCAAAGTGCTGCTAGCAGGAAGGGAATCCAACAGGACAAACCAACATACAAAACATTCTCTTATTCAATAAGGGTTACAAGTGCAAAGGGGTTTCAGAACATTTCAGAACAAACTCCATCCATAGCTGCTGCTCATTTATCAGTGCATCAAAAGGTTGTGCAAGCTTTTAGTAACAAACATTAGGAACTAGTAGCAAAGGATTTGCCTGGATTAAAAAAAAAAAAAAAAAGAAAGAAAAGAAAAAAAAAAAAAAAGGAGAAGATTTAACCATGCCAGGTAACAAAAAGTCATGTGCAGAAATCTGTAGAAACTGTATAGAAGGAAAGGATTCTTTAGATGAAACAGAGGGGCCATCATCTTTAACACCCCTGCCCCAAGAGTCAGGGCTGCCCCTGCTGCCTCCTCAGCTAAGACAGGTGATGGCTGTTTGCACAAGGGCCATTTTTCATACACCTCTCTAAGCAGAATCTGGATGCTGGGCCTTGGCTGACACCAGCTTGAATTTAGACAGGGAATGGAGAAGAAAGGAAGCCCTGTCAATGGAAATGGAGCACATCAGTGTGATGGCCCTGGAGACTGAAGATCAGCACAGAGTGCAGTCAGCAGCAGCAGCGTGCCGAGAGGGAACACAGTTTAGCCTGCCTGAATGTAGCCTCTGAGAGCTGGGTGTCTAGAGAAGCCCAGCAAGCCCAGGCACTCACAGCCAGCCACTGGATGGCCTCCTCCAACTAATTCTCCCTGTTGAGGATACCACCCTGTTGAGGTGTGCATTTCCCTCCACTAAGTGTAAGTGGAAGCCTGTGTGCCTATCTGCCTTCCTCTTAGATGAGTAAAGGAAAACGAGATGCACATCCAAGTGCCTTAACTCATGACAGAAAAGATTTTCTTGTTTAATCTATAGGGAACTACTACAAATGTCTTCCAAAGGATCCATTAAGCTTTTTTCCTCTAGTAAAGTGTTCTAACTATGACAGACCTCAGTTTCTTTATTCTCTCCTTTCTGTTCGGAAGGCTCTTGTACAGATTCAGATGCATCAGTGGGGAAAGTCTTCTTGATTTTCAGCACCATTCATCTCCTGTTAAGCCACATCTATCTCCTCAACTGCTTCTAGGGATTAGAACTGAACTCTTCCACAGTCTGAATGCTACTGCTGTTTAGTTTTCTCGTAGTAAGTGTGGTATTAAAAAAAAAGGCTTTAATTTAGTTCTTTAACAACTTCATTTTACTCATCATTCTAACTTCCCTCTACAAAGTCAGTCATAGAATCATAGAATCAGTCAGGGTTGGAAGGGACCACAAGGATCATCTAGTTCCAACCCCCCTGCCATGTCCAGGGACACCCTACCCTAGGTCAGGCTGCCCACAGCCTCAGCCAGCCTGGCCTTAAACACCTCCAGAGATGTGGCCCCAAACACCTCCCAGGGCAACCCATTCCAGGCTCTCACTACTCTCATGGTGAAAAACTTCCTCCTATCCTAATATCCAGTCCAATCCTAATATCTATCTAGTAAAGGGGTAAACAAAATAGCCTACAACATTCTGTTGCAACGATTTTTTTTTTGTGCCCAGAAAGCCAGACATTTGAGAGACGTAGAACAGGAGTCAATTTTCAGTTAGAAATTATTTTCTTGTTCTTCCAATGGACAAGGGAAAACAGATTAAGTGTAAAAGAAAAAGGTCTCATTTATTCTGAACCTAAGTCTTGCAACCTGGGTAAACGTCTGTTTCAGAACTGAAAACCACCAACCACAGACATTAAACTAGGACTGAGAGGAGGAAGATTTTGTCTGGAAGGTTCCAAGTGAGGTACTTTGATTTTTTTTTTCAACGTGTTGCCTGCATTTCCCCCCCCGCCAACCCCAACCACACTGCTGAGTCAGTGCCATGCTGTCACTCTTCTGCTTGCCTCACCAGCACAACCCAATTCCAAGCTGGAATATCCACTAGACAGCCACATCATTTTGCAAATTCCCTAATTGACTGGCTCTTCATTAACAGTTTCACAGTAATCTTCTATCCACCTTTTCATTTGTCTCGCCTTGCTAAGGTGGATTTTGCAGGGCAACTTTTGCCTGTGCTTCATAAACCCAGTGGGGTCCTTCGTAGTCTTTCTCTGACAATCTCTGTGCTTCCTGACTGTCCTTTGTCTATTTCTTCTGTAATACTATATCCACTCACTCTTCCCAAAACCCCTTCAAAAAAACCCAACAAAAACACCAGAGGAAAAAGTTTGCCTGATCTGATTTACTTCTTGAACACCAACTGCTCATTTCAGTCTCCATGGCTCATTCCATCCTTCACCTGTCTGCTGAGATGGGCACCACTGGGCTAATCGATGCCAATTTGCCTAGTAGAATCTGTGAGTTGGTTGCAAAGCCCCAAAAAATTGGGTTGAGACTTTGGCCTTTTGCCTTTCTTTTGGGCTTTCTGCTTTGCTTTTATTTTATCTATTTTTTTTCTCCCCTGAATCAGAAACTGAATACCAGGAGTAGGTTCCTCTAAACAGAGATGATTTGGTCACTATTTCTTTTGGAGGCAAACCTGGGTAAGGAGGCACAGGGAGGAATCCTGATTTGGTTCCCACAGTTCCACCTCACAAAGAATTTGCCTTTAGATCTCTGTGGGGTGGAGAGTACTCAACTGCCATGGAAAGCAAAGCATAACCCTGGGCAGACCAAAGTGCTGGCCTGGGACTGTCCTAGCAGCTTCCCATGGCATGAAGCAGCTTTTTTTTTTCACTTACACTCCACATTTCCCATGACTTTTCCTGCTATACAGTTTAATTCATGCCAGGCAGGTTATGAAGGGAAGAAAATGATGCAACAGTTTTAAAAAAAAAAAACCAAAAAAAGTCTTTTAAAGTCGTTCCAAACTTTAAACCAGAATAAGAAGAAAACAAACGAGAAAAAAAAAACAAA
>VWZI01017612.1:50382-86838 GCA_013396835.1 Psilopogon haemacephalus | reverse complement strand
AAAAAAAGACCCGGGAAAGACAAATGAATGTTAGAGCAGGCACGATCATGGACAGACGCCAGCTACTTACGTTCACCTCGGTGATTGCTATATCAACAATGCTACCCACAACAATCAAGGCGTCAAATGTATTCCATGCATCACAGAAATAGTGCTGCATGTGGCAGAGAAGCCAAGGAAAAAAGAGAGAGAGAGAAAGGAAAGGAGGGAGGGAGGAAGGGAGAGAAAGAAAGAATGAGAGAGAGAGAGAGAGAGAAAGAAAGGGAGAAAAGAAGAGGGAAGGGGAAAAAAAGCAAAAGAAAACAAAATAAAATTAAAAAAAACAAAAACGAAAGGGTGAAAAGAGGGAGAGAAGAGGGGAAAAAAAATAAGAAAAGAAAGAGGTTACGTGGGCATATTAAATAGTCTCTTACCACTCTACAGTATTGGTTGCTCAAACCTCTGTAACGTTTCACATGATGGAGGGTATCAACAAAAGCCTGGTTAGTCAGAAAGTTACACTCAAGCATGTCTACCTTTTGGAGGGNATCTTAAAATAGAAGATGTTCCAAAGAAGAAAAAGAAAAAAAAAAAAAAAAAAAAAAAAAGCACACACACCCCAAACTCTGTGCGCTTTCACCAGTCACAGCCTTGGGGCAAGCTATGACAAGTGAAAAAGAAGGAGGCATTTTCCCCTCCTCCTTTTTTTTTCCCTGGGAGAAGGAGAAGGACGACGGCAAGTTCAATAAAAGCATGATTAGAGGGGGGGCAGGGAAACAGAAAAAAAATAAAAAGAGAAGAGAGAGAGAGAGAAAAGAGAGAGGGGAAAGAGAGAAGGAACAGCAGAGGAGGAGGAGATGGTGGTATCCTGGGGAGGGTAGAGTAATACTCACATTAGTTTCACTGAGAATGACGTCTATAATGCTGCCAATTACGATGAGGAAGTCAAAAACATTCCAAGGATCACTAAAGTAACCCTACATAAGGAAGGGGCAGGCAGGATGGGGATTAAAAAGGAATGTTAGACAGACAAAAACAGTTCAAAGTTACCATTAGAATCACTGCCCTGATACCTCAGAGGGTATTCCTCTCAAGTCTACTTGTTGCCTCTTAAGCTGCAGCCCAGTTCTGGGATCCCTGGCAGGTGTGAGCAGTCCCTGTGCAGCTAATGTGATCCCAGGGCAGCCACCTTGCCCTCTGGCGAAGGGAAATCACACAGGCCACTTTGAGCATGGCTGCTCACAGGAGTAAGGCTTGCAGGACCAGCTCCTCCAGACATCTCTGATTGTTCCCTTCCCCACTGATTTGGCTGACGGAAGAGTACGGGAACAGTATCATGTGGTTCTCTGCCCTTCTGCTGGTGAGAACATCAATCCACCAGGCTGTGTCCCAGATGTGACACTGTGCTGGCACTGGGAACAGTCAGCTTGCTGCCTCGCCGTGAAACACAGGGCACCGGTAGGCTGGGGGATCAGTGATTTAAACCTCATTGGCTGTCACCTTCATCTTTACCCTGCCACAATGAGCATCCTGCCAGTAATTAGCCTGAGTGTCTGTTACTAGTGCTTTAGCTCCTGTCTTAGACCTGCAGAGCAAGACTGGGCACCTCTGTTAGTCTGAAAGCACCTCTGTGCCACAAAGCAAAGGGGTGAACGCAGCACCTCGCTGACATGTCCCACCAGGGAGGACAAGGGGCAAGGACCAGAGCAAAGAGAGCTTTAGCTGAGACCTGCTGCTCACTCCTTGCCAAAGACAGTGCCACAGCATCACTGACACATTCGCTGTGCAGGACAAGCTGTGGCAGATCTGCTAGCATATGCTAAACTCACACCTTTACTTTGCTGTTCAGAATCACTTGAGGAGCTGCCTCCAACACCTCATTCTCCTAGGCAGAGCTCAGGAGTGGCTAATCAGCACCATTTACTGTCCCCATCCTGCCTAATGTTTAGCTGGATAGGCCACAGGGACACAGGCCTCTTTTGGAAAAGGTTGTGTTCAGCTCAGGGAAAGAGCTTTTGTATCTAAACTTCCTGTGGAAGTCAATGCCATGAGCAAAGAAATTTTTTTTCTTGGCTCACTGAACACCTGTGCCAAGCTCTTCCTCACCTTCAGTGGTCTTAAAAGGGGCTGAAGAGACAAAATCCTCCACACTCCTTTTCTGTATTTGGTTTTGTGAGCATGGGCTAATATGACCTCCCTGTTTCCCAGCTGCAGTATGTCTCCAGTGAGACTGCAACTGCTATTCTTAGCCAGAGACACAGGTCATGGGTAAAGTGTGAGTCTGTGTTCCCAGGCAGCGTTGCAGAAAGCAAAAAAGGGAGAAAAGGAAGAAAAAAACCCCAACAACAACAAACTCAAAGAATCCCAGCACTGGTACTGGGATTTCAGGTTCACAAGCCAGGCTTGGGAGCCTGAAGTTACAGTGGGATCAGCCATCACATAGAGTGGGCACTGGCAAAAAGTGTCTTTCTAAATGCTGAAACATTGCCTCCAGGATGCTTTGAGGCTCACAGCCATAAACTGCATTATGCTTGGGACAAGGGGAAAAAAAAAAATAAAAAGAAGAGAAGCAGAGAAAGCCACTGCCCGGCTCATTCCACAGCAGTGAAGGGAGCTGGTATAGTGGATTTTGAAATCTTCTCCTTGAAACAGAAGGAAAAAAAAAACCCAAACCTAACCCCTAAACCTTATTCTGCAGCCTCTACTAGGGTTGCTCCTAGCAGATCTACACTGGGAGTAGCAATCATCCCATTACTACACAATTAGCTACAACAGGAAGGAAGGAAACAGGAGCGAAAGCAAATTCAGAGAATATTATTATTATTCAGCATCCAGCCTAGAAAATACACAACAATATTAGAATGAACTCCGCAGTGATGTCCAGCACCATTAGCAACCAGATGGACCTGGAATAAAACTGTAATTAGACTTCACCAAGAGGAAGGGGAGGGAGAGAACAGCAGATTGGAGAGGCAAATGCATTCTGCATAAATGAAGGACAGAGACAGATCAGACAAAGTTGCAAAAAAGGGCCTTTGCAGCCTGGTGTGACCTTGGCAGGCAGCACACTTGCAGGAACAAAAAGAACCGAGTAGAAGACAAACAGACCCAATCCTCCTGCCCCTGCTGCTGTGCACAGTCTTGCTGAAGGCAATGGCACTGCTCACATGCCAGACGAACGCATGCATTTACAGCATGGCTCTGTGTGTGTGTGTCCCCCCCTTTTCCTTCTCCAATTGCAGAGTTCAGGAAATATTAAGGATTGCAGCAGGAACCCAAACAGCTCCAGAGTTTGCTTTTGGGCAGCTGCGAAGGGCAAAGATCCAAAATCTGCCGTTCAGGTTTTGCCCATGCAAACGATGACTACTTTTGCAATCTGTGGTTCCTGTTTCCACCGTGTTTGACAGCCTACTGCAAAAACTGTTTCTGCTGTAACCAGCTTTCTTTTTACTCAACATGGAGCCCAATGGCCATTCCTGCTGACTGAACAGCATTTGCTGCTGCTGGTGCAAAGCCCAGGTTGACAAGCAGCATCAAATCTGCCCTCAGGTGACCACTGAAGCCAGGGAATTAAATCTCACGCTGATGGAACCTCGCTGGCAGCAATGGCACTGCGCTGCCACAGCTGGCACATCTCAGGGGAGAGATCCAGGCCTGGAAAGAAAAGGTCCCTTTCTCGTTGCCTTCACAAACAGTTGCTTTGGACCTCTTTGGACAGCACAACATATCTGAGGTCGCTCTGCTAACTTTGGTGGTGTTGCTCCAGATTCACACTCTTTTTTTTTTTTTTTTCCTTTCCCCCAGGATGCTCTGCTGAGTCTCATCAGCCAGCTCCTTGCTCCAAGGTTAAATGGGATCCCAGAAAGAGCATCACCACGGCCTGTTACTGCGTGGCTGTGAGGGGGCCTGAGAGAGCTCTTCTCTTCCTCCTGTACCTCTTAGATGAGTGGCAGCCAGGAACCATGGATACGAATGCAGTTTTACTCAACCCCGCATCCAGGACGCCAATGCCGAATTAAGGGGAACACATGAAATTTTAAAACCTTCCTGTCCTCCTCACCTGTTCCCTCTGTGTTTCAAACAGAAGGGTGAAAAACAGGAAGATATTATTCACAGTAAGACAGCTCGAAGGAAACAGAAGAGAGAAGCTTCATTTGCGTGCAAGGTAATGGGACCCTTCCTTAAGAAGCCAACCCTCCACGGAGAGGTTAACCTACAAATGGCAATGTGGAGTAGTAGCTTTGGAGTAGACCTCCTGATCTCGTCAGGGGACCATGAGTGTAGATCCAGAGCCAACTTATACCCTTTTGGCACTTGTCTCTCGTGACCTCAGAGCACCTCTTCAAGCCACATTCCTCACTGGAGCGTACCAGGGTGGCTAATGAAAGACAAGAAGAGCTTTTGCTCTAACAAAGAGGTTTCACTTCCAAACTACTTTTGCCACCAGAAAGTTCTGTAGACTTCACCCCAGGGGATGGAGGTCTGACTGGAAATGAACTGATGGCATCATTTGTTTGTTTTTGTTTTTAGGACAGGAATTTAGAGTGTAATACCATATTTTACTTGATGCTTGACCCCAATTTAGCTGTATAATTGCATGCCACATAATGGCAGCCTCAGGGGCTTACTGGGGACTAGCAGTTGGCCTCACTCGTGGGATGTCTTTGGAGATCCATGAAGCTTTTGTGGAGAAAGGAGGACAGAAAGAGACGAGGAGGATTGGACTGAATACTCAGGAAACATGAAACAGCCCCACCATTAGAGTACAGTTTTCCCCCCACTTTTTTTGGGTATTTGTCCAGAGATGGCACAGGACAAATGCGCCATCAGGTGATCAATAGGTTAATGAAAGGCTGAGCAGAAATATGCAGTGGCTGATTGGAATGGAATCTCATTTGAGCAAGGGGAGCAGACACTGGAGTGTTTCAGAATGCGTAAGCCAATCATTTTTAGGTTTCCCAGTTGCTGAGATCACCTAGCATGGAAGCTAGGGTTTGTTTAAGGTGCTCCTGGAGCCACTGAAACCCCTGGAGGCAGCTTCTTCTACTTTTTGAGACCTTCCCTGTGGGATATAAGAAGCCTCATTAACAGCAGGGAAAACTGCCCATTGGAGTCTCTCTGAAGGTCTGAGCTCAGAGTCACCTAGGGCCCACAATAAGAACGTTTGGTGGCCACAGAATTATGCATCTACACTGAAGCACAGGAATCCTCACAGGAAGGGTGATGTTGAGTCATGGTAGCAGCTGGGTTTTGAGCATCCAGCCCTGTGGGAGCTGTAGGGCCACTTGTCTCTTAATTGATGTGCAGGGTTTTTTTTTGTTTTTTTTGGCTTACTGCAAAGTTTTAATTTCCATCTCCTACAAGGTGGCTGGCAAAATTCACCAAACTCTACCATGAGAAGATGAAGAGCACAGCAAGGGTCAAGGCTATTCACTAAGTGGCATCTGAATGTGGCCCTAATGGTCCCCAGTGGGAGAAGAAATTAAGCACTTCTGCTATGAGGAGAGACTGAAAGAGTTGGGGCTGTTGAGTGTGGAGAAGAGGAGGCTGCCAGGTGACATTCTTGTGGCCTTCCAGTTTCTGAAGGGGCCTACAAAAAGGCTGGGGAGGGACTTTTGAGGCTATCAGGGAGTGAGAGGACTAGGGGAAATAGAGCAAAGCTGGAGGTGGGGAGATTCAGACTGGACATGAGGAGGAAGTTCTTCAGCATGAGAGTGGTGAGAGCCTGGAATGGGTTGCCCAGGGAGGTGTTTGGGGCCACATCCCTGGAGGTGTTTGCAGCCAGGCTGGCTGAGGCTGTGGGCAGCCTGCTCTAGGGTAGGGTGTCCCTGGGCAAGGCAGAGGGGTTGGAACTAGATGATCTTTGTGGTCCCTTCCAACCCTGACGAATTCTATGATTCTAAGATGCTGTAATGTCATAGGGAAAAAGGGAAAGAGATGCACACATCTATGTAAGAATATAAAAGTCAATCATTAAACAGAAATTAAGACATAGAGATACAGTACACAGCCTAAAAGAAAAGCAAACTACAGGAGAACCTTCCTACCACTTCTCTGAAAGAAACCTGCATGGTAAAAAGACAAGAGCAGGATCTGTCTGAATCAGCTAGAAAGAGTATATGGTGGACACTGAGTTCTGCATTGGACAGCAATGTGCCCTTGTGGCCAGGAGGCCAGTAGGACCTTAGGGGGCATTAAGAAGAGTGTGTCCAGCAGATCAAGGGAGGTTCTGCTGCCCTCTAGTCCTGCACTCTCCAGTTCCAGAGGGACAGGGATCTACCAGAGAGAGTCCAACATAGGGCTACAAAGATGCTAAAGGGAATGGAGCACTGCCTGATGAGGAGAGGCTGAGAGCCCTGGGGCTGTTCAGTCTGGAGAGGAGAAGGCTGAGAGGGGATCTGAGCAATATCTGTAAATAGCTGAGGTCTGGGGGTCAGGAAGGAAGGGACAGGGACAGCCTCTGCTCACTGGGATAGAACAAGTAGCCTTTGGTCACTGGGATAGAACAAGAGGCAAGGGATGGAAACTACAGCACAGGAACTTGCAGCTCAACATGAGGAAGAACTTCTTGACTGGAAGGGTCCCAGAGCACTGGCAGAGGCTGCCCAGAGAGGTTGTGGAGTCTCCTCTGAAGCCTTTCCAGCCCTGTCTGGATGTGCTTCTGTGTGACCTGTGCTGGATTCTCTTGTCCTGCTCTGGCAGGGGGGTTGGACTGGAAGAGCTCCAGAGGTCCCCTGTGATCTCGTGATACAGGAAGGAGAGAAATAGGCTGGTAATTCTGAGCAACTGGGTGGTTTTTTTTGTTTTTGCTGATGGGAAAAGGCACCAAAGCTGCCTTTGCTGGAGATTTGCAGAACGAGAGGAGATGCTAGTTTGTTTGTTGCTTAGGTGAATTAATTTCTGAAAGTGCTGCAGGCTGTGTGGAGCTGCCAGAGGCTGTTATCAGGCTTCACTAAAAGAGGCTTTCCCTGTAAAAGTATTTGTTTGCAAAGGGAGCAGTTTCATTGGAAATCAGAAATCGAATGAAACTATGTTTCCACAGTGCTGTGACTCTTGGCATATCTTCTCATAGCAGATTTAAGTGAACAGATCCTAAACGACTTTCATAGAATCCTAGAATCTGTCAGGGCTGGAAGGGACCACAAGGATCAGCCAGTTCCAACCCCCCTGCCGTGCCCAGGGACACCCTACCCTAGAGCAGGCTGCCCACAGCCTCTGCCAGCCTGGCTGCAAACACCTCCAGGCATGTGGCCCCAAACACCTCCCTGGGCAACCCATTCCAGGCTCTCACCACTCTCATGCTGAAGAACTTCCTCCTCATGTCCAGTCTGAATCTCCCCACCTCCAGCTTTGCTCTATTTCCCCTAGTCCTCTCACTCCCTGATAGCCTCAAAAGTCCCTCCCCAGCCTTTTTGTAGGCCCCTTCAGATACTGGAAGGCCACAAGAAGGTCACCTGGGAGCCTCCTCTTCTCCAAACTGAATAGCCCCAACTCTTTCAGTCTGTCCTCACAGCAGAGGTGCTGCAGCCCTCTGAGCATCCTTGTGGACCTTTACCAAGCTACAATAGCTCCTGCCCCCAAACAGGGATTTGTGTCAGATGCAAATTCTGTTATCCTCTGATAACCATTTAGCCATAGCAGCAATCAAGGAAATTAGCAGAACCTAATAGAGAAGGAATAAAGTGGAGGATGCAGCTGCTTGGAGCTCCTGGCACGCTGCAGGAAAAGAGCAGCTCTTTGCATATTGTCTATGGGCTCTCAGCCACTGCTGGATTAATTCTGAGTCACAGACTCCCTGCAGCTCACCTGCCAGTTGCTGTAATAAGTCACCGCTGCAGGGAATTGCACAAGGCCTGCTTGTACTCCATCAAGTCAGGGGTTCAAAGGAGAAGAGGAGCTTTCAGCTCTGAAAGTCTGAAGAAGGCTCCTACCTCTCTCTCCTTACTCCATAAAAAAACCCAGGACCAACTGGTAGACCAAGATAGGTGCTTAATAACTGTGATGTTTCCCCTTATCCACTCTCGTGCTGCTTCATGCTGGCTCTCACTGGCAGGTGAAGCAGCTGTCCCCGGTGGGGGGGAGTCTGAGGGCATCCTGGGCAGACAGAAACAATTCTGTTGGAGCAGTTGAATGGCCCTGGGATCGGGAAAAGACCCAAAATGTTTATTTCTGGGTCACTGGGATAAACCTGGGGTGCTTGGTTACTGGTTAAAGGTGAGCACCTTCTGATTTTTGTTTGAGAGTCTGCAAGGTCTAAAGAAAACTAAGAGTGACCTTCCAGCCCCTCTTACAAGAGGGATGTGGACATGCTGGAGTGTGTCCAGAGAAGGGCCACGAGGATGCTCAGAGGGCTGCAGCACCTCTGCTATGAGGACAGACTGAGAGAGTTGGGGCTGTTGAGTCTGGAGAAGAGGAGACTCCCAGGTCACCTTTTCGTGGCCTTCCAGTATCTGAAGGGGGCCTACAAAAAAGCTGGGGAGGGACTTGTTAGGCTTTCACAGAGTGAGAGGACTAGGGGGAATGGAGCAAAGCTGGAGATGGGGAGATTCAGACTGGATGTGGGGAGGAAGTTGTTCAGCATGAGAGTGGTGAGAGCCTGGAATGGGTTGCCCAGGGAGGTGTTTGGGGCCACATCCCTGGAGGTGTTTGCAGCCAGGCTGGCAGAGGCTGTGGGCAGCCTGCTCTAGGGTAGGGTGTCCCTGGGCATGGCAGGGGGGTTGGAACTGGCTGATCCTTGTGGTCCCTTCCAACCCTCCCTGACTGATTCTATGATTCTATGAGTCTTCCCTGTGGACCAATACATTCACCAGACCAAAAAAAAAAACCCAAGGTCTGAAAAGCCATCATCTAGAAAACCTTAAACATTGCTGGGACTGTGTAATCTCTTGTGGCACAACAGATCCTCCTTTAAGGCTCTCCGTACTCGCTATCGACATAGGGAACATGCCTAGAATGGTCTTTATGACAGCTGCTCTGTAAGCTGAGAGTTCCCATTCCCAGCTCTTGCAATCCAGCTCATTACACCCACGAGGGCCTCCGTGCCCACCTACACGGTGCTGCAGTTACCTCACACCGCTGTATTCCATTTACTGCAAACTGGCAGGCAGCAGACAAGCACTCAGCCACGTGGAAGGCTTGAAGTGCAATGCCATGGGCCCCAGGTCCCCCAAAGGCTGGGAAATAAAAGCATGCCAAAGACAACATGGAAGCACTTATGATGGAAAGATCTCTGAGAGGTGGCAAAGGTTGTTATTTCGAGGCAAAATGCTGAGGAGGCCTGAGGAAATGATAACAATAAACCGTGCTGGAACAGGATGATTCAACTTTCTGACACCGATGTCATTTTTTGGCCTGGATTGCTCTTAGCTGCCCATGAAGGGAGAGTGAGTAAGTGCTTCAGAACAGTAGTGCCTAAGGCTTTCATCATATAAATGTTTGGAATGGAAGCAGAATATCAGAAAGATCTCAGATGAATTCTGCTCTCCACCTAGAAAAAAGTAAGAGAAATGTTTTTGGTTTGGTTTTTTTTTTTTTTTTTGAGCAGCTGTAAGACAAGGAGCAATGGATGAAAACTGGAACAGAGAAGGTTTCACCTCAACATGAGGTTGTCCAGAGACATGAGGGTGTCCAGAGAAGGGCCACGAGGATGCTCAGAGGGCTGCAGCACCTCTGCTGTGAGGACAGACTGAAAGAGTTGGGGCTATTCAGTTTGGAGAAGAGGAGGCTCCCAGGTAACCTTCTTGTGGCCTTCCAGGATCTGAAAGGGGCCTACAGAAAAAGCTGGGGAGGGACTTTTTAGGCTCTCAGAGAGTGACAGGACTAGGGGGAATGGAGCAAAGCTGGAGGTGGGGAGATTCAGACTGGATGTGGGGAGGAAGTTGTTCAGCATGAGAGTGGTGAGAGCCTGGAATGGGTTGCCCAGGGAGGTGGTTGGGGCCAGATTCCTGGAGGTGTTTGCAGCCAGGCTGGCAGAGGCTGTGGGCAGCCTGATGTAGGGTAGGGTGTCCCTGGGCATGGCAGGGGGGTTGGAACTGGATGATCCTCATGGTCCCTTCCAACCCTGACTGATTGTATAATTCTATGAGGAGAAACTTCTTCACAGTGAGGGTGACAGAGCACTGGCACAGGCTGCCCAGAGAAGTTGTGGAGTCTCCTTTTCTGGATCCTTTCCAACCCTGTCTGGATGTGTTCCTCTGTGACCTGTGCTCTGGCTAGGGGGGTTGGACTTGAAGAGTTCCAGAGGTCCCTTCCCATCCCTAACATCCTGTGAGCTGCTGATTTTAAGCCTGGGGAAGCAGAAATGTAGAAAACTAAAATCGCCAAGGTTCTACAAAAGGCAGATGAATGATAGAGAAAACAAATCAATGCTTTTAGACCTCAGAGAGGTGATGAGTCGGCAGTGGAGATGCCACCTCCTAATGGAAGCTGTACCACAGTGTAAACTCACATTTGTGAGAACTCTTACTAACCCTTAAAACCAACCCCACATGAAGTAACAAAAGGTTTGGGATTGTGCTTTCCTTCTGAGAGTGCAGAGCAAGTCACTTTCCCCCTGGAACTGTTCCCTTCTCATGCTGCTGCAGGAGCCCCTTGTTTGCCACCCCACTGGGCTTTCAATGCTGGGTGTAAAGGATTAAGCCCACCTGGAGCCTTCTGACTCCTCCCTGGGGGTGGTCTGACGCAGGTATGTTTAGCCCCATCCCACTTCCTGCCGAGGACTGCTATAAAAGGGGGTCTTCTTGTCTTCTCTCTCTCTCTCTCTAGTCCTGCCTGCCTGACCAACTCCTTGCTGTTCTGCTGCCAGTCCACCACGTGCTCTCCAGCCAACACGTGGAGGAACATCACCATTTTACCTTTGGGACTCTGACTAACTGCATTCCACCATCAAAATCCTGCATCCTGCTTCATCCACCATCAAATCATCCATCCCAGCGTTTGGACTCAACTCCCATTTCACGGGTTATATTTTTCAATTTGTGTATTTTGTTCCCTTTCCCTCCCTTTATCCTCTAATACCTCTCATTTTCCCTACCTCGTGTTTTGGGTTCCCTCTTTCCCGTTTTCTGTACCTCTCCTTACCTCCTATTTATTGTTAAAGTTTATCTCTTTTTACTTCCAAATTGAGTCGAGTATTTATTGAGCTTTCTGAGCTCGGGGTGTGTGGGGGGGGAGGGGATAGCCTAAACCCAATACACTGGGTGAATAATTACCTTTATCCAAAAGTTAAGGGTAATAGCTAATAGAACACTTCCCATGCTGCTGCATGCTGCAGTCATATCATTATTTTCCATCACTTCTGGTGACGTTAAAACCCCACCAAGTGCCAGACTGAAAAGAAAACTGTCACAAGGTTGCGGCAACAGGCAAATCACCAGGGCATGTTGCCCTGAAGGAAAGGTCCCTCTCTCACTGAGGTGCTTACGCAGTTTCTTTAACAGGTTGGGTTTTTCGTTGGTTTTCTTTTTTTCTTTCCCCCCCCACCCTGCCGACCAAAGTCCCCACTGAACCTTCTGAAAGCTGGAGGAGTGGCTGGAGAGGGGCCTGGTGGGAAAGGACCTGAGGGTGTTGGTGCACAGCGGGTGAACCAGTTACAAGTGGAGTCCCTCAGGGCTCAGTTTTGGGGCCAGCCTTGTTTAATCTCTTCATCAATGACCTGGCTGGGGGGATCAAATGCAGCCTCAGCAAGTTTGCAGATGGTTGCCCACAGGGGTGGTTGGGGCCACATCCCTAGAGGTGTTTAAGGCCAGGCTGGATGAGGCTCTGTCCAGCTTAATCTAGGGTAGGGTCTCCCTGGGCATGGCAGAGGGGTTGGAACTAGATGATCCTTGTGGTCCTTTCCAAGCCTGACTGATTCTATGAAGTTCTTTACTGAGTGGGTGGTCAGGCACTGGAGGGGGCTGCTCAGGGAGGTGATGGAGTCACCATCCCTGGAGGTGTTTAAAAGAAGAGTGGATGTGGCATAGCTTGAGGCTATGGTCTGGTGATGAAGGATGCTGGGATGAAGGTTGGACTGGATGATCCTGGTAGTCCTTTCCAACCATAGCAATTCATAGTGTTTAGATGTGCTGAGGGACTTGGTTTCGTCAAGGACTTGTCAGTGTGAAATTAAGGATTGGACTTGATGATCTTGAAAGTCTTTTCCAATCTAAGAAATTCTGTGATTCTGTGATTGCACAGCTCTGGCTGATCAGTGTTTAGCAGTTTCAGACATTCTGTGTAGTAATTAGCGGATCTATTTTGTGCACAGAAAATTGCTGGCCTCAGCCTCCAGGAAGGAGAACATCCTGCATTTAAATGGTGACTGTAACCATGGGAAGCAGCCCATCAAACAGCCTTTTTGTCTCTCTCTAGTTGCTTCCAATACAACCAGAAAAGCCCAAGGGTGGTTTTCTTTTTTTTTTTTGTGTGAAGAGGGAAGTTTGTTCTGTACACTCACTTAATTCTTAGCCTCTTTTTTGGAGGCACCAACAAAGAAGCTAATGAAGAGCCACTCTGCTCCTGCTTTTCCATAAGGAAAGGGGAAAGACATAAGCGTGCTTCATACAGGATGTCAATCAGTAGTCAGAAGGAAGACTTGGATGTTTCCTGACCAAGATTCTACTAGAGGCATAAGCCAGTTCTGGTCCCCTTAATTCAAGAGAGATGTTGAGGTACTGGAATGTGTCCAGAGAAGGGCAACAAAGCTCGTGAGGGGCCTGGAGCACAGCCCTGTGAGGAGAGGCTGAGGGAGCTGGGGGTGTGCAGCCTGCAGAAGAGAAGGCTCAGTGCAGACCTCATTGCTGTCTACAACTACCTAAAGGGAGGTTGTACCCAGGTGGGGTTGGGCTCTTCTGCCAGGCACCCAGCAACCGAATGAGGGGATGCAGTCTTGAGTTGTGCCAGGGGAGGTATAAGCTGGATGTTAGGAAGAAGTTCTTGCCAGAGAGAGTGATTGGCATTGGAATGGGCTGCCCAGGGAGGTGATGGAGTCGTCATCCCTGGAGATGATCCAGAAAAGCCTGAATGGAGCACTTAGTGCCATTGGCTAGGGCTGGGTGCTAGGTTGGACCGGATGATCTTGGAGGTCTCTTCCAACCTGTTTTATTCTATTCTATTCTATTCTATTCTATTCTATTCTATTCTATTCTATTCTAATTTATATATATTAATATTCCAATTGGAGTGAGCTCCAACAAGGCCCAAGGCCAGGTCCTGTACTTGGGCCACAACAACCCCAAGTAATGCTCCAGGCTTGGGGCACTGTGGCTGGAGAGCTGCCTGGCAGAAAGGGACATGGCGGCAGCAGAGTGTAATGGAGAAGCAGCTGAATATGAGCCAGCAGTGTGCCCAGGTGGCCAAGGAAGCTGAAGGCATCCTGGCTGGGATTAGAAATGCTTGGTGCAGCAGGAGAAGGCAGGTGATTGTGCCCTTGGACTCTGCTCTGGAGAGGCCACACCTTGAACATTGTGTTTAGGTTTGGGCACCTCAACACAAGAGGGATGGTGAGGTGCTGGAGTCAGTGCAGAGGAGGGCAACGAGGCTAGGGAAGGGCCCAGAGAATAAATCTGATGAGGAGAGACTGAAGGAGATGGAGATGGTTAGTTTCAAAAGAGGAGGCTGAGGGGAGACTTCATCACTGTCTACAGCTATCTGAAAGAGGTTGGTGCTGGTCTTTTCTCACAGGTAATTAGTGACAGAACAAGAGGGAATGGCCTCAAGATTAGGAAGATTTTTTTTTTTTCCAACAACAGTGGTGCTGCTCATGGAGGTGGGGAAGTCACCAACCCTGGATGTGTCTAAAGGTCATCTGGATGTGGTGCTGTGTTGGTTTGAGCTAATTGGAGAATTTGAGTGAAAAATTAGACTATTGCCTGAGAGAGAGTTAAACCTACAGTGTCACTTCACTGAGTTTCACTGAGACAGAGAAAAAGAAAAATGTTTTGAGAAATGTTCTGAAAACATCCAGATAAGCCAGTCTGCTTGCGGGGCCAGCCTGCTCTGGGTCCGTGCTGGCTTCAGCAGCTTCTTTCCTTTGTCTTTCTGCCTTTGAACTAATTCAGAGTTAAATCACTAAAACGACTAATTTCTTCTCCTATCATTAATCTCCCTGATCTTCAGCTTATCTGCAGCATCATCAAGTGGTGAGATAAAGCTGGGGGAAAGGGGGAAAGGTGGTAGGGGGATTTGGTTTCCCTCTCTTGGGGATTTTGGTCTCCAGGAGGGGTGTGGTGTCTGTATTACTTTTTTACTGTATATTTCTGTAAATATCTGTTATATCTTGTAAATATTTGCTTGTATATTTGCATTGCTGTAAATATAAAGCTTCATTTATTAACTTCCAGTGTGTTTTTCTGAGTTTTAGCCGGGGTTTTAAAAGGTGGGGGAGCAGGTCACTGCAAACCCACTACAGGTGCTTGGGGATATGGTAGAGTAGGGTTCTGGGTTGGACTTGGTGATCCCGAGGGGCTTTTCATAATGGGATGTTCCTGTGACTCTGCAGTATGGCTGCTGGACTTGTTGGAGAGCTGAGATTAATTCCAAATGGTCCTACTGGCAGTACAGAGCCAGGGTAATCTACAGGATGTTCAAGGCTTCACCCAGAGAGAAAAAGGGTGGTGAAAAAAAGGAAAGAATTTCTGCTGATGTCTTTTGCAACGGGGTTGGGATTAACTGACACAAGTAGGGAAATGCATTGCCCTCAAGTCTGGCTGGAATTTATTCTAATGGGACAGAACTCTACTTGAAACTGGACACTGGATTTCAGTACTCAGGGAGGTTAATTTCCACCCCTCCACCCCCCCATTTTGTTAATACTTCCCTCTTTCAGGGTCTTTGGTTTGTCAATTCCCAGTCTCTGATATCTATGCGTGGCTCTTCTTTCCCTCCAGGTTTGGTTTCCCTCTCTTGCCTCCCAAGACATGGTCCTTCCTGTTTAGTCCTTTCCATTCCTTCACTTCACACACTCTCTTCCCTGACAATTCATACTACTGTCCATGCTCACTGTTTATCCAACATCAAACAGAGAGCTCCTTTTTCTTGATTGAGGTATATATATATTTTTTTTAAATTTTTTTTTCCCCCAGCTCACAGACCTTGAAACATATTAGCTTGTTCACATCTTCTTTTGCCTTCTAAAACACTTGCTCCAGTCAAAGGAAGGGTGGTGGCTGGAGACTGCCCTCCCTGTGGCACTGGGGAGATGACTCAGTCAGCAAATTCTCTATGTCTACAGGCTGCTCCTCCAAAACAGAAAGAGCAATACTGAAGCTGAGGAGAAGTAACATTATGATGACTACTTAGGTTAAGAATCTGCCCCAAAATCTGCAAGGTGAGAGACATCTGACAAACAGAATTGTGAGGACAAACCAATTCAGTCTGGAGCAGAGAAGGCTCTGAGGAGACCTTGTTGTGGCCTTGCAGTATCTGAAGTGGGCTACAAGAAATCCGGGGAGGGACCTTTTAGGGTGTCAAGTAGTGACAGGACCAGGGGGAACGGAGCAAATCTGGAGGTGGGGAGCTTCAGACTGGACCTGAGGAGGAAGTTGTTCAGCATGAGAGTGGTGAGAGCCTGGGGGGAACGGAGCCAAGCTAGAGGAGGGCAAATTTAGATTAGACATTAGGAAGAAATTCTTCAGCATGAGGAGGGGGAGACACTGGCACAGGTTGCCCAGGGAGGTGGTGGAAGCCTCATCCCCGGGAGTTTTTAAGGCCAGGCTGGATGTGTCTCTGGGCAACCTGATCTAGAGTGAGGTGCCCCTGCCCATGGCAGGGGGGTTGGAACTGGATTATCCTTGAGATCCCTTCCAACCCTGTCCATTCTATGATAAGGGGCAAGCTGCCTGCACTATACACTCATGTATACATTTACACAACCTAAGCTACTAATTTACACTGCTCTACTTCATGGCCAGCCCATGTAATTTATAGCAAAATGTATCTGCCTGGATGGATCTGAAGGGCTCTCCTGTGCTGAGCAAAATATGGCTCAACTGTAATCAGTTTTCCTGATGTTTTTTTTTTGTATCAGTGCAGAATGGGTTTACTTTGCTTGCTTTGTACAAACTGGAGGAGCAAAACACTGTGATGGACGATGGGAGGGCAGCACCCTAAGCTGCACAGGCATTTCCGAAGGCACCTGAATGAAGAAATACAAACAGCATCAGATTTCCAAAATTAACCAACCTTGTTTCTTATGGTGCCAGGGGATAGATTTGGTCTACATTCCAGTTGCTCACAGAAATGCCTCTGTCCTGACCAAGGCATGGCAGATTATGGTTATGATGAGAAAGAAGAATGCAAGCACCTAGTGTAAGTTTAGGAGGGATTGTTCAAAGATCTGTTTATAGGCATAAACTGGAGCAGTAAAAAAGGGAATAAAAACAGATGAGTCACTCTGCAGGTTTGAGGAGAGGTATCCATGCATCAGCTGCATGATAAATGCTGACTGAGAGGAGCTTCAAGGGGAATAAAGAAGGACAAATTAATCAAAGGAGAAACACACACTGAGGACACATCAATCCCATCAGTAAATGGAGACTAAGAAACAGGTGAGACTCCTGCCTTCTGCTGCTCAGAAGGGTCACAGCTCTTCCTGGCATCACATGGGATTATAGGCCTTGTGCTGGCTGTTTGAAACAGTGCATGGAAAAGTTGAACCCTGCTACGGGAAAATGACATTAATGAATGGTAACAATTCAGACTCAAGTACCAGTGATAAATAAGGGGGCAGAGTGACTGCCTGATGGCAGGACAGATGGCATTGTCTCAGGCTGCTCTATAAGTAACATCCATAAGCACCCAGGGAAGAAGGTTGCTGGGAGCACCTGGTAAATGGAATAGATGTGGTCTGTAGCTTCTCTGATAGTCACAGTTCCACAGAGGAAATCCCCTTTGCACACACAGGTGCTTGTGTTTGACAAAAATCTATGAACGTGTGCTTGACTTTACTCTTGGGAGTAGTTCCACTAATGGGTATTCCCTAGCTTTAGGTTACTGGAAGAGCTGTAGAAAATTCATCTCTCTTCTATGAGGACAGGCTGAGAGAGTTGGGGATTTTCAGCCTAGAGAAGAGAAGGCTTTGAGGAGATCTTGTAGTAGCCTTCCAGTATCTGAAGGGAGCCTACAGGAGGGCTGGGGAGGGACTATTCACAAGGTCTTGTAATGGAGGATGAGGAGGAATGGGTTTAAACTGGCAGAGGGGAGACTGAAACTGGATGTTAGGAGGAAGTTCTTTCCAGTAAGGGTGGTGAGACACTGGAATGGGTTGCCCAGGGAGGTTGTGGCTGCTCCGTCCCTGGAGGTGTTCAAGGCCAGGTTGGATGAGGCCTTGGGTGACCTGTTCTAGTGGGACAGGGGGGTTGGAACTGGATGATCTTTGAGGTCCCTTCCAACCTAAACCATTGTATGATTCTATGATTCCAATACCTGAGGGGGGCTACAGGAAGGCTGCAGAGAGACTGCAAAGGCCTGCAGGGACAGGATGAGGGCAATGGCTTCAGACTAGAACAGAGCAGATTGAGATTGCATTTTAGGAACAAGTTCTGCACCAGGAGGGTGATGGAACACTGGAACAGGTTGCCTGAGGAGATTGTTGGGACCTATTTCTGGAGATATTGGTGGTGAGGCTGGACTGAGCTATGATTCTATGCCATGTTGCCTCCCAGAATGGGAGGGAAGAAGCAAAACCTGGATAAAGTAAGAAGATCTCTTCAGTCAGAGCCTGCCACTTTCCCCATTGCTATGGATGTAAAACACAGGTATCACTGCAGTGTATTATGTTATTGCATGTCTCAGTGGTCCCCACACCACTGTCTGCAGCAGAAACTTTGCAGATTAGACTTCCCCCAAAGCTTCTCCCCATGGGCACATCCCTGTGATGCCTTCTGTAAGAAGCTAGGGTGATCACTTCAGAAGTCTGTTCCAGTTCCCTTAGCAATTCTCTCTGCTAAAGGTATAAATGAATAGCAGCTTGTTCCACCTTCCACAGCTGGAGAATAGCAGTAACTTTTGGGGCTACTGCAGACCATTTACTCCAAGATGTCTTCACAGAAACAACTGTGGAAGGGAGAGCTCTGTGGTGACTGCTTCAGAGTTACAAGTTGCTTGCTGCAGTTGGAGGTTAGCACCAGCAACTTGGAGACAAAAGAGCAGAACTTTGCCATCTTCAGTTTTGTGCCCAGCTCTGTTTTGTCAGATTCTCCTGGGGCTTGTCACTAAGGCGAGGACACAACATTTTCAGCTAACCAAGTTTCCTGCCTTCCTGTCACTCATAAATCTTACTCTTCAGATAGAAACCAGTGATGTTTGGGCACAAAGCAGCTTGTGTTGCATTGCTCAGGAAATGGCAGATGAATCTGCCTTCACCAGAGATCTCCAGAGCATTCAATCTTGCTATTTCTCATCTGGGAAACACTAATACCACTCAGCACCTAATTTCTTTATCTAGAGAACCTGGTAAGAGGGGAGAGGGCAATGGCTGTGCTGTAGTGACACTCACCCAGGTGACAATCAAATTCTTGTGGACTTTTGCAGGTGTTTTTTTCTGGGAACCAACTCCATCTGCAGAGGTAGTTTGTTTTTATACCTTGAGTGGGAGTACACAAGGTCTGGCTAAGTAGAAGGCTGAGTTAACACCATTCTCCATGCTGGGAAAACCATATCAGAACATATTGGAGGCAACTTCAGCTTTGATTCTAATATGCAATCTGCAGAGAAGTAGACTGTGCCCCCCCAGTGTTGGCCCACATCAGCCCAAGTGGTCATCTAGGTTTCCTTCTTTGGAGAGCAGAGGTTGAGTTAAGATGGTGCAAGGAATGAAGGCTACAAGCCAAATCCTTGTACTGGACAGACACAAGGAACATTGATGCTTCCAAACCTAAGTCACTGAACTCCATTTCTGGAGTCCCTATTACAAGAGAATAGGGATGTCCAGAGAAGGGCCATGAGGATGATCAGAGGGCTGCAGCACCTCTGCTATGAGGACAGACTGAAAGAGTTGGGGCTATTGAGTCTGGAGAAGAGGAGGCTCCCAGGTGACCTTCTTGTGGCCTTCCAGGATCTGAAGGGGGCCTACAAAAAAAGCTGGGGAGGGACTTTTTAGGCTATGAGGGAGTGACAGGACTAGGGGGAATGCAGCAAAGCTGGAAGTGGGGAGATTCAGAGTGGACATGAGGAGTAAGTTGTTGAGCATGAGAGTGGTGAGAGCCTGGTATGGGTTGCCCAGGGAGGTGTTTGGGGCCACATCCCTGGAGGTGTTTGCAGCCAGGCTGGCAGAGGCTGTGGGCAGCCTGATCTAGGGTAGGGTGTCCCTGGGCATGGCAGGGGGGTTGGAACTGGATGATCCTTGTGGTCCCTTCAAACTCTGACTGATTCTATGAATCATGAAAACTTGGGCTGAGAGGGACCTCAGGGGATGGTTTAGTCCATTCTCTGGTCTCAAGGCAGATCATACATTCCTAAACTGTTTCTAAGAAAGGCTCCTCTGACTTTATCTTAAAATCCCCAATCCTGGTGAGCCCACCATCTCTTTGGGCAGTCTGTCCTAGTGTTTTTCTCCCCAAAACACTTACTCTTAGTTGATATTTAATATTTTGCTCTGCAGTAAAGTTCGAGAAGGAGATGGAGGAGAGGGAAGTCAGACACTTCTAGCATCATCAATGTCAATTCCTTACTGTTGGAGGCAGCCATGTCAGATAAAGCCTACCCTGTGTATGTGCAGAACACCATATTTGAGCTGGTTCAACCTAAGTACTCAAGCCAAATTCTGCTGAGAACCTAAAGTTCTCAAAGTTAAGGATTGCCTGTAAAGCAACACCACGAAGTCAGAAGAACACTATGAAGCCTGTGAGATACACTTCTGGGGTATCCAGGGTGCAGATGGTGTCTCTACAAAGTGACAGAAGATTTGCCTGCTAGCAGATAATGGTGAAACCTCGAAGGTGAAAGGTAGGTGCTTCCTGTAAACCACAGGCCCTTCTGAAACAGAGGAGGATGCTTCCAAATTGCCTAAGACAGTGAAGGAGACCTCAATTCTTCACCAGGACTGCATGAGATGCTCCTCGCTTCCAAGAGGACTACATCTGTGATAGGATAAAGATACTAGGTCCAGGAAAAAAAAAATTTAAAAAATTGTGACCTCTCTTAGAAGAAATACTAGAAAACAGGGGAGGAGGAGAGAGAGGCTGAATAAGACGAAGTCAAACCAGAATCAACCAAAAAAAAAAAAGAAGACAGAATTTGGAAGTGTTGGAGAGCAAAATTTCTGAGCTGAGGAACATCACAGGTAAGAAGAACTGGGAGGAGCTCTTAATTTCAGGCATTCCCTGAGTGGTTAATGTGAAGGACAAGCATGACTGCCAGACTTGACTGTTCTCACCTCTGCCAATGTCATAAATGATGCTTCAGACAGTATTTGAGGTCTCCAATGAATCAAGGTATCCTTCAGGATACAACCTGATTGCCACTGAACACAAGGGAAGGGCAGGAGGTCCCTCTGTGGTCAGGGATCTGGATTCCTTTCCCCGTGATGCAGCACTGAATTTAAACCACAAAGAAGACTTGTGTAATGCCAAATTAACTGAGGCAGAATCTCTGTCCCTGTCCTGCAGCAGCTGCAAGGGTCTATTTGCCTTAGTAAGCCCCACCCTGAGACACTGCATCCAGTTCTGGGCTCCCCGAGTTCCAGAGGGATAGGAGAGTCCAACAAAGGGCTGCAAGGATGCTGAAGGGATGAGGAGCACTGCCTGATGAGGAGAGGCTGAGAACCCTGGGGCTGTTCAGTCTGGAGAGGAGAAGGCTGAGAGGGGAGCTGAGCAATATCTGTAAATAGCTGAGGGCTGGGGGTCAGGAAGGAAGGGCAGGGACAGCCTCTGCTCACTTGTGCCCTGCCATAGCTCAAGGGACAAGGGATGGAAACTGCAGCACAGCAAGTTCCAGCTCACCATGAGTAAAAACTTCTGGAAGGGTCCCAGAGCACTGGCACAGGCTGCCCAGAGAGGTTGTGGAGTCTCCTTCTCTGGGGCCTTTCCAGGACTGTCTGGATGTGTTCCTGTGACACCTGCACTGGATTCTCTGGTCTGGAAGATCTCCAGAGGTCTCTTCCACCCCCTAATATGTCCGTAGGTTATAATCACACCCCATATTCCAGCTATGCCAGCAGAATGACAAAACCCAATGGACAGGACAATACTTCCAACTAGGGCCAGCTGGGATGCTGAATGTTCTTATTGAGGTCTTAAAACTCAACCCTTAATCAATTCAAACTATCACTGAGATGTAAACCTCCCAGAAGAGGAAAAAAAAAACCAACCAAAAAACCAACACCAAACAGAACACAAAAAACCCCAACAAACCAAACCCAAATGTTTTCCAAAGCTCATAACTCAAAATGAGTCATGCTTGATTAACTTCACTCCTGCCAGGAGACTAATCACGGGATGCTATTTATAATTTATTTAAGAACAGAGAAAGAGAGAGAGAGAGAGCATTAGAACAACATTCAGATGGAAAATGTTCCACTCTTAACATAGCTTAATGAAAACAGAGAACTAGGAACCATCTCTACTAGAAGGTAGGGGTTTTGTTTGCTTTCTTTGTGGGTTCATTTTTGTTTTGCTTTTATTTTTTTGGGAGCTGTTTGTCTACTCTCCAGTGAAAAAAAAAAAAAGTTATTAAAATGTCCGAGACTCCAATCCAGACAGCAACTGCCCAGCTCAGTTATTGGTGGGGTATATAGATCAGAAAGTTTCACCTCCTCCTTCTCCTCACAGCTGCCCCACACACGCATGCACGCACACACACACACACACACACACACAGAGAGGCCAGGAAACTCTACACCTCTGGCACTTACCTTGGGTTTGAAGGCAATTAACTTCAGGACCATTTCAACAGTGAAGAGGCCAGTGAAGAGCATGTTGAGGATGTTCATGGCTTCCTTGAACATGCAGCTTTGACCGTAGTGCTGAAAAACAGCATCCCAGCAGCGGCGTGAGCAACGGACACAGCAGCCACTTAGAAAGCCACAGAGCCTCCCTCATTTCCCTTTAGCTTGAGGTTCTCTACAGGACCGCCCCCCTCAACCCAGCACAACTTAATTTTTTTTTTTGTTTTAAATTTGTTAATTCGTAGAATTGAGGTTAAAAGCATTTCATTGGTGTCAAGGTAAGTTTAGCAAAGAGCTAGGAAAAAAAAGGTGTCTAAGCAGGTTTAAGGCACTCGCCGGATTGTGCTGTGGCTCTACCATCACCCAAGAGAAAACAAACGAAAGCGAGAAGCTAACTGATAACGGATGCTCTGCCTAGACATAAATCGAAAGATAAGGATCCTACAAATTCCTCTACCGAGGATGCTACAGCTGCTCAGCATGGACTAATTGTAAGGTGAGGACTGCGTAGACTCCTCAGCCGAGTTCACCGAAAGGACACTGGAGGATGACTCCTTACTTCATCCGAGGGACCGCCAAGAATCACTGCGCGTGTGTAAGACAACCCTCGTGAGGACCACTTATGATTTTAAAGGCTGTTTGAATAGGTATTAGAAATTATTTGCATAGCTATTAGGAACATGTAATCAAAATGTGTGTAGCTTTGTTTGTGGTGTGCAGTGTGGAGTGGAAAAAAACCCCCCTGCACCCAGCGCTGTTTTGCTTGCTGTCCAATAAAAGAAATGAGCTTTTGAAATAGAATCTGTGGCTCATTTATTACAGAATCGTATCACAGAAGAGCTTAGGCTGGAAGAAACCTTGCAGATCATCTACTCCAACCTCCTTGCCATGGGCAGGGACACCTTTCAAGTAGCCCAGCTTACTCCAGGCCTCATTCAACCTGGCCTTGAACGTCTCTAGGCAGGGAGCATCCACAACCTCTCTGGACAATCCGTCCCAGAGTTTTGCCACCCTTCTAGAGAAGAGTTCTTCCTAAGATGCAATCTAAACTTCTTCAGTTTAAGTAAATTTCCCCCTGTCCTATTGGTGGACACTCTTGTAAAAGTCCCTCAGCAGCCTTCCTGTACAATCCCTCCAGCTATTGGAAGGAGTTTTGAGGTCCCTCTGGAGTCTTAGAATCATACAATCAGTCAAGGTTGGAAGGCACCACAAGTATCAACTAGTCCCAACCCCCCTGCCATGCCCAGGGACACCCTACCCTACATCAGGCTGCCCACAGCCTCTGCCAGCCTGGCTGCAAACACCTCCAGGAATGTGGCCCCAACCACCTCCCTGGGCAACCCATTCCAGGCTCTCACCACTCTCATGCTCAACAACTTCCTCCTCATGTCCACTCTGAATCTCCCCACCTCCAGCTTTGCTCCATTCCCCCTAGTCCTGTCACTCCCTGACAGCCTAAAAAGTCCCTCCCCAGCTTTTTTGTAGACTCCCTTCAGATACTGGAAGGGCACAAGAAGGTCACCTGGGAGCCCCCAGGTGTCATGTTTAGCCCCCTCCCACTTCCTGCCAAGGGCTGCTAAAATAGAGGGACAGCTTGTCTTGTCTCTCTCTCTCTGGTCCTGCCTGTCTGCCCAGCTCTTTGCTGCTCTGCTGTCAGGCCACCACATGCTTTCCAGCCAACACGTGGGGATAAAATCATTTTCTTTGGAACTCCAACTCACTGCATTTCATCACCAAAATCCTGCATCCTGCTTCATCCACCATCAAATCATCAATCCCAGCATTTGGACTCAACTCCCTCTCCATGGGTTGTATTCTGATATTGTGTATTTTGTTCCCTTTTTCCCCTTTACCCTCTAATACCTCTCATTTTTCCTACCCTGTATTTTTGTTTCTCTTTTCCCTGTTTTTTTGGTAACTCCCCTTACCTCCTATTTATTGTTAAATACCTCCTATTTATTGTTAAAGTTTATCTCTTTTTACTTCCAAATCAAATTGAGTATTTATTGAGCTTTCTGAGCTCAAGGGGGGGATAGCCTAAATCTAACACAGTGATAACTACTGCACAGTGGGGAGGGTTTGCAGGGAGCTGGTCAGAATGACACCAAGCCACTGCCCCAGCAAGGCCATTTCACTCAGGACTTCTGCAAAGCACATGAGCAGCTCAAATCATATCTTTCCAATATGCATTATCTTGCATTTGTCAGCTTGAAATTGGATTTGCAATCATGCTGCCTGTTCACTTAACTTTATTAAGACCTTATGAAGCTACTCTCTGTCTTCTATTGATTAATTCGAGTAGTGTCTTCCGCAAATGTTGCCACCTCACTCTCCATATCCTTATTTCCAGATCATTACACTTAAGACTGATTGCATTGCCTTAATTTAAGGTCATCTTCCAGGTCATGCTGCAAGATCAGTTTATGGTCAGAGGGCTGGAGCACCTCTCCTATGCTGCCTAGGCTGAGAGAGTTGGGGTTGTTCAGCCTGGAGAGGAGAAGGCTCTCAGGAGACCTTACTGTAGCCTTTCAGTATCTGAAGGGGGCTACAAGAATGCTGGGAAGGGACTTGTCAGGGTGTCAGGGAGTGACAGGACTGAGGGGAATGGATCCAAGTTACAGGAGGGCAAATTTAGATTAGACATTAGGAAGAAGTTCTTCAGCATGAGGAGGGGGAGAGACTGCCCAGGGAGGTGGTGGAAGCCTCATCCCTGGGAGTTTTTAAGGCCAGGCTGGATGTGTCTCTGGGCAACCTGATCTACAGTGAGGTGCCCCTGCCCATGGCAGGGGGGTTGGAACTGGATAATCCTTGAGGTCCCTTCCAACCCTGACAATTCTTAGATTCTATGTTCCCACAGTTGCTTAAGTCTGATAAACATAAACCAGCTGGGATGATTTTTTCCATTGTCTCAGAGTGATTTATTTAAAGAAGTTTTAACTAAGATAAGTCAGCTGTAACTAAAAGCCAGGTGAGGAAAAAAAGACATTGTGGAAGCATTTTCAAAATGTAACATTTTCTTTGAAAGTCTCTCTAGTAATTGCAGGACTCTGCTCAATACCTTGGAATTCTACTAGAATGTGGATTTTTGTCCAGTAGAATGTTTTACCTACATCTGGCCACAGCACAAGCATTTGCAACATGATGATGTTAGAATAGGATAGGATAGGATAGGATAGGATAGGATAGGATAGGATAGGATAGGATAGGATAGGATAGGATAGGATAGGATAGGATAGGATAGGATAGGATAGGATAGGATAGGATAGGATAGGATAGGATAGGATAGGATAGGATAGGATAGGATAGGATAGGATAGGATAGGATAGGATAGGATAGGATAGGATAGGATAGGATAGGATAGGATAGGATAGGATAGGATAGGATAGGATAGGATAGGATAGGATAGGATAGGATAGGATAGGATAGGATAGGATAGGATAGGATAGGATAGGATAGGATAGGATAGGATAGGATAGGATAGGATAGGATAGGATAGGATAGGATAGGATAGGATAGGATAGGATAGGATAGGATAGGATAGGATAGGATAGGATAGGATAGGATAGGATAGGATAGGATAGGATAGGATAGGATAGGATAGGATAGGATAGGATAGGATAGGATAGGATAGGATAGGATAGGATAGGATAGGATAGGATAGGATAGGATAGGATAGGATAGGATAGGATAGGATAGGATAGGATAGGATAGGATAGGATAGGATAGGATAGGATAGGATAGGATAGGATAGGATAGGATAGGATAGGATAGGATAGGATAGGATAGGATAGGATAGGATAGGATAGGATAGGATAGGATAGGATAGGATAGGATAGGATAGGATAGGATAGGATAGGATAGGATAGGATAGGATAGAATAAGCCAGGTTGGAAGAGACCTCCAAAATCATCCAGTCCAACCTATCACCCAGCCCTAGCCAATGGCACTAAGTGCTCCACCCAGGCTTGTCTTGAACACCTTCAGGGATGGTGACTCCACCTCGGCACCACCTCCCTGGGCAGCCCATTCCAATGCCAATCACTCTCTCTGACAAGGACTTCTTCCTAACGTCCAGCCTGTACCTCCCACAGCACAACTTGAGTCTGTGTCCCCTCCTTCTGTTGCTGGTTGCCTGGGAGAAGAGGCCAACCCTACCTGGCTACAACCTCCCTTTAGGTAGTTGTAGACAGCAATGAGGTCATCCCTGAGCCTCCTCTTTTCCAGGCTGCACACCCCCAGCTCCCTCAGCCTCTCCTCACAGGGCTGTGCTCCAGGCCCCTCACCACCTTTATTGCCCTTCTCTGGACACATTCCAGTACCTCAACATCTCTCTTGAACTGAGGGGCCCAGAACTGGAGACAGTACTCAAGATGTGGCCTGACCAATGCCATGTGCAGGGGAAGGATAACCTCCCTTGTCCTGGATGTATGCAGACTTCCCATAATCTTCAGAGATGCTGCCCTGCCTGTGGGCTCACAAATTTCTCAGCAGCTTCCAGCTCTACCTGCCCTGGCTGGGCACCACTGTCATGGTAAGAGAGCACTCTTCAAATCATGCTAGTGAACATATCAGAGACTCTCTTGTGCTTCATGACAGCTGAGCTTGAGCTTGTGCTCAAGCTGCTTCACTCCTTTGTTGGTACTTTAGGCAAGCCAGCAGATGAAGCCTTTTCAATTGGGACAGGAAGAGCTGAGGTGGATGAATTAAAATTAAGAATGTAAATAAATCTGGTGAGACCAGAATGGACACAGAGAGAAGATAAGGCAAAAACTGACCATGACTATAGATGTAGGTTTTGAGGGAGGCTGGGAGTGGAGCAGAGTGAGATTGATGCAGTGGAAAACGCAGCATTGGAATGCTGAAGGCAACAGGGAAGTTGGTGTAGGAGGGTGTAGGGAGTTGGACTCGCAGTAAGGGGCAAAGTAGAGAAGGGTGAGGAAGAAGAGTGACAGGCAGAGCAGCTCTTAAGCAGGCAGAGTGGAGGAGAGGATGGGACTCAAGTGACTCAAGAAAAAGTAGTGCAGGGATAAGCCTAGTAGATGGAGTCTGGGACTGACTTAAAAATAAAGGGAGGTAAGGGAGGCCTTGGGGACAGTCAGACTGGAAGGAACAAGCCAGGAAAGCAGAGCCATAGGGAAATGTACAGAACATTTTGTGTCTGTGAAGGTCCCTTCCTGTCTGAAAAGGAATGTAGGGCTTCTTTTTAACCTTTTTAAGGTTTTGACCCCTTCCCCTTTAATGCTTTTTCCACTTGCACAAAGCAATCTACCACCTCTATTTTTTGTTCTTGTCATAGATGCAGCTGTAGATGTTTCTTTGGTGGATTCACATTAAATGTTTGCAAAATCTTGGCACAGTGAAGATAATAAATTCCCAGGTAGTAAGGCAATCAGCAGAGCAGCAAGTTGGGCAAACATCTACCATTAAATGCTTCAGGTGAAGCTGATCCTGCCTTTAGGTGATGAGAAAAGCAGCATAACTTCCACAGGCTCTTTCCAGACAGTTTCTGTTGTTCTTAGAACATTGAAGTCTGGTGAAGTCCTCACTGACTGGAAAAGGGGAAACATAACTCCCATTTTCAAAAAGGGTAGGAAGGAGGAGCCAGGGAACTCAGGCCAGTCAGTTTCACCTCTGTGCCCAGTAAGATCATGGAGCAGATCCTCCTGGAGGCACTACTGAGACAGGAGAATAGTGCAGAGGTGATTGGGTCCAATCAGCCATGGCTGCACCAAGGGCAGATTCTGCCTGACAAACCTGGTGGCCTTCTATGAACAGGTCACAACATGAATAGATGAGGGGCAGCAACTGATGGCATTGACCTGGAGCTGAGCAAAGCCTTTGACACTGTCCTGCACCACATCCTGGTCTCCAAGCTGGTGAACCATGGGTTTGATGGGTGGAGCACCAGATGGATAAAGAACTGGCTTGATGGCCACACCCAAAGAGTGGCTGTCAATGGCTCCATGGCCCAGTGGAGGCAGTGACAAGTGGAGTCCCTCAGGGATCAGTTCTGGGACCAGTCTTGTTCAACATCTTTGTGGGTGCCATGGACAGAGGGATTGAGTGCAGCCTCAGCAAGTTTGCTGAGCACCTCAAGCTGTGTGGTGCAGCAGCCAGGCTGGAGGGCAGGGATGGAATCCAGAGGGACCTGGACAGGCTACAGAGGTGGGCACAAGCCAACCTCAGGAGGTTCAACAAGGCCAAGGGCAAGGTCCTGAAGCTGGGTCGAGGCAAGCCCAAGCACAAAGCCAGGCTGGGCAGTGCCTGGCTGGAGAGCAGCCCTGAGGACAGGGACTTGGGGGTGCTGGTGGACAAGAAGCTCAACATGAGGCAGCAGTGTGCACTTGCAGCCCAGAAAGCCAAGCAGAGCCTGGGCTGCATCAGGAGCAGTGTGGCCAGCAGGTTGAGGGAGGTGATTCTCCTCCTTTCCTGTGTTCTGCTGAGACCCCACCTGGAGTACTGCATCCAGTTCTGGAGCTCCTGGGACAAGAGGGATGTGGAGATGCTGGAGTGTGTCCAAAGAAGGGCCACGAGGATGTTCAGAGGGCTGCAGCACCTCTGCTGTGAGGACAGACTGAAAGAGTTGGGGCTGTTGAGTGTGGAGAAGAGGAGGCTGCCAGGTGACCTTCTTGTGGCCTTCCAATATCTGAAAGGGGCCTACAAAAATTCTGGGGAGGGATGTTTTAGGCTCTCAGGGAGTGCCAGGACTAGGGGGAATGGAGCAAAGCTGGAGGTGGGGAGATTCAGATTGGATGTGGCGAGGAAGTTGTTGAGCATGAGAGTGGTGAGAGCCTGGAATGGGTTGCCCAGGGAGGTGGTTTGGGCCAGATCCCTGGAGGTGTTTGCAGCCAGGCTGGCAAAGGCTGTGGGCAGCCTGATGTAGGGTAGGGTGTCCCTCGGCATGGCAGGGGGGTTGGAACTGGCTGATCCTTGTGGTCCCTTCCAACCCTGACTGATTCTATGTTTCTACGAAATCGTAAAGGGGAGATTTGGATTGGATATTAGGAAAACATTTTTTTCAGTGAAAGGTTAGTCATGCATGGGAGTAGGCTACCCAGGGAGGTGGTGGAGTCACTGTCCCTAAAAGAAGGCAGAGACATGGCACTTCAGGACGTGGCTTAATGGCCTCAGTGGTGTTTAGGTGGATGGCTGGACCCGACGATTGAAAGGATTTTCCCTGGGGAAACAATCCTGGGATTCATCATCCCTAAGGTGTTCTGCTTGCTTGTTTACTTACTTGCATGGCCAGACAGATGGTGTTCAGCAGGATCAGGACGAACATCAGGTATTCAAAGTAGGTGGAGTTGACCACGTACCAGACTTTGTACTGGTACTGGTTCTTGGGGATGTATCTCCGCAGGGGCCGAGCTTTCAGGGCATACTCTACACACTGGCGCTGTGGGAGAGGCAGGGGAGATGTCAAAATCAACACCCCCCCAAACGCTGGGCTGCTCAGTTAGCTACCTATGAAGGGCTAAGCCCACCTGGGAATCCTCTGACTCCTCCCAAGGGATGGTCTGACCTTTTCCCAGGTGTCATGGTTAGCCACTTCCTGCCAGGACTTTGGCTATAAAAGAGGGGAACCCACCTTGTTGTCCTCCCTCTTTGGCCACTGCTTTGCCTGGAGTGACTGCTCTGCTGCTCGCTGCTGCCAGACCACCTGCTCCCTGCCACCGCATGGACAGCACCACCATTTTTATCTGGATCTTGCACTACTTTACACCATCAAAATTCCTACATCCAGCACCAAAACCATTGACTTCAGCTTTTGGACTCAATTGCCTCCCACGGGTTGTATTTGTATTTTGTTTCCCCTTTATTCCCTTCTCCCCAGCTTCTGTATTTCTTCCCTCATTTTCCCTACCCTGCATTTTGTTTCCCCTCTTCTCCCACCTTCTGTAAAAAAACCTTTTCCCACCTATTTACTGTTAAAGTTTTATACTTGTTGTTTTTATTGGGCTTTTGGGCTCGGGTTAACTGGCTTGAACCCAATACACTACCTCCAAAGACATGGGAAAAAAAATCCAGCTTTCAAGTTTTGCACCCACATGACAATGTTTGGAAGGAAGAATTGCTGTTGGGTTGCAATCCTAGTTGGCACAGCCTATCTGCTGAAGAGTTCCATGTGCCAGACAATGCTGCTGTGCCCACCTAATGCCAGTGAACCAAAGTGTGCAGCACCCAGGTTTAACCAAATGTTACCCCCTATTAGCAAACCTTACAGAAACATTTTTTTTGTTGGGTTTTTGTTCTGTTTGAACCTGGATGCTGAAAGATGCCAGTGAACCAAAATGTGCAGCACCCAAGATTATCTAAATGTTACCCCCTTTGAGCAAACCTTACAGAAAGATATGTTGTTGGGGTTCTGTTTTGTTTTGTTTTGTTTTGTTTCAACCTGGATCCTGAAAGATGGCAGTGAACCAAAATGTGCAGCACCCAGGTTTAACCAAATGTTACCCCCTATTAGCAAACCTTACAGAAACATTTTTTTTGTTGGGTTTTTGTTCTGTTTGAACCTGGATGCTGAAAGATGCCAGTGAACCAAAATGTGCAGCACCCAAGATTATCTAAATGTTACCCTCTTTGAGCAAACCTTACAGAAAGATTTGTTGTTGGGGTTCTGTTCTGTTTTGTTTTAACCTGGATGCTGAAAGATGCCAGTGAACCAAAGTGTGCAGCACCCAAGATTATCTAAATGTTAACCCCTTGAGCAAACCTTACAGAAAGATTTATTGTTTTGGTTTTTTGTTGTTGTTGTTGTTTACGTTTTTTGGTATTTTTTTCTGTTTCAACCTGGATCCTGAAAGATGGCAGGGAAGCCAGTTTGCTGTTTTACTTTTGTAAAGGGTCAAGCCCACCTGGAGCCTTCTAACTTGTCCCTGGGGGTGGTGTGACCTGGCCCCAGGTGTCATGTTTAGGCCCCTCCCACTTCCTGCCAAGGGCTGCTATAAAAGAGGGGTACAGCTTGTCTTCTCTCTCTCTCTGATCCTGCCTGCCTGACCAACTCCTCACTGCCTTGCTGCTGAACACCACCTGCTCCTCAGCAAACACCTGGAGGAATGCCACCATTTTCCCTTTGGAACTCTAACTGCATTTCACCATAAAAATCCTGCATCCTGCTTCATCCACCATCAAATTGTCCATCCCAGCGCTTGGACTCAACTCCCATCTCCATGGGTTGTGTTGCTATTTTGTGTACTGTGCTGGTTTGAACTAACTGGAGGATTTGAGTGAGAAAATTAGACTATAGGCTGAGAGAGGAAAACAGATGGTGCTACTCCACTCAGAGCTCTACTGAGAAAGAAAAAAAAAATGTTTTAAGAGTTGTAACCCAAATATAGATAAGTCAGAGTGCTCCAGGCCTCCTTGGGTTGTGCCTATTTTTCTTGCATGGCTCCTTTGTAGCTGATTTACAGTAATTCCACTGACCTCTTTTCTACTGCTAACCCCTCCAGATGATCTACTTTCACCCATCTGCTGCATCAACAGATGGTGAGATAAGACTGGGGAAGGGGGGAAAGGTGGTAGGGGTGGTTAGAAACCCCTCTTAGGGATTTTGGTCTCTGGGCAGGCTGTGGTGTTTCCGTATCACCTTTTCACTGTATATATCTGTAAATATCTGTTAAGCATTATAAATATTTGCTTGTATATTGTGCATAGCTGTAAATATAAAGCTTCATTTATCAACTTCCAGCAGTTCTGAGTCCTAGCCTGGGTTATATCAAAGGGTGGGGGGGCAGGTAACTGCTAAAGCACCACATATACTTTGCTCCCTTTTTTCCCCTTTATCCTGTGTAATACCTCTCATTTTCCCTACCCGGTATTTTTGGTTTCACTCTTCCCCAGCCTCTGTAATTCCCTCTACCCTTTTATTTATTGTTAAAGCTCATCTCTTTTACTTCCAAATCGAATTGAGTATTTATTGAGCTTTTTTGAGCTAGCCTAAACCTGATACAACTTTTCTGCCAAATCTTTCCCCGTCTCTCTCTCTCTCTCTCTGTGGTTCTCTCTCCAATGTTTACTCTCAGTCCATTTGTTCCCTTGAAGGGGCAAGAAGGTGTAGTAAAATTACCTGGTTTTTGTCCAGCTCGCAATTCTTGTACTCTTGCTCTCCTTGTTCCTGAAATGTGACGATGACGAAACCAACGAAGATGTTCATCATGAAGAAAGCAATGATGATGATGTAGATAATAAAGAAGATGGAGATCTCAACCCTGTGATTATAGATGGGTCCTACATCTTCCATGTGGGAATCAATGGACCTATACAGCAACCTGAAAGCAAACAGGAGCCCAATACAGAGAAAATCTGCAACTGCCCTGAGGCCTTACAGGTGATGTTATAAAGATTGATTTTTCTGATTTTCTTCTACTTGCAGCCAAATCAGATGTGCAGACTTGCACTTATCTGAGCATAAGCTTACAAAAGAGAAGACATGGCTCTTACTGATTTTACAGAGTTGAATCTGTTCAGGGGTGGAAAGTTTGCATAGCTGAACAAGTACAGTTTGTCTGAAAAGCATGCCCATGGAGGGTCTGTGTTACTGGGAACGGAGTTTGGTGAGAAAAGGGAACCTCAGCACTTCTAACACTCGTTAACCATTGTTAGCTACCACTGCCATCACCCAGTGGGACAGGCCAGGGTCAGCTCCTTGATACCCTGCATGCACACGTCACTCTGTCAGACTGGAGCTGTGGGAGTCCTAAGGTCCTGTGGCACAGGCAGCACAGCCTGCTAAGACGTCCCATGTATGCTCACACTGCAGAGGCAGCACTGCTGGGTTTTATATTGCCCTGCTGGGTCCATCAGGAAACGTGCAACCCCCAGCAATGCTGCTAAGTGCCTGGCAGGCATCTCACATCCATTTACACCCCCCGAGCATTGCTAGCACTGCTACTGCTGGCAATCACTTCTCAGGAGTTAGACACAGTGCTCTGCACTGTCTTCATAGAAAGGGACATCAATGCCTGCAGGTCCTGAGTAACTGACAAAGTGCATAATGCTACAGTAACTTCTGCTGTTATGGCTACATCGAAGTCTCTAGGCTTATTTAAATCCTTCAAGTGGGCAAAATGCTTTGCATTGGAATTTTCTCTTTGAAATGAATGAGGACATTGCTAGTGTTGCACCGGTCCACAAAGGACTCACTCTGGCCAGCCCTCAAAGGTTGAGACAGTGAAGAGGGCCATCATGGCAGTCAGGACGTTGTCAAAGTCAAACTTGCTGTTCTCCCAGCTCCGGGGCTGTATCATGGGCTGGTTCACTTCCCCATCCTTGTATGTAATGTAGTACCCTCTGTGGATGGAGAGCAGAGAGAGAGAGAGAACACGGCAGAGCTATGCTCCCAGCACACCGAGAGGGAGTGGCCAGTGGAGGAAGCTAACTGGGAAAGGTTCACACCTACCTGCATTCTGCTTCTGTCTGCTTGGAGCTATCAGTGCAGCTGTACAACTTGCCCTTGAAAGAGAAGAAAGAGGAATGAAGTTTCTTTTCCTGACACCACAAGAGTTAAGGTAGATCATGTAGTGAGGTTTCTGTGCTCATTTACTACTTGCAACCAACTATGTCTACATGCACTTCAGGAGAAGTGTGGCCAGAAGGGCCAGAGAGGTGATTCTCCCTCTCTACTCAGCTCTGCTGAGACCCCATCTGAGTACTGCGTCCAGTTTTGGAGTCCCTATTACAAGAGGGATGTGGAGATGCTGGAGTGTGTCCAGAGAAGGGCCACGAGGATGCTCAGAGGGCTGCAGCACCTCTGCTATGAGGACAGACTGAGAGAGTTGGGGCTGTTGAGTCTGGAGAAGAGGAGGCTCCCAGGTGACCTTCTCATGGACTTCCAGGATCTGAAGGGGGCCTACGGAAAAGTTGGGGAGGGACTTTTGAGGCTCTCAGGAAGTGACAGGACTAGGGGGAATGGAGCAAAGCTGGAGGTGGGGAGATTCAGGCTGGCCATGAGGAGGAAGTTGTTGAGCCTGAGAGTGGTGAGAGGCTGGAATGGGTTGCCCAGGGAGGTGGTTTGGGCCAGATACCTGGAGGTGTTTGCAGCCAGGCTGGCTGAGGCTGTGGGCAGCCTGATCTAGGGTAGGGTGTCCCTGGGCTTGGCAGGGGGGTTGGAACTGGCTGATCCTTGTGGTCCCTTCCAACCCTGACTGCTTCTATGATTCTGTAACTCCATGATTCCATGATTCTGTGACTCCATGATTCTATGACTCCACCCCCCTCTCCCCCCCAGGCTCCTCCTCTTTTAATTTCCACCCTGCAAGGTAGCTCAGTGCAGCAGACGAAGGGATGGGCCCAATGGTTTTACCTTGAACAACTGGACCCCAATGCAGGCGAACATGAACTGCAGCAGAGTGGTGACAATCACAATGTTCCCGATGGTCCTGATGGCCACAAACACACACTGGACCACATGCTGCAAACGGAAGATAGGAACAAAAGTAACTTGCAGCATTTTTCTGACCTGCTGTGGTTAAGGCAGAAGAATTTTATTTCACTCTTGCCCAGGAGGTAATTCTCAAGAAATGGGAGAAAATATGAATTTTGTTACATTTCTGAATGTACTCTTAGAAACAGGCAAAAAAGGGATAGGGAAATAGCAGAGCTCATCTCTCTCAAACTTCCAGCAACACCAACTGACACAGTTGGGCACCCAGCAGCACACAGGAGTTTATCTCACGCAGCAAGGCTGTTAAAGGGGCTTGTAAGCCATTCTGTAAACCTTGCAAACTGCATCGTTTGACCTCAAAACTGATGCTGGCCAACCAGCCAGGAAGCAGCTTGGCAGAAAAGGTCCTGGGGGGTCCTGGTTAATGCCAAAGCTGCTGAAACGACAAAGGATATCCCAGGCTGCTTTAGGCAAAGTGCTTTCAGCAGGTCAAATAAGGTGATTCTTCCCCTCTTTTCAGCACTTGTATTGTGTCCAGTTCTGGGCTCTGTAGTACAAGAGACCCATGAATGAACTGGAGGAAGTCAAATGAAGGGTCACAAAGATGACCAAGGGACTGGAGTAAGTTTCTCATGAGTTAAGTATGAAAGAGCTTCAACCTAGAGAAGAGAAGGCTCAAGGGAATCTTATCAACACATGTAAATAACCTAGAGGGAGTGTGCAGAGCAGGCAGAGCCAGGCTCCTTTTAGTGATGCCAACTGACATGATGGGAAGTACTGAACAGTCTGTTTTTGCTGTGAGCATGACTGAGTGTTGGAAAACATTGCCCAGAGAGGTTGTGCTGTCTCCCTCCTTGGGGATATTCAAAAGCCATATGTGCACAATCCTGGGCAACCTGCTCCTGGTGGTCCTGCCTGAGCATTGCCATTGGACAAGTGTAAAGGGTTAAGCCTACCTGGAGCCTTAGCCTGATTCCTGCCTGCCAGTGGTCTGACCTGCCCCCAGGTGTCATGTTTAACCCCCTCCCACTTCATTAATTATGCATTGGGTTTAAGCCAGCCCCACCCCGAGCTCAAAAAGCTCTCAATAAATACTTGACTCGATTTGGATGTAAAAAGAGATAAACTTTAACAATAAATAGGAGGCAAGGGGGGTTACAGAAGGTGGGGAAAAAGGGAACCAGAATACAGGGTGTGGAGAATGAGGAGGATTACAGATGATAAAGGGGAAAAGGGAGCAAAAGACACAAAGAAAAAAACACAACCCACGAAATGGAAGTTGAGTCGAAACGCTGGAATGGATGATTTGATGGTGGATGAAGCAGGATGCAGGATTTTGATGGTGAAATGCAGTTAGTTGGAGTCCCCAAAAGAAAATGGTGTTTGCTGGAGAGCATATGGTGTTCAGCAGCAGGACAGAGAGGAGCTGAGCACGCCAGAAGGACCAAGAGAGAGAGGAGATAAAATGTCCCCCCCTTTTATGGCAGTCTTTGGCAGGAAGTGGGCTAAACATGACACCTGGGGAGACCACCCCCAGGGAGGGGTCAGGATAAGGCTCCAGGTAGGCTTAACCCTTTAGAACAAGACAACATCCAGAGGTTCCTTTCAACTTCAATCTTTCTGTGGAAACAGTGCTTGAAACATTGCAAGAGTCCTCACAGCCTGAAATAACTGAAATCTGGAGTTTTAAAGCGGGGAGTTTTCTCATTTTCAGTCATAAATGTACAGTTACAAAGTTGGGACTCTTCTAACCTTTAGTCCTTTGGCTCTGTTGATGGCCCTCAGTGGCCTAAGGACTCGCAGAACACGCAGGATCTTCACCACGTTGATGGCACTGGACCTGGAAGGAAGCATGGGGAAAGGCTGAGAGATACAACAGAGGGTGCAAGCTCCTATGGATTCCACCTCATCATTCTGTGAAATCCCACATAGCCTTAGGATACTAGAAAGTCACCTCTCTGCTACAGCACTTCAGGAGCAAGGAAACTACTCTTTTATGTTGTCTTTTTGTCTTGCTTCCTTGTGTTGGTTTGAGCTAACTGGAGAATTCGAGTGAGAAATTAGACCATTGGCTGACAGAGAGTTAAAAAACACAGTTACACGTCACCAAGTTTCACTGAGAAAGAAAAAAAATATTGTCTTAAGGAATGTTCTCAAAACATCCAGACAGCCAGTGTGCTTTGGGAGCCAGTCTGCTTTGGGTCTGTGCTGGCTCCGGCAGTTTTTT
>VWZI01017612.1:0-49866 GCA_013396835.1 Psilopogon haemacephalus | reverse complement strand
GCAGCAGCCAGGCTGGAGGGCAGGGATGGAATCCAGAGGGAGCTGGACAGGCTGCAGAGGTGGGCACAAGCCAACCTCAGGAGGTTCAACAAGGCCAAGGGCAAGGTCCTGCAGCTGGGTCGAGGCAATGCCAAACACAAAGCCAGGCTGGGCAGTGCCTGGCTGGAGAGCAGCCCTGAGGAGAGGGACTTGGGGGTGCTGGTGGAGGAGAAGCTCAACATGAGGCAGCAGTGTGCACTTGCAGCCCAGAAAGCCAAGCAGAGCCTGGGCTGCATCAGGAGAAGTGTGGCCAGCAGGTCATGGGAGGTGATTCTTCCCCTCTACTGTGTTCTGCTGAGACCCCACCTGGAGTACTGCATCCAGTTCTGGAGCCCCTGGGACAAGAGGGATGTGCTAGAGAAGGGCCACAAGGATGCTCAGAGGGCTGCAGCACCTTTGGTGTGAGGACAGACTGAAAGAGTTGGGGCCATTCAGTCTTGAGAAAAGGAGGCTCCCAGGTAACCTTCTTGTGGCCTTCCAATATCTGAAAGGGGCCTACAAAAAAGCTGGGGAGGGACTTTTTAGGCTCTGAGGTAGTGACAGGGCTAGGGAGAATGGAGCAAAGCTGGAGGTGGGGAGATTCAGGCTGGCCATGGGGAGGAAGTTGTTGAGCCTGAGAGTGGTGAGAGCCTGGAATGGGTTGCCCAGGGAGGTGTTTGGGGCCACATCCCTGGAGGTGTTTGCAGCCAGGCTGGCAGAGGCTGTGGGCAGCCTGCTGTAGGGTAGGGTGTCCCTGGGCATGGCAGGGGGTTGGAACTGGCTGATCTTTGTGTTCCCTTCCAACTCTGACTGATTCTATGATACTATGACATGGAAACTGTGCAAGAACAGAGTCGTCACAAGGCACTTTCCTATAAGGCTCAAAGAAGCACTCCCCTGAAATATCCATAGCAGAGTAGAAACTGCAGGTGACTCCAGCATAAGAGCTCCACTGGTAGCCTGAAGTTGGACCCTGCAACATTTTTGGCTCCTGATCACACAAATCAATTTGGTGTGTGCATAAACTTAAGGATGCAGAAACTCCTCCTGAACTGATTAGAAAACTCATGTACATAAAGTGACTACTACAACAGAACTCTCTGCAGCTTCCTAGACTAAAACCTTGATAAGAATCTTATCCCTGCTGTCTCCTACTGATGACAGTGTTTTTGTTAACCCATGAAGAGCCTAGTTAGGTCTGGAAGGAAAGAAAAGCAGGTCAAAATGAGCACTCTGCCATGCTCATAAAGCTTGACTGAAAGCCCCATGGACCTGACAAATCCTTCTGCTTGACTGAGCTCTGGAAGACAACATATGTGATGTTACCTGTAATGCTAACAGTTGAGAGCTCATTTCTTAGCAGATGTTACACTGCTTAGAGAACTCCCTACCCAACACACAGGCTTCTGTACACTTATTAAACAAATCAATCAGCTCAACCAACACCAAGTGGCACAAGAGAAGCAGGATCAGCTGTCACTGGTAACAGTACTCTGCAGAATCCCACACAGCTCTTGAAGTGCTTGATAGCCTTCCGGTGACTAAGACCCACAACACCTTTAGGAGGCAGCAAAACATTAGCACCCCAATTCCCAAAGACTTTATGAGAGCTCTAGGGGGGAACAGTGAGTCACTTCGCTGTCCTGAATCGATGCAGTGAATCAAAGCACTTGAAATAAAGTTAAGTGTTCCCAAGGCACTAGGTTTCCTGCTCTCGTTTGCCCTTTCTGGAAGGTTTCCCCTTCCAGATCACCCATGCAGCATTTCCACTTTCCTGGTCTTGTTTGCCCTTTCTGGAAGGTTTCCCCTTCCATGTCACTGCTGCAGCATTTCCACTTTCCTGCTCTTGTTTGCCCTTTCTGGAAGGTCTCCCCTTCCAGATCACCAATGCAGCATTTCCTAATTATTACCTCCCCTCTTGGAGATCAATTTCAATGATCTTGGATCATCTAAGCAAGATACCTTCAGGCTGATGAGAAAAATCTTACCCAGGTAAGACAAGGAGCCTGAGGTATCACCTCCCTATCAGGCTCAGGAGAAAAATCTTACCCAGGTAAGACAAGGAGCCTGAGGTATCACCTCCCTATCAGGCTCAGGAGAAAAATCTTACCCAGGTAAGACAAGGAGCCTGAGGTATCACCTCCCTACCCGGACACAGAACATCAAAGACAGCATCAGATGAGAACAGCTCACTCACTGGATCCCGAAGGAGATGAGAGAAACGCTGACCACCAGCAGGTCCAAGATGTTGAAATAGTTTCTGCAGAAGGAGCCCTTGTGGAGGAAAGCCCCGTAGGCAGTCATCTGCAGGAGGGCACACGAAGACACAAACACACTTTGCCATCAACATCTGGTCAGAAACCAAACCCATCTGCTCGTGCTCAGAGAACAGAAGTGGGGACAGGCAGCGTTTCAAACATAGCAGACAGTTTACCCCAGACCCCAGAGAAGAAGCTGAGCCCCCAGTGAAAGAAAAGAGAGTGAAGAAGGCAGATGGCTATGAAAGACCTAACCAGGGAAGGTCAGTGAGGAAAGTGCAGACTTTGAGTGCATAGAGAACATAACATTGGGAATCAGCAATGCAGCAGCAGAGCCCTGCAAAAACTGCTCTTTGAAATCGTTCCCTTTATCTTCAATGGCAGAGGACACTTGTGAACATGATGCCTGTATTATATAAAAGCCTCTTTAGCTAAACAGAATTAAAAAAAACCCAAAACCCAAAAAGGGCTTTTTATTTTTTGGTAGTGTTTTTCAAGGTTTAGACCAGCTGCAGTTGAGAGCTGAGCTCTCCTTCCTCCTTGACTTAAAAACAGAGTCCCTCAAGGATTCGATGTGTCAGAACTGAACTGAAGCAACAAGAGGAATTTCTGCTCTCTTCAGTTTGCTCCTTCTGTTCAGCTCAATCCTGGATCCTTTTTTCTATTCCTATGCAGTTGCCTTTGTTTTTATTGTAAAAGCAGTTGCATTTTTGCCCTTTGCATTCTAACAAAGCCCAAGGTAAGACCCTTGTGATGCAGTGTGGAGGTAATCGTCACGAACATCATCTAGTGGAGGAAGGGAAAATTTGTGCCTATTTTCTAAGGGACTCTGTCCCACCTAGGTATGACGGTGTTGGTTTTGAGGGGGATGTCACAGCCCCAGAACTGCATTATGTGACAGTGTAAACAGAAGCAGATCTTAAGTCACAATGTCAGACCTAAACACTTCTGAGCTGAGAGTCTGAAGTTTACACTGAGCTCCGTTACAGAATGTGACCAAATGAGTCTGGCATGGTCAAAGAGGGTGAGGTGATTTGTACCCCACCGACCTACTTAGTGACCAAGCTGCTTTAAAGAAACCCCAAACCCACAGCTGCTAAATCTCTCTCCATTCACCTGGGTTAGCAGTGCAGGCTTCTAAATTTGGTCCTCTGAACTGCACCTAAGTTAGGTGTACCAAACAACCGAAGCAGACTCAGTGAGACAACTGAGCAGACTCCCAGCTGAGAAATATGAGCTAGGAATTTAAACAGGGGTTCCCTGGCTCCTGGTAATGACTCAGGATAGGACAGCTGCTGGTGGTGTCCAGCCAAATGCCAGACTCCCAGCTGAGAAATATGAGCTAGGAATTTAAACAGGGGTTCCCTGGCTCCTGGTAATGACTCAGGATAGGACAGCTGCTGGTGGTGTCCAGCCAAATGCCAGACTCCCAGCTGAGAAATCTGAACTAGACATTGAAACTGGGGTGCCCTGGCTCCTGCTAATGACACAGGACAGGATACCTAAACACTTCTGAGCTGAAAGTCTGAGGTTTAGACTGAGCTCCATTACAGAATGTGACTAAATGAGTCTGGCATGGTCAAAGAGGGTGAGGTGATTTGTACCCCACCTACCTACTTAGTGACCAAGCTGCTTTAAAGAAACCCCAAACCCACAGCTGCTAAATCTCTCTCCATTTACCTGGGTCAGCAGTGCAGGCTTCTAAATTTGGTCCTCTGAACTGCACCTAAGTTAGGCGTACCAAACAACTGAAGCAGACTCAGTGAGACTGTGCCTCAGTGCCAGACTCCCAGCTGAGAAATATGAGCTAGGAATTTAAACTGGGGTTCCCTAGCTCCTGCTAATGAATCAGGATAGGATAGCTGCTGGTGGTGTCCAGCCAAATGCCAGACTCCCAGCTGAGAAATATGAACTAGGAATTTAAACTGGGGTTCCCTGGCTCCTGCTAATGACACAGGACAGGATACCTGCTGGTGGTGTCCAGCCATGTCCACCTGTGAGAACATTCTTCAGAGAAGGGAGGAAGTGGCACATGTTGTATCAGATGAATTTTTGTCACCAAACATCCATGACACCAGGGAACTGACTGTCAGTCAGATAGAACTTAGAAGGAGAGGAAGTATAAACTCTGGTCTTGGCTTAGAATTTATACTTATAGAGACGTTTGACTGGGGAAGTGGGAAGGGTTTCTTGCCATAACAAAAGTGGTAAAGATGCCCTTTACTGGTTAGGTTTTGTATGGCAATCTTAAAAGGAAGGAGACACCATTGAAATCAAGAGGAGAGGCTCTGCTGGGTTTAAGTTCTATACAAGCTGTGGTTCTCTTAAGCCTGTGGAGAGATTTTGCTATCTCAGAGGAGGCTATTGAGGAGTGTACAATTCCTGTCCACCTCCGTATGGGGCATTGAACAGTCTTTTAGGATGGCAGTCAAAAGCCCCTGGTGGTCATCTTGCTGACACTCACCAGACTCTGCCGTGGTGGTGTGAGGACTATGAGTGTCATGAGCAACATAAGGGCAGCTGAAGCTTGTTTCACTGCAGCCCTGGCCATCCTAAGAGCATTTATTCTTTTGTTTCTTACCATTTACACTAACTTTGCTGTTAGGATAAAACCTTGTGCTTAGTGCAAGGCAGCAGAGAAACACTCTGAGAAACCAAGGAACTGATGGGATAAGACCTGAAAAATTCCTTAAATGATTTTAGACCTCGTACTCCTCTCCCACTTGAATATCCAGGGGGCACTGACATAAATGCATGGAAGACAGTAGGAGGACATCAGAAAGGCTCAGGTCAGTAAGCTGCCCTGGTAAAACAGTGGGCTGGGTCAGTTTCTGCTTCCACTGAGGCTCAGGGATCAGTCCTGGGACCAGTCCTGTTCAACATCTTTGTGGGTACCATGGGCAGAGGCATTGAGTGCAGCCTCAGCAAGTTTGCTGAGCACCCCAAGCTGTGGGGTGCAGCAGCCAGGCTGGAGGGCAGGGATGGAATCCAGAGGGAGCTGGACAGGCTGCAGAGGTGGGCACAAGCCAACCTCAGGAGGTTCAACAAGGCCAAGTGCAAGGTCCTGCAGCTGGGTCGAGACAATGCCAAACACAAAGCCAGGTTGGGCAGTGCCTGGCTGGAGAGCAGCCCTGAGGAGAGGGACTTGGGGGTGCTTGTGGAGGAGAAGCTCCACATGAGGCAGCAGTGTGCACTTGCAGCCCAGAAAACCAAGCAGAGCCTGGGCTACATCAGGAGCAGTGTGGCCAGCAGGTCACGGGAGGTGATTGTCCCCCTCTACTGTGTTCTGCTGAGACCCCACCTGGAGTACTGCATCCAGTTCTAGAGCCCCTGGGACAAGAGGGATGTGGAGATGCTGGAGCATGTCCAGAGAAGGGCTCAGAGGGCTGCAGCACTTCTGCTGTGAGGACAGACTCCCAGGTGACCTTACTGTGGCCTTCAGGATCTGAAGGGGGGCTAAAAAAAAAAAACTGGGGAGGGCCATTTTAGGCTGTCAGGCAGTGACAGGACTAGGGAGAACGGAGCAAAGCTGGAGGTGGGGAGATTGAGACTGGCCATGAAGAGGAAGTTCTTCAGCAGGAGAGTGGTGAGAGCCTGGAATGGGTTGCCCAGGGAAGTGGTTGGGGTCACATCCCTGGAGGTGTTTGCAGCCAGGCTGGCAGAGGCTGTGGGCAGCCTGCTCTAGGGTAGGGTGTCCCTGGGCATGGCAGGGGGATTGGAACTAGATGATCCTTGTGGTCCCTTCCAACCTTGACTGATTCTATGATTCTAGGCTATTAGGAGTGTCACTGTTTGCCTCAGTGGGAGCAGAATGAGTAGTTCTGAGTTCAAAGAGGTATCTCAGACCATGGTTTCATCTTTAAGCATGATTGTTGCTATGTTTTCCTATCTTGACAGGTCTTTTGTCTCGGCCAGTTGTTACCTGCACCTTCAGATTTCCTGTGTGAACAGATGCACACATTTCTTTGGAGGTTTTTAAGTCACACTAAAGTGAACATTTTGCTACAAAACCATGCAGAGGCCACCAATCCTGCCAGCCTTCATTATGTGTACTCTTATTAGGGTCTCGAGCTGCAAGATCTGAGCAACTTTCAGGCACTGCCTCCAGCACTCAGAACCAGCTTGCTGAGACAAAAAAAAAACCCCAAGCTGCCAAGTGAACCTAGTATTTAGAAAGCCAGAACTTTGCTCAATTACTGTTATTTAAATTATTAGCCTAGCAATTTGGGGAAAATTAGACTTAAGAACGTGGCAGCCTATTTTTATTTCCTTCTGAACATTTCCCCTTGGTGTGGAGCATGTTGCTGGTAAAAGGGAAGGCAGCTTTCAGACAGGCACCTCAGCAACTTGCACTTGCAGCTGCAGTGACTTGGACTTTGTGCTTGCCTCTCCTCACCTAAAAAGTGAGCTGCTGCACTGTGCTGTGCTGTGCTGCCTGCCTCCTCCTTGCCTGTGCACTCTGCAAGCTTACAGAAGTCACTGGCTCCCTCTCTGGCCCAGCCCCATGACTTGTGCAGAATGGGCAGCTTCTCTTTGGGTTGCAGCATGTGCAGGTGGCAGCGTATGCACAGCAAACTGCTCCTGTTTTGGAAGTATGGGCCAGGGCAGAGAGAGAGAAATTAATGAGGTGATAGCCTTTTTTTTCTTCTGGTCCTCTCTTACTTTTTTCCAACAGGGTCACCCTTTCATTGCAATTCCCCTGAAAAGCATTGCTTTGATTATAAGCCCTGAATGACAACTTCAAATATCAAAATTTGAATGGAAGGCTTTTTAAGCAGCTGCTAAAACATTAAAATCGAAAGTGTGCAGAGGTAATGGGGTTAAAACGAGAGTGAAAGAAAGGGAGCAAAAAGGAAGCAAGGGAGGGATGAAGGAAGGAAGGAAGGAAGAGAAGGAGAGAGGGAGGAATTCAGAAAGAAGGAAGTAAAGGAATAAAATGAAGGAACCAAGCAAGGGAGAGAGGGAGGTATTTGGAAGGAAGGAAAGAAGGGGGAAGGGAGAGAGAGAAGGAGGGAGAAATAGAGGGAAGGAGAGAGGGATGAGGAAAGGGGAAGGATGTGGAGAAGGACGACGGGGGTAAGGAAGGAGTGAGGGAGGGGCATAGGGAAGGAGAGAGGGAGGGAGGGAGAGAGATGGAGGGATGGAATGAGAGAGGGAAGGAGGGAGAGAGGGAAGGAAGTAGGGCAGGAGGGAGGAAGGGAAGGAAGAAATGAATTCAGAATTCAGAAGGAATTGAGAATTCAGAATGAAGAGAGCAAGGAAGGGCAAAGAAACTAAGAAAAGAAAACAAGCAAATAAGTGAGTGTATTGCTCAGATTGGTTACCTTAAGAATAATTTCTAATGTAAAGATACTAGTGAAGACATAGTCTGCATTGCCTAGGATCTGAAAAATAAGCACAATCGGGTTAGTGGTATTGAGAGTGACCCAGAAACAAACAGGAGTGTGTGTTAGCAACAGAGAGTGGCAGGGAACTAGTCGGCTGGGTGAGCAAGAGTGGCAAGGAGCGTGGGCACTTTACCTTCAGAGCAATTTCAATGGTGAAAATGACAGTAAAAAATATATCAAAATAAAACAGAATCTGTAAAAACAAAAGGGAATAGGAGTGGGGAGGGTAGGTCAGTGACTGGTCACTTAACTGAGGGGATCACAGTTCAAAATCAAATACGTAATAGCCTTTGCAGGAGGGGAACAAGCAGGACTGCATAGGAAAAGGGTTGGCAACCACGTCCCGTTGGAGGCAGAGAAAGTCCCGGGTGCAGAGGACAGGAAGCACATGACACAAAATCCTCTCAGTTATAATCCCGTGAGGTCTCTAGAAATAAAATTACTTTCTAGTTGTTGTAGTACTATCTTCCTTCCTTCCTTCTTTCTTTCCTTCCTTCTTTCTTTCTCTCTTTCTCTCTTTCTTTCTTTCTTTCTTTCTTTCTTTCTTTCTTTCTTTCTTTCTTTCTTTCTTTCTTTCTTTCTTTCTTTCTTTCTTTCTTTCTTTCTTTCTTTCTTTCTCTCTCTCTCTTTCTCCCTTTCTCCCTTTCTTTCTCCTTTTCTTTCACCCTTTCTTTCTCCCTTTCTCTATTTCTCTCTTTTCAATTAAAAAAAAAGGCATTTCAAGGGCTTTCCCAACTGGGAATGCAAGGATGCCTGCTCTCTCAGTGGAAAATATGAGACTCCTCCATATTAACTTCCATTCAGGCTCGTTCTGTGCCTCTTGCATAGGAAGAGAAGCAAACTGAAAATACATGCTCCAGCTATTTTTTCCCCTCCTGTCCTTATTTGCCCTGAGTTAGGATGAAAAACAAAGCCTCTGCCAGCTGCACAGTATCCCAGCTCTTGTACTGCAGCCACAATTTGGTTGTGCACGAAAGGTGCCTAGTTTAGACTGCTTCTTTCTGTAGGCACCTGGATGCTAGGTGAGCTGAAATACTCATCGTTGCCATCAGCTCGGACCTGGTGGTGGGACCATGGGTGACATGCACAGCAGAGCACAAAAAGTGACCCTAGAGTGTTACAGAAGGCAGCAGCAAGTCTGGAAATGCAAGGGGATTTTCAAAGGAGCAACATCAAGGACAGAAACATCTTTTCAGTGCCAGTAAACTGATGCCCAACAGAAGCAAGTGGAAACTTTCTTAATGGCAAGTGGGAAGAATTGAACTATCTTTGATTCTGAAGGGGGCCTAAAAAAAAACTGGAGAGGGACTTTTTAGGCTCTCAGGGAGCGACAGGACTAGGGGGAATGGAGCAAAGCTGGAAGTGGGATTCTGATTGGATGTGGGGAGGAAGTTGTTGAGCATGAGAGTGGTGAGAGCCTGGAATGGGTTGCCCAGGGAGGTGGTAGGAGCCACATCCCTGGAGGTGTTTGCAGCCAGGCTGGCAGAGGCTGTGGGCAGCCTGCTCTAGGGTAGGGTGTCCCTGGACATGGCAGGGGGGTTGGAACTGGATGATCCTTGTGGTCCCTTCCAACTCTGACTGATTCTATGATTCTATTTTACCTCAGTGCTGGTACCCTAACTCAGATTCTAGGTGGCTGGATTCTTCCAGGCTGGTATGCTGTGGGCAGTGAGGTAGCTAATGCAAACTACAGTCCTATTTTAGATTGCATTATGAAGCACGATCCAGATCTGGACAATTTTCAGGCTGTGAATGTCAGATAGGAACACTGCTCAGTTTTTGACCCTTGGTTTGTTCTCACTTCTTCACAGCTCTCTTGGGCTTTTGAGGATGGAAAAAAGGGTTCACTTCAAGGATGGACACATCTCAGTCACATCCTATATTAATTTACAGGCATTACAACTGGAAAAGTCCCCTTGCACTGCTAACATTTGGCTATTCTATCATTGGTACAATTTTATAACCAATGGGCTAGACACGTGGATGCTCTCAGGCTGCTCTTCATGACTCCACCGACATAAAGCAGCCATAAACTTGATTAAAGGGGATGATTAAGCTGTACCTGCAGCTGCTTTCCATCAGCAGAGCACAGCAAAGCAGCTAGAGCATATTGGTGAACCTGGCCCCACAGCTGCAGCTAGTAAAGATGTCCCTTACAGATTAAATCACGCCTAATGAAAATGATCACTTCTCTGCCTGTGCAGGCAGTGCTATTTTTCAGCAGGCGTATTTATTATTGCCCAAATAGAAATTTACTCTAGAATATATTAAAGCGAGTAAGCACCTTGCCAAAATGCAAAGAGGAGGAGAATAATGTGAGCAGACACAGGGTCTTTAAAGGCTGTTTGATCAGACTGGGAAGGCACTTCCAAGACTTGCTGTCTGACCCTTGTGTGACACGAGAAGGATGCAGCCACCAGCCTGCCCCAGGACAGCAGCAGTGCCCAAGCCTCTAGGCTGGCAGCCTTTGATGGGCTCTCTTTTTCCTGTCTTCCTGCTCTGGGAGCGTTTGTGTCAAGAGCAGCGCTAGTCTGCACCGCTGAAGTGCCTGATTGTGGTTGTTCTGGAGTGAAGGCAGAGGTGGTTAGCTTGCTTTCAGCTTGCTTGCTTTCTTTCCCTCCCAGACCTCTGTGTGGGCACCGGGCAGGGCAGCCTTACTGTTCTTAGTGTCAAAGTGTAAAAGGCAGCTCAAATTTGCATCCCAAACATCGTGCCAGTGCCCCTTTGTCTGACACATTCTAAACACCTGTACCTGCAAAAATGAAACACAGATTTTTCATGCAGATTTTCAGTGGCTTCAAACACACAACACAACACTTTGCCCCAAACCTTCAATTATTTTATCTGGGCCAAGGAGCTTTGGTGGCTTTTCCTCTCATTCCAGTCTCTCTGCTCCAGATTCTGAAGCAGCTCCTGTGGCATGCCAGAAGTCCACGTGGCAGCTGACACCACGCTGCAGCACTAATGCACACTGGCATACGTTTGTCTCTCCACGGTGGGCACACTCTGCTCTGCACAAGTGGGTCATTGCTGGCATAGGTTTGGTTGTGTTACATTATTTAGTACCCACCTTCAGGACAAAACGCAAAGCAGCTCTGAGATAAGCTCAGGAATAAACCTCCATGAACACCTCCTCTGCATGCACATGTGGCTAAACGTATGCTCAGGCCAGGATGTTTCAGGGAGGTAGAACACTGCACATTAAATGAAGGGTTTATTATTGAACAACAGCAACAAATGCCCCACTCTTTAAGCCTTCCAAGCTTTTCCCACCTAAAGCCACCAAAGGGCCACAGAAGGCTGATGTGTGACTGATAATTCTTGTTTCCAGCCCTAGACTAATGTGAACAACCACTGGCAAAGTTAAGCACCAAACAGTTCAAAAGGAATGGTCAGGAAAGGTGAGAATGCACCTGCCTCCCTCTCCTTCCCTGAGGCTGGTGAGGAGAGGAGTGGAGCACAGCTTATTTTCCGAGAAGCATCTCAAATGCAAACCATTCTATGATTCTATGATTTAACGGTTGCTTCGCTGCTTGCGTTCAGACAGTTTGATTCCAAATCTGACAACATCAATTTCTCCCCAGAGTGACTCTATCAAGCTCAAGAATGTTACCCCTGATTTAGGGCAGTGTGAACAAGGTGAAAATGAGCCCCTGGGCTTCTTAAGTTCAAAAGCAAAAGTGTGGCAGAAGAGCCAATGTCCAGAACCTGCAAATCCCCCAAATGGGAATTATCTGTATCCCAATTAGCAGCTCGTTTCTAATGCCTTAAACCCGGAGAACAATAACTTTGCTTCAGCCTCCTGTCCTTCCTTCCCCTAGACACACTTCTGAGATGAACTAGAGGCCAAATTCTGCACTGACTCACAGTTCCTTGCAAAACCTGATGATTTCCCACACAGCCTACACAAGGCACAACTCATGGAATAGAGTCGGTCCCAAGGCCTTTCTTTGATGCAGGCTTCAACTCCTGATCTGCTTGTACCACACTTGTACCACAGAGTGAGGGAAGGAGGATGGGAAGCATACTTGGTTCCTAAAGGAGAGGTGTCGGACAGGGTCCTCAGCTGCCAGGGAGATGCTGCTGAGCAAGATGAAAAATAGGATCAAGTTGGTGAAAATGTTATCATTAACGATTCGATGGCAGTGGACGCGAAACCTGCAAGAGAGAGGAGAGGCACAACTTTATCTCTCAGAGAACAAGACCTGGGAAGCATTCACCCCTCCTCTTTTTGCCAGCGAGACTGGCCCTGCAGAGCAGCTTCCTCTGCCCCAGCAGAGCAGCCTCCTCTGTCCCAGCAGAGCAACCTCCTCTGTCCCAGCAGAGCAGAGCAGCCTCCTCTGTCCCAGCAGAGCAGCTTTCTCTGCCCCAGCAGAGCAGCTTCCACTGTCCCAGCAGAGCAGCTTCCTCTGTCCCAGCAGAGCAGCCTCCTCTGCCCCAGCAGAGCAGCTTCCTCTGTCCCAGCAGAGTAGCCTCCTCTATCCCAGCAGAGCAGCTTCCTCTGTTCCAGCAGAGCAGCCTCCTCTGTCCCAGCAGAGCAGTGCAGCTTCCTCTGCCCCAGCAGAGCAGCCTCCTCTGCCCCAGCAGAGCAGCCTCCTCTGTCCCAGCAGAGCAGTTTCCCCCGCAGCAGGGGCAAGGGCAGGCTCAGGCATCTGTGCCTAGCCCTGATGGGTGCTGGGCAGCCCTGGCTCTCAGCGTCAGTGCTGCAGATGATGGCCTGGCTGCCTGCAGCTCTCAATGCATTTGAATGGAGAACTGCCACTCCCTCCTGACAAAGGCTTTTGTCATTTACATATGGCCCGAAACCTGCCAACACAGAATTCATTCATTAGTTAGTTCTTTTTTTCTTTCTTTCCTTCCTTCTTTCCTTCCTTCTCTCTCTTTCTCTTTCTTCCCGTCTTTCACTTTCTTTCTCTCTTTCTTCCTCTTTCTTTCTCTCTTTCACTTTCTCTTTCTTTCTCTTTTTCTTTCTTTCTTTCTCTCTTCCTCTTTCTTTCTCTCTCTCTTTCCTTCTCTCTTTCTCTCTCTTTCTTTCTCTCTCTCTTTTTCTCTCTCTTTCTCTCTCTTTCTTTCTCTCTCTTTCTCTCTCTCTTTCTCTCTTTCTTTCACTCTCTCTCTTTTTCTCACAGAACCATTTCCCATTCCTTTAGGTGGAGAGCAACAGAAAGGGGCTTTGGGGTGGCCAGTCTTTCTCAGCTGGGACTGAAATGTGACTGAGCAGGAGTCATGGGAGGATCTACCTTGCTAACAAGGCAACAGCAGTGGGCAGTTGGAGACAGGGCAGGCTGGCATTTGCAAGGGCCTTCTGGGAGGACACCAAGTCACGCAGAGCAGCCCCTCAACATTGGCCAGTATTAAGTGCTCAGTGCTCTCAGGGGGAAAGCAGCAGGTAAAGAAGTAGGGTCCCATCAAACAGCAGCATGCTCACTGCAGACCACTGCAGCGTCCTCCACATGCTGATAGCAGGATATGAAGAGTTAAACTTCTCAAGGGTCCTATGCATAATTCTAGAGGCATTTCATTACTCTGTTTAGCTCTGCTTTTGGCTGTTAAGCCTCCAAACCTCTATTACTGCAATTTTACAGATGATTGCAGAGGTTAATTTACTTCTTCAACAAGTGACAGCGGGTGGGTGGCAAAGCTGGCATTAGAGCCCGTGAGTCTCAATCATCCTCAGGCCCTCCCTGTTGCACATACTCAAGGAGGAGTGGTACAGGCTCTGCTGTGGAAAGAATTCTGCTGCTCTGCTGCTCTGAATTCAGCTGTGCTGTTACAGGCTTGCCTTACTGTGGGGCTGTGTCCCCACAGGAGATGCTGGAATGCATGGTACTGCAAGGCTGACATTACAGCCCATGAGTCTCAGTCATCCTCAGGCTCTCCCTGTTGCACATACTCAAGGAGGAGTGGTACAGACTCTGCTGTGGAAAGACTGCCTCTGAATTCAGCTGTGCTGTTACAGCCTTGCCCTACTGCAGGGCTGTGTCCCCACAGGAGATGCTGGAATGCATGGTACTGCAAAGCTGACATTACAGCCCATGAGTCTCAGTCATCCTCAAGCCCTCCCTGTTGCACATACTCAAGGAGGAGTGGTACAGACTCTGCTGTGGAAAGACTGCCTCTGAATTCAGCTGTGCTGTTACAGCCTTGCCTTACTGTGGGGCTGTGTTTGGAGGCTGAGTGCCCATGGGAGATGCTGGAATGCATGGTACTGCATAGACCACTGGGCAGCGAGCTCCTTTCTGCACCTCTGCAAAGACACATCCCCCTGTGCCATGGCTCAGCCCTCCACTTCCAGTCCTGGGCTTACATCTGCCTTGCAAAGACAGGTGGAGCAATGTGAAGCCACACTGCGGGAGCCTAAGGGAAGAGTGTGAGAGAAGAATCATTCTCAGCCTCCCCTCAGAGCTGTTTCTTGACATGTAGGAATGAACAGCGACTCATGAACTCCCCAATGAGAGTGGATTTTGAGCAGCCATTAGGACAGGAAACTCCTGCCTCACGCTTGACTGATTGCATGGTGGCTTGCTTGCAATTTGGACCTGAATAGATCAGGGAACTCCAATTACCCACATTCCTCCAAGTCCCTCCAAGTCACTATTTGTATCTTCAATCAGTCTTGCAGGTGCTAGGAACTCCCATTGGATATTGTCAAGGGGCTCTTTAGTTTCTTGAGGATTTCATGCCAGGGCTTTTAAGGGGAAACCTGTCAAAGGAGGTCTCTGATATGAGCTTCTTGCAGAGGGCTCTGCATCACACAACCTTTGGGGCCCAGTGTGAAAGACATGCATGCCCTCCACCTCCTGCTTCCAGCTAAGCAGTCTGCTAAATACCTGTTGTTAGGGCTGAAGATGAAGAAAGCACTGGCATCAGGCATGGGCACAGCCTTTTCCTTGAGGTGCAGCTCAGACATCGGGCGAGGCCGAGGGCCCACAGGCATCTCAGGTTCTTCCTCATCTTCTTCTGCTGCAAGAAGCATTTTTGGGGTTTAATGCAAACGTCAAACCCATTCTGGAGTGCTGGGGCATTTGCCTCTGCCCTAACTGGAGCTATCAGCTAAGAATAATTGAAAGAGGGATAACCAAAGTTTTTAAGGTCTTTCTCCACTTCCTTTCTCCAAGGCAGCATCTGCTGCCCAGTGCTCATCCTGGTAGACATTCATCTTACAATCATAGAATTGCTTCAGTTGGAAGACAGCACTAAGATCATTGAGTCCAACCATCAGCCTGGTGTCACTGTGGCCATTAAACCATGTCCCCAAGTGCCATGGCCACACCACACATTCCCTGAACACCTCCAGGAATAGTGACTACCCCACTCCCCCACTGCCACCTCAGGCATCCTGATCTCTCTGTCTGATCTGTCCTGCAGGAAAGAAAGTCCTCCTAATCTCCAACCTAAACCTTCTCTGTCACAATTTCAGTCCACTGCCTCTTGTCCTACTGCTTGTTCCTCGGGAGAAGAGATCAACTCCAACCTGGCTTCAGCCTTTTTTGCTGGGAGTTGTAGAGAGCAATGAGGTCTTCTCTCAGCCTCCTCTTCTCCAGACTAAACAACCTCAGTTCCCTCAGCCACTTCTCACAAGACTTCTGCTCTAGATCCTTCATCAGCTTTGCTGTCTTTCTCTGAAGCCCCTCCAGCAGTCAACGGCCCTGAAGCTGGGTTGAGGCAATGCCAAGCACAAATCCAGGCTGGGCAGGGACTGGCTGGAGGGCAGCCCTGAGGAGAGGGACTTGGGGGTGCTGGTGGCCAAGAAGCTCAAGATGAGGCAGCAGTGTGCACTTGCAGCCCAGAAAGCCAAGCACAGCCTGGGCTGCATCAGGAGAAGTGTGGCTAGCAGGTCACGGGAGGTGATTCTTCCCCTCTACTCTGATCTGCTGAGACCCCCCTGGAGTACTGCATCCAGTTCTGGAGCCCCTGGGACAAGAGGGATGTAGAGATGCTGGAGCATGTCCAGAGAAGGGCCACGAGGATGCTCAGAGGCTGCAGCACCTCTGCTGTGAGGACAGACTGAAAGAGTTGGGGTTGTTGAGTCTGGAGAAGAGGAGGCTCCCAGGTGACCTTCTTGTGGCCTTCCAGTATCTGAAGTGGGCCTACAAAAAAGCTGGGGAGGGACTTTTTAGGCTATCAGGGAGTGCCAGGACTAGGGGGAATGGAGCAAAGCTGGAGGTGGGGAGATTGAGAGTGGAGGTGAGGAGGAAGTTGTTCAGCATGAGAGTGGTGAGAGCCTGGAATGGGTTGCCCAGGGAGGTGTTTGGGGCCACATCCCTGGAGGTGTTTGCAGCCAGGCTGGCAGAGGCTGTGGGCAGCCTGATGTAGGGTAGGGTGTCCCTGGGCATGGCAGGGGGTTTGGAACTGGCTGATCCTTGTGGTGCCTTCCAACCCTGACTGATTCTATGATTCTTATAATGAGAGGCCCCAAAGTGAAGCCAGTATCCAAGATGTGGCCTCTCCAGTGCCAAGTACACAGGCACTATACTAGGGTGAGGCACCCCAGTGTCCTGGTGTGATCTGTGCAAGGAGAGTCTGGAGAATCCTCCAGAAATCTGTGTGCTGCATGAGAAGAAGCAGCTGATGGGAAGCACTAATTGCCAGCATCTACTGAGGTCCTGTCCCTCTTTGGAGCTTAGGCTCAGCCTGTCCTCAGGATTTTGGGGACAGTTTGTGGCAGAAGAGTTTGAGACTGACCCTGCCTCTTGTAATGTCCTGTGCAACAAGGCACCAGCTTCAATCTCTCCTGGGTCTCACAGCATCTTCTTGTTGGGAGATTTGCACAGGCTCAGTGGTGGGTGGGAGAAAGAGAGCTGTGGCCTCAAGATGGGTAGAGATCAAGTGAGGACCTGGCTTTGTTACTTGTGCTTAGAGAGTGAATGAAGTGCTGAGGCTTTTGCCCCTGGCTTGTGGCTGGATTAAAGGAACAGAAACAACCCAGAGTCCACGTCCAAGCCAGTGCAGACACAGCTGACCAAGGAGGTTCTTGTCTCTTAGTAAAACCATTAATGCTGGTAAGTCCTCAGAACAGTCTCCTTACTGCCCCTCCTACCAAAAACCCACTTCTTCTCATGGCTGACTTGAGTCTTCCCTGCTATGGTCTAAATCCGTTATTTATTTCCTTCTTTTCCATGGACCCCCTTTCTCTTTTACATACATGAGGACTATTACTGTGCCTCTGTGAAGATTTTCTGCTTCCTGAAGTAAAGCAGCAACAGACTTTCCTGAGGTGCTCTTGTTTGCAAGGGCTCTGATCAACTTTGCTGCCTTCCTCCAGAGTATTTGCAGGATTAACCTGTAGGTGAGGTTTGAATAGCGCAGAAGAGAGCCGAATTACTTCTCAGCTCATTCTGAACCTGCCTGTTTAAGTGCCCTTCACAGGCACTTCTGCTCATTACACCTGGGCATTAACTTGCCATCAGTTTCTGATTTGCACAAAGCAGAGATTATTTACCACAGAACAGCTACCCAGCCTCTCAGAACCATAGAATCAGGCACGGTTGGAAGGGACCACAAGGATCATGCAGCTCCAACCCCCCTGCCATGGGCAGGGACAGTCTCACACTAGATCAGGCTGTCTAGAGCCTCATTCAGCCTGGCCTTAAACAGCTCCAGGGATGAGGCATCTGCCATCACCCTGGGCAACCTGTTTCAGTGTCTCACCACCCTCACAGTGAAGAACTTCTTCCTAACATCCCATCTGAATCTCTCCACTTCTAGTTTTGCTCCATTCCCCCCCCCGTCGTATCACTACCTGAGAGCCTAAAAAGTCTCTCCCCAGCTTTCTTTTAGCCCCCTTAAGATGCTGCAAGGCCACAATAAGGTCACCTGGGAGCCTTCTCCACTCCAGTCTGAACAGCCTCAACTCCCTCAGTCTCTCCTCACAGCAGAGGTGCTGCAGCCCTCTGCATCCTCGTGGCCCTTCTCTGGACACCCTCCAGCATCTCCAGATATCTCTTGTCCTGGGGGCTCCAGAACTGGATGCAGTACTCCAGGTGGGGTCTCAGCAGAACACAGTAGAGGGGGAGAATCACCTCCCTCCACCTGCTGGCCACACTTCTCCTGATGCAGCCCAGAATCTGCTTGGCTTTCTGGGCTGCAAGTGCACACTGCTGCCCCATGTTGAGCTTCTGCTCCACCAGCACCCCCAATTACCTCTCCTCAGGCTGCTCTCAAGCCAGTCACTACCCAGCCTACGTTGCTGTTTCTCCACTCTCTGCATTTGTGTTACCATTCCCAAGACTGACTCCTCAACCCTTACTGAATAGCATCTTACTTTCTTCAGACTGCTCCTCTGGTTTAGCAAGGTCTGTTTTGCAGCTTCTTGTAAGGCTTTCCACAGAGCCACTGCCATATCTGGGACTGTGTCTGGGTGAGTGCAAGCATGCCAGAGAGCAAATATGGAGCATGGGCACTTGGGATTCTGCCAATCATAGAATCAGTCAGGGTTGGAAGGGACCACAAGGATCAGCCAGTTCCAACCCCCCTGCCATGCCCAGGGACACCCTACCCTACAGCAGGCTGCCCACAGCCTCAGCCAGCCTGGCTTCAAACACCTCCAGGGATGTGGCCCCAAACACCTCCCTGGGCAACCCATTCCAGGCTCTCATCACTCCCATGGTGATGAGGGTCACGTTGTCACTGTTTCTAAATCCCACTGCTTGCCTGCCTTTTGAAAGACACCGGAACTTTGTTGGCACCTGTTGAGTTTGTGACCACCAGATTCATATTCTTTGCTCAAGGACTGTTACCTAACGGACTGTCACCTGAGGTGCTTTATTTGTGAGTTGTTTATTCCTGCCTGCCCTTTCAATTTTATTTAGGCCATTTATCCAGTTCCTCAAGAGCTCTTTGAATTCTAATGCTGCCCTCCACCATGCTTCCTGTCCTTCCTAGCTTCATGCCATCTGCAAATGTAATAAGCCTATTTCCTCTTCCATCACTCTGGTCATTAACAATGAACTGAAATGAACTCAGAACAGGACCTTGGGCCATTACTACCCTCCACATAAAGGGTCTGATTAATTTGTCTCCTGCTCCTCTAGACCATGTTTTCCCAGACAGCTTATGAGAATGCTTTTAAGAGACAAGCAGAAGCCACAGCCAAGCTGAAGAACATCACATCTACCTTTCTCTCCCCTACAAGTCTTGTTAGCCCCTTTTAGAACCAAATAAGAGTGGTTTGACATGATTTATTCTTGGCAAATACATCCTGGCTGCCAACCATCTCCTTATCTTGCAGCCATACAGTTTGTTTAATGGTTTATTCCAGCACTTCCCCAAGAATGGAAGTTGACCTGGCTAGCCTCTAATTTGCAATCCTACCAGTCACCCATCCAGAATCTCTTGAAGAAAACTTTAAATTGCTGAGATTTCTTCAATGAACCTCTTAAGTTAATTAGCCCCCAATGACTTCAAAACTAGCCCAGCTAATGCTCTAGCTTGGCTTTTCCAATTCTAGACAGATCTTATGTTACTGAACTACATTGTTATTTTTATTGTAAAAAAAAAAAACACCACCAAACAAACCACTAAAAGGCATTCAGCAATTTGCCTTTCCTGAGTATCTGGTTTTGAGTGTCTCCCCTGACTGCTGAGTACTGAAATACAAGGCTGAAAAGGGTCCTGTATATTTTCATATGCATAGGCTTGGACATGATTTGATTTGCTTCTCTCTACAGCTCTGTGTTCCTACGTACAGGACTTGACAGGGAACAAAATCAAATGTGGCTAGTCAGTATAGGAACTGCAAAGGACTAAGGCCAGAGCTGTGCCATCAAATCCTTGAGATTTTTCAAGCTTCTGTTTCTCACTGGTGCTCAGGATGTGCATATCCAGCATGCACAAATCTACCCCTTCCATCTGAACTGCCAGAACATGGTGTGGGGCTTCTAAAACCTCACAACAGAATCACTGATATAAAACATCTAAGACTTACAGAATCATAGAATCAGTCAGGGTTGGAAGGGACCACAAGGATCATCCCTCTGCCAACCCCCCTGCCATGCCCAGGGCCACCCTACCCTAGATCAGGCTGCCCACAGCCTCTGCCAGCCTGGCTGCAAACACCTCCAGGCATGTGGCCCCAAACACCTCCCTGGACAACCCATTCCAGCCTCTCACCACTCTCATGCTCAACAACTTCCTCCTCACCTCTACTCTGAATCTCCCCATCTCCATTCCCCCTAGTCCTGTCACTCCCTGAAAGCCTCCAAAGTCCCTCTCCAGCTTTTTTGTAGCCCCCTTCAGATCCTGGAATGCCACAAGAAGGTCACCTGGGAGCCTCCCAGGACTTCTCTCTTGATCTCTTTTTTTTCCCCATCAACCTTTTCTTATGAAAGTCCTCAACACCTGATAGCCTAAAAAGCCTGTGAGGCAGGACAGCCATTTACTGCTCTATGGTTGTTAGTGTTTGAGCAGTGAAGGCTTAAATGTCACCAGGGATTGGCTACAAGAAGGTCACCTGGGAGCCTCCTCTTGTCCAGACTCAACAGCCTCAACTCTTTCAGTCTCTCCTCATAGCAGAGGTGCTGCAACCCTTTGAGCATCCCTCGTGGCCCTAAGATGGCTTCAGGTGCGTTAGCAACCAGAGCTTCTCTTTGTTGAATCAGGGAGAAGAGGGAGAAGATAAATACCTGTTGCCTCTGTTGTGGGGTAAGGGCTCTTTTCTTCATTTTCATTGGGCTGATAATCATCCACGTCGATCTGACAGAAATGGAAGGAGAAGCACAAATCCTTTATCAGCCGAGGCAGAGGTGGGTTTTGTTTCCTCAGAAAGCAAAGCTGCTCATGCTGCCACTTGACAGGGAGTGCTGGCTGGCAGCAGACCTTACCTTGGTAGCAGGTGGGGATTCTCCGTCAGCAGTGATTGATTTCAGCTCAATTTTCTCCTCCTTTGTCTCCTCCTCCACAGCTGTTTTTTCTATCTCCTGTTTCTTTTCAGGACTAGCAGTCCTAACAATTTTATGAGACAGAAAGCAGAGAGTTACAAAGCTGAAAGGCTCTTTCCCTTTCAAGGAGCTTCAGACAGGATGGCAGGCACCATGAAAACAATCAGGTGGCTTAGCACCTCCATTCTGAGCTCAGCTTACATACCAGCAGCTCCACCATGTCCTCATCTGCAGGCAAAAGCACTAACTCTGCTCTAATTCTCTGTAGCACCCTTTGATAGGAACTAGATGATCCTCGTGGTCCCTTCCAACCCTGACTGATTCTATGGTAGCTTTCTGGAGGGCAGGAGTGCCCCATTGGCCTGAGTGGTGCACACGCATGGCAGGGAAATGTGTGCCCCTCTGCTTATGCACACACACAGATTCCCACTGATATCTGCCTACCCAATGACCCAATGATCAACCTGTATCTTGTGGACTTCTGCTAGCATGCCTACAAAGCTTTTGCCCTTCACTGCCCTACCAGATCCAGGGAAATCTGCTGGCTAGGTGTCAGGATTCAAAAGAAAGATTTGCCTAAGACATCTCCTTCAATCAGCCCAGAAGTCAGTGAATAGAAAAGTGTCCCTGCCCACGGCAGGAGGGTTGGAACTAGATGATCCTTGTGGTCCCTTCCAACCCTGAATGATTCTGTGATTCTAAATAAGCACTCAGGAGAGGCTTCCCTGCTGCGGGCAGTTGGGAATGAGAGAGAAGCAATACATCCAGCTGACGCCTCCAAACAGCCCTGAAGAAACTGTCACCAGAAGAACAGCATCTGACATCAAAGCAGAGGGAGAGCTGCTGAATTTGGTTGTGGGAGTGACAGTCTGAAAATATGCTTAGTGGTCCAAAGAAACAAGGAGATTCAACTGGGATTGGAACATTAACACCATTTCATACTTATTCTCTGCTTGTGCCCTGAAAGCTTACCAGTCGCACAGATTTCCCTGCCCTCTGCTCACCTCAGTGAGACGCCTTCCCGTCCTTTACTTCGTATTCTTTTACAGAAAGGTTTATATACAGAGATCATAGAATGGTTTAGGTTGGAAGGGACCTCAAAGCTCAGCCAGTTCCAACCCCCCTGTGCCATAGGCAGGGACACCTCCCACTAGAACAGGTCACCCAAGGCCTCATCCAAACTGGCCTTGAACACCTCCAGGGAGGGAGCAGCCACAACCTCCCTGGGCAACCTGCACTAGTGTCTGACCACCCTCATTGTGAAGAACTTCCTCCTAACATCCCGTTTAAATTCCCCCTCTGCCAGTTTAAACCCATTGGAATCATAGAATCAGTCAGGGTCGGAAGGGACCACAAGGATCATCTAGCCCCAACCCCCCTGCCATGCCCAGGGACTCCCCTGTCCTATCTTAATAAGATCTTGTAAATAGTGCCTCCCCAGTCCTCCTACAGAATCTATGACCCCCAAAGAGAAGTCATCCATACATGCTGCATGCAGAGACATCCTTGCTTGTACATATGTAACTGTGCATCATGTGTGCCATTACATTCACAGGAGTGCCTAGAAGCAAAAGCAAATGGATTTACCTAGCTAGCTTTTTCCTTTCCTTCTCCTCTTCCTCCTCTTTCTGTGCAGATGTTAAACTCTCGGCATCGGCAAGGTTGTCCACAGCAATGGCCAAGAACACGTTCAGCAGGATATCTGTTTGTGTGCCTCTTAAAGAAAATGGGCTTTGGGAACTGTGGAACAACATCATACCAAAGGCTTCTCACCCAAAAAGCTTTTGCCATCAAATCCTCCATATTTTCCAAGCTTCCATTCCTCACTGATGCTCAGGATGTGCATATCCAGCATGCACAAATCTACCCCTTCCATTTGAACAGCCAGAACATGGTGTGGGGCTTCCAAAACTTCACAACAGTATGACTGATATGAAACATCTAAGACTTGCAGAATCATAGAATCATAGAACCATAGAATCAGTCAGGGTTGGAAGGGACCACAAGGATCATCTAGTTCCAACCCCCCTGCCATGCCCAGGGACACCCTACCCTAGAGCAGGCTGCCCACAGCCTCTGCCAGCCTGGCTGCAAACACCTTCAGGGATGTGGCCCCAAACACCTCCCTGGGCAACCCGTTCCAGCTTCTCACCACTCTCATGCTGAAAAACTTCCTCCTCACATCCAATCTGAATCTCCCCACCTTCAGCTTTGCTCCACTCCCCCTAGTCCTGTCACTACCTGAGAGCCTAAAAAGTCCTTCCCCAGATTTTTTGTACGCCCCCTTCAGATCCTGGAAGGCCACAAGAAGGTCACCTGGGAGCCTCCTCTTCTCCACACTCAACAGTCCCAACTCTTTCAGTCTCTCTTCACAGCAGAGGTGCTGCAGCCCTTTGAGCATCCTTGTGGCCCTTCTCTGGACACACTTCAGCATGTCCACATCCCTCTTGTCCCAGGGGCTCCAGAACTGGATGCAGTACTCCAGGTGGGGTCTTACCAAGGTGAAGCAGAGTAGAGGGGTGAATCACTTCCCTCAACCTGCTGGCCACACTTCTCCTGATGCAGCCCAGGCTCTGCTTGGCTTTCTGGGCTGCAAGTGCACACTGCTGCCTCATCTTGAGCTTCTCATCCACAAGCACCCCCAAGTCCCTCTCCTCAGGGCTGCTCTCCAGCCACTCACTGCCCAGCCTCCATTTGTGCTTGGGATTGCCTCAACCCAGTTGCAGGACCTTGAACTTAGTCTTGTTGAACCTCCTGAGGTTGGCTTGTGCCCACCTCTGCAGCCTCTCCAGCTCCCTCTGGATGCCATCCCTGCCCTCCAGCCTGGCTGCTGCACCACACAGCTTGGGGTGCTCAGCAAACTTGCTGAGGCTGCACTCAATGCCTTGGTCCATGGCACCCACAAAGTTTTGAACAAGACTGGTCCCAGGACTGATCCCTGAGGGACTCCACTTGTCACTGCCTCCACTGGGACATGGAGCCATTGACAGCCACTCTTTGGGTGTGGCAATCAAGCCAGTTCTTTATCCATCTGGTGCTCCACCCATCAAACCCATGTGTCACCAGCTTGGAAGCCAGGATGTGTGCGGGACAGTGTCAAAGGCTTTGCTCAGCTCCAGGTCAATGCCATCAGTTGCTGCCCCTCATCTATTCACGTTGCCACCTGTTCATAGAAGGCCACCAGGTTTGTCAGGCAGGATCTGCCCTTGGTGCAGCCATGGCTGATTGGACCCAATCACCTCTGCACTATTCTCCTGTCTCAGTAGTGCCTCCAGGAGGATCTGTTCCATGATCTTACTGGGTACAGAGGTGAGACTTAGGCTGCACATTACAGCCAGAGCTTTTATACCACAGTCACCTGGCATCTGGGGTAATCCTGAAGCACTGACTGGCACTTTGATGAAGGAGGCTGAACCCCTGCAGCAGACAGGCTTCAGTGCTTCAGGGCACAGAGGTGAGACTGATAAATACATGTCTAAGTCTTGTAAAACACCTAAGATTTGTAAAACATAAGACTCACGTTTTAGCTTCTGATTTGTCAAAAGAGTCTTCTCTTTGGGGAAATCCCACTGAGACCATGGGGTTGCTGAATGCATTACAACTTGGACAGCTTAGGTCACTTTTCACAGAATCACAGAAACATTAAGACCCTCAGGATCACCAAGTCCAATTGATATCCCCTACTCTGCAATGTTCACCCTAAACCATATCCCCAAGCACTACACCCAAATAACCTTTACACACACCCTGGGTTGGTGATTCCAGCACTATGCTGCTCTATGAGCAGCTCATGCCAATGCCTGACCACTTTTGCTGGGAAAAGGAATATTTCCTAATGTCCAGCATAACCCTGCCCTGCTGCACCTCGAGGCTGTTCCCTCTTGTTCTGTCATTAATTTACCTGTGAGAAGAGACCAGCACCAACCTCTCCACAACCTCCTTTCAGGTAGCAGTAGACAGCCCTCAGACTGCCCTTTTTCAAACTGAACAACCCCAAACCTCTTGCATTCAACAGCCTCCATGCCATAAAGGACCTGGGCTTGCCAGTTTGAGCCTGTGTCCATTATAGGCATTCCCACAGACATGAGTGGGAACAGAACACTCTCAGCATTGCTCAGGCAACCTCAGTGAATATCCTTTAGCCTGAGCTTTGAACTCTGCCATCTCCTCTGTGCTGGTTTGAACTAATTGGAGGATTTGAATGAGCAATTAGACTACAGGCTGAGAAAGGAAAACACTGATGATGCTGCTTCACTCATAGCTTTACTGAGAAAGAAAAAATTGTTTAAGAGTTGTAACCCAAATATAGATAAGTCAAACCACTTTGGGCTGTTGCTGCTGCTGCATGGCTCTTTTCTCCCTGCCTTTCCTAGCTGGACCTGAATAATTTCACTAACTTCTTTCCTGCTGCTAATCCCCCCTGGCTGATCTACCTTTGCCTATCTGCTGCATAAAACAGATGGTGAGATAAGATTGGGGAAAGGGAGAAGATGGTAAGGGTGGTTAAAACCCCTCTTAGAGATTTTGATCTCTGGGAGGGCTGTGGTGTTTCTGTATTACCTTTTCTTTTAACTGTATATATCTGTAAATATCCGTTATACATTGTAAATATCTGCTTGTATACTGTGCAAAGCTTCATTTATTAACTTCCAGCTGACTGAGTCCTAGCCTGAGTTATTTCAAAGTGTGTGTGGGGCAGATAACTGGCGAACCACCACACCCTCACTGTCCCTGGAGGTGTTCAAGAAAGGACTGGATTGAGCACTTGGTGCCATGGTCTCTAGTTAATTGGCTAGGGCTGGGTGCTAGGTTGGACTGGATGATCTTGGAGGTCTCTTCCAACCTGGCCTATTCTATTCTACGCTACTCTATTTTATTCTAGTTTAGTCTATTCTATTCTATTCTATTCTATTCTACTCTATGCTACTCTATTCTATGCTACTCTATTTTATTCTAGTTTAGTCCAGTCTACTGTACTCTATTCTATTCTACTCTATTCTATTCTACTCTACTCTATTCTATGCTACTCTACTCTATTCTATGCTACTCTATTTTGTTCCAGTTTAGTCTACTCTAGTCTACTCTACTTTATTCTATTTTACTCTATTCTATTCTACTCTACTCTACTCCTATTCTATTCTATTCTATTTTATTCTATTCTATTCTATTCTATTCTATTCTATTCTATTCTATTCTATTCTATTCTATTCTATTCTATTCTATTCTATTCTATTCTATTCTATTCTACTCTACTCTACTCTACTCTACTCTATTCTGCTCTGCTCTGCTCTGCTCTACTCTACTCTACTCTACTCTGCTCTATCCTATCCTATCCTATCCTATCCTATCCTATCCTATCCTATCCTATCCTATCCTATCCTATCCTATCCTATCCTATCCTATCCTATCCTATCCTATCCTATCCTATCCTATCCTATCACACCATCCACGCAGAGCCAACCATGCAGCTGGAGGGCTAGGAATCACAACTGCTCTCCTGCCTTGCCAGTCAGCGTTCACATTTTTTGCCTTACAAATCTGAAGGCAAGATTCTTGGACAAGTTTCTTAAGAGTGAATTTTACTACCCCATGAGAACTTCTAAATAAACCCCAGTTCAAGGCTTAGTCTGGAAATAGTCACCCTTCTCCCTGGGCTCCAAGGTCTAGTGGCTCTGAAGTCAGCCAGCATATAGAGCTGGCTCACGTTGTCCCCTGCAGTTTACAAGGAGATCCAAATTACAGCTTTTTTGAAGCTGTTGGGCAGACTGCCTGCCTTGACCTTCAGAGAAGTGGAATTGCACCATCTCCCTTTGAAAGGAGGGCATGAAGGTCAGCTGAAGTGTCAAGCAACAGGGTGTGAGAAATCTGAATTATGAGGAAAGGCCAAAAGAGCTGGGCTGAGACTACAAGGAGGCTTTACAGAAGAACCACTATAAAAAGAAATGCAACCTTTGACATAGGAAGGCTATTTAGTAGGGAAGTAGAAACTAAATAAGGGCAAATTTGGAGCAAAATGAGGTATGGAACAGAACAATAACTCTGTATTGTATGCAAATTCCTGTAGAATGACACTCGCAGATTAATCACACAATGTGCTTTGTAGCTCCTGGGATGCCCTTGCTTCAGCTTGAAGCCAGAAAGCAGCAGGTACATAGAATAGGAATAGAATAGAACAGAACAGAATAGGAATAGTATAGAATAGGAATAGCATAGAATAGGAATAGCACAGAATAGGAATAGGAATAGGAATAGGAATAGGAATAGGAATAGGAATAGGAATAGGAATAGGAATAGGAATAGGAATAGGAATAGGAATAGGAATAGGAATAGGATAGGAAGAGCATAGAATAGAATAGGAATAGCACAGAATAGGAATAGAATAGGAATAGGAAGAGCATAGAATAGAATAGGAAGAGCATAGAATAGAATAGGAATATAATAAAGCCAGGTTGGAAGAAACCTCCAAGCTCATCCAGTCCAACCTAGCACCCAGCCCTAGCCAATGGCACTAAGTGCTCCATTCAGGCTTTTCTTCAACACCTCCAGGGATGGGGACTCCACCACCTCACTGGGCAGCCCATTCCAATGCCAATCACTCTCTCTGGCAACAACTTCTTCCTAACATCCAGCCTAGACCTCCCCTGGCACAACTTGAGGCTGTGTCCCCGCCTTCTGTTGCTGGTTGCCTGGGAGAAGAGACCAACCCCACCTGGCTACAACTTCCCTTTAGGTAGTTGTAGATAGCAATGAGGTCATCCCTGAGCCTCCTCTTCTCCAGGCTGCACACCCCCAGCTCCCTCAGCCTCTCCTCACAGGGCTGTGCTCCAGGCCCCTCACCAGCTTCATCACCCTTCTCTGGACACATTCCAGTACCTCAACATCTCTCTTGAATTGAGGGGACCAGAACTGCACACAGGACTCAAGATGTGGCCTGAGCAGTGCCAAGTACAGGGGCAGGATAACCTCCCTGGTCCTGCTGACCACACTGTTCCCGATCCAGGCCAGGATGCCATTGGCTCTCCTGCCCACCTGGGCACACTGCTGGCTCATGTTCAGCCTAGTATCTCCCAGCACCCCCAGGTCCCTCTCTGCCTGGATGCTCTCCAGCCACTCTGTCCCCATCCTGTAGCTCTGCCTGGGGTTGTTGTGGCTAAAGTGTAGAACCCTACACTTAGCCTTGTTCAGTCTCATCCCGTTGAGATTTACTTAACACCAAGAGATGCTGGAATGTAACAGAGCACAGGAAGTGCTGTTTGAAGAACACACAGATTGCAGTCCCTGCAGTGGAACCTGGTTCTTGTTAGCTCACATGTGAATTACTACATGATCCCAGGCAGTACAACTATGGCAAACATATGTTACTCCTATTGCAGCATTTGTATAGAACATACTGTAGATTCCACATATTTTTATTCCACATAAGACTTGGGTGAAAGCACATAGAACATATTACTGAAGAGGCAGTTAAAGCAAAAATATGCAGTAAGTACAGTGGGTACAAACAGAGATTAGTTTCTGGAGAAAGCAGGAAGGAAGAAACCTCTCTATGAGAGAACTAAGGGGAATGGAAAGTAAACCCAGTAAACATGTAAAGATCCTGACTGAAAGCTACCACACAGAACCAGCGTGGAGCTGACTCGTACAATTGTCCCTCACTACAAGAGGGACACTGAGGTTCTGAAGTATGCCCAGAGATGGGCAACAAGGCTGGAGAAGGGCCTGGAGCAAGGCCTGGAGCATCTGGGCTATGAGGAGGCGGCTGAGGAAGCTGAGGGTGTTGAGGCTGGAGAAGAGGAGGTTGAGGGCAGACTTCATTGCTCTCTACAGCTCCCTGAAGGGACAGTGGAGTGAGGAGGGGACAGCCTCTGATCCTTGGTGGCAAGCAACAGACGCAAAGGAAATAGTTCCAAGCTGCAGCAGGGCAGGTTCAGGCTGGATGCTAGGAAATTTGGGGTTGGGGCTGTTCAGTTTGGAGAAGAGGAGGCTCCAAGTGACCTTATTGTGGCCTTCTGGCATCTGAAGGGGCCTACAAAAAAGCTGGGGAGGGACTTTTTTAGGTTCTCAGGGAGTGACAGGACTAGAGGGAATGGAGCAAAGCTGGAGGTGGGGAGCTTGAGATTGGAGGTGAGGAGATTGAGACTGGAGGTGAGGAGGAAGTTTTTCAGCATGAGAGTGGTGAGGCCCTAGAATGGGTTGCCCAGGGAGGTGGTTGGTGCCACATCCCTGGAGGTGTTTGCGTCCAGGCTGGCTGAGGCTGTGGGCAGCCTGATGTAGGGTAGGATGTCCCTGGGCATGGCAGGGGTGTTGGAACTGGATTATCCTTGTGGTCCCTTCCAACCCTGACTGATTCTATGAAATATTTCTTGCCAGAGAGGGTTCTCAGACATTGGAATGTTCTGCCCAGGGCAGTGCTGGAGTCCCCATCCCTGGAGGTGTTTCAGCAGCCTGTGGAGCTGGCACTTACGGACATGTTTTAGTGCTGGCCCTGCAGTGCTGGGTGGAAGGTTGGGCTGGATGAGCTTGGAGGTCTCTTCCAGCCAGATGTGAACATTAAAACAACTTTTGACAATACAAAGCCAAAATTCACACCCAGGGACCAGGTAAAAGTGTAAGGCAGGAAATGCATTGTCTGCTAAAAGAACAGAGTAGTAAAGGCTGGCTTTAAATTCAGCCCCACTCGGAGAAAAAGGCAGCATCAAAGGATACAGTTTCCACAGATGAAGAGGATGATGAAGTAAATACAGACCAACATTCCTGGAAAAGAGGGGCCGCCATAAGCCATGATCCCATCATACATCACCGAATTCCAGTCCTCCCCAGTCAGGATCTAAATGACACATTCCCACCAAAAGCGTTAGAACACAAAAAAAAGAAATTGAAGCCTCCATTAACACAAAGATACCTACAGTCCTAGAGAACACCCCCTCCCCCACAACAGCTGGACACTCTGGCTGTGGCCATTTAGGAAATAAAAAGCAACCAAGAAGCAAACAGCACAAGGAGAGTGCAGAGAGTGCCTGTGCTCAGGGTGGAAAAACTCCCAGACGTCCCCTTGAAGGTGGTGAACGAGGCCAAACTGCTCTCCCTACGGACGGCTATGTCCAAGCCTCCCAACTTCTCCCAGGCCTTCTCCTCCCACATCCCTGCTGTTTCAGAGTAGCTGCACAACCTATAGCACTGAAGACAGCCTTCAGCACAACCCTCCCAGCCACTTCTTTTCACCTTGCGTATGAAATAATGATTCTGATGATGGTGGCTGGTTGCTCCCAAAACTGCAGTGAGCTTAAGTGCCATTTGGTTACCCTGCTGCCGTGGGTATTTGCTCCTCAGCACTGTGGGAAGGGGAGTACAGCTGCAGGGCTGGGCTTTGTCATGAAGGTGCTTCCCTGGGACATGGCTTTGCTCTTGTTCTAGCCTGCCATGACCCGGTGGCCTTGTCCTCACACAGGTTCTCCACTCTGGGAGGGTATTCCCCCTGCACTGGCAGTACACTGTAGCACCTTGCCCCCAGAACTGTTAGGCTGCTTTTCAGGCTGCAGGTCTTGCCCTCTCTGTTGGTCTCATTGGGACCAATCTTACCCTTACCTGAAACACAGTGAGGAGGGACTGGGGGAAGTTGTCAAATGTACTCCTCCTGGTCTGCATCTCATCAAAGTTAAACTTGCCCCCAAAGAGCTGCATTCCCAGGAGCGAGAAAATGATGATGAAGAGGAAGAGCAGCAGCAACAGGGAGGCAATGGAGCGGACTGAATTCAGGAGTGACGCCACAAGGTTACTCAGGGAATTCCAGTATCTGGGAATAAAAAAAAACAGAGGCAGTTAAAACTCCTTCATTCCAAGATGAGTGTTCATGGACTGCACAGGATACCGGCTCAGGCTGCCTTCTGCATATTAGCAGGCATTTCCAAACACCCTGTTAAGCAGTGAATCATTGATGTGCTTCCCTAAGATAATGAGACCTGCTGCAGCTAATGAGTAATTTTACTACCACGCATGTGCACATACAGTTCCCTCCACCTCCTGCCCCATAGGCACGCCCAGAAGATTATTGCAGTGCTCTCCATCTAAGGCTCTGCAAATCTTATATCAATGTACAGTGATTACTTCTTGCTGCTTCAGTGAGTTACATTCTAACCAACCTCATTACAGCACTCACAGATGTGACGGCAGCCAGAATAGCTGGCTCCAGAGAATGGCCTGTAATAACCAGCAAGAGCAGATGGAGAAACAGTTTGGATGCATATACAAACTTGTCCAAAATCTGGTGTATGTGTGTGTGCTTGGTCTCACTCACACACAAGTTGCTAAGTAGAATGAGAAAGACAGCAAAGGACCTTTTACCTGGGCTGTAAAAGAGACTCCAGAGCTACATCCAGAAAGCCCAGAGTTTCTTTTTGTCTTGGAAAAGCACAGTGAGTATCAAACTTGCTGTATGTTCTCAGGCTGCAGAACATTTTCCAAGTGCATCATTCAAGAGAGAGGACAGCTAAGATCTGTTTTCCCTGTGTAGTCAGGCAATATGCCCTCTTCGGACTGATGTATGATGTGCAGAAAGGATCATCCTGCCCTTGTGAACTCACTGCAGGGTTCAAAGAGATGCCAGCAGCATGCTCTGCTGCAGCATGTCAGCTTGCCAGTCTGCAGAGCAGCCACGTGTGGGAAGAAAGCTTCAAACAGAGCTGGTAAAGAATCCACCACATGGCACATGAAGCAAGATCCACTTTGGTCCTGCACCTGCTCAGCCACCCCTAGTCTACTGCTCGCCTAGTCCTGACTACTTCTCTTTGAAGCAGTTCTGAGTCTGAGAGAGCTTTCAGCCTGGGCTGAAGGTTAGCACTCATCTTTCCATCACCTCATTTTGAATGCACATCACTACCAAGCTCCAACAGATCCCACATGGCAGTGAGCCAGGATGCTTGTCCAAGGGCTCTAAGCCTTCCTTCTGCCACCAGCTCATGGGACTTAGCACCACGCTTTGACACTCCACCATGGTCTTCTCCTAATACCCAAAACACTGCATCTTTCTTTCTTTAGAAGACTGTACTTCTAGCCATGCTTTCCTTGGAGGTGGAAGTTGTATTTGAGAAGGGTGGCAGACATGTCTGGGCTTTCTTTGAGGAAGCCTGAGCCTTCAAATTTTCCTCAAGGTAGCACAGTCATTAGAGAGTCTTAAAATCTCACTTATATTAATATAGTTTTTAAATGTCAGTGTAAGAAGATTCCTCTTCTCCCAGGGAGGAGAGGAATGTTTGAGCAGCCCAATCACTTTATGAAGGTTAGTAATCTATCTGCAGAGGGACACCACCATGTCCTCTCAAGTTCAGCAACTGCTTCATCTCCAGGGGCTGAGCTTCAAAGGAAACTGTGATGTATTCCCTCCAGCCCAGCTTCAGCACTTCAGAGAAAACTAGAATGCTTTAAAGTTGAACTGCAAGTGAAGAGATGAGCAGTGAAAAACCACAGAGCAAAGGTAAGGGTGTGGAAGCTGTGGGGCTTGGTGCCACTTGATGTGCAATGCACCAGCTTGCTTTGTTTGTGCCCCTGCTTGCAGCTCACATACTCTCACACTTTGGGAGGCATGGGAAGTGACATAGGAAAAAGGGAAATACTAATCTCTGATGAAACCTGACTGACTTTAGCATCCCTAAACTAGATATTGATGGGATCTAGAATACCTCTCCAAGTCCTTCAGTGCCAGCCAGACACAGGTCTTGCAGGCCTGTTTAACAGTGCCTTTAAGGGGTGTAGAATAGAATAGGATAGGCATAGGGATATGGATAGGATAGAAATAGAAAAAGAATAGAAATAGAAAAAGAATAGAAATAGATGAGAAATAGAAAAATAATAGAATAAGAAATAGAATGGAATAGAAATAGAAGGAAATAGAATAGAATAGAAATAGAAAAGAAACAGAATACAAATAGAAATAGAAGTAGAAATAAAAGTAGAAATAGTAGAAATAAAAGTAGAAACACAAGTAGAAATAGGAACAGAATAAGAATAGAAAAGAAATAGAACAGAATAGAAATAGAGTAAGAATAGAGTAAAAATAGAGTAAGAATAGAGTAAGAGTAGGATAAGAATAGAATAAGAATAGAATAATCCAGGATGATCCATTCCAACCTATCACCCAGCCCTATCCAATGGTGTACAGCAAAGCTGTTACATATTTGCATAGATTCAACTGCTTTGCTGTCTCAGAGCCCAACTGTACAGGCTCTTATCAGCTCTCTATTCTGTACAAATGGCTAAACAGCTGAGATTCAGTTTCTTATGTAACAATCAAGCTTAAAGCAATTAAAACTGAGATGAACTGGGGATAAGATTAGTGCTGTTTTGTCTGCATACTGAGTGCCAGCTAGAAACACAGTACCATTAGAAAAGTAAGCAAATCAATGCGGGGTGGGGGGAGGGAGAAAAAGGGAAAAAAGGAGAGCACAAGGGTGGCTTGGCTTGACTAGGATGTGAAAATAACAACTGTCTTATCATGGTGTCCTAGAAGCCTGACCTGAGGTTACTGTCTGTCCCATTAGGTGGCTGCAGAACTAAGGTGAACGCTACTTCAATGGGAGCTCTGGAGCTACTCAGTGAAACACAAGGCTTTCACAAGGCAGGAATTGTTGAAACCCAGACAGAGGAAAAAAGAAAAAACAAAACCCAACCTCTTACTGCTTTGTCCTCTTTGATTCACATACTACAAAGCAAAGTGGTTACAATAAATCTTGTGGTGTTGCTAGAGTGAATCATAGAATCAGTCAGGGTTGGAAGGGATCACAAGGATCAGCCACTTCCAACCCCCCTGCCAGGGACACCCTACCCTAGATCAGGCTGCCCACAGCCTCTGCCAGCCTGGCTGCAAACACCTCCAGGGATGTGGCCCCAAACACCTCCCTGGGCAACCCATTCCAGGCTCTCACCACTCTCACGCTCAAAAACCTCCTCCTCACATCCAATCTGAATCTCCCCACCTCCAGCTTTGCTCCGTTCCCCCTAGTCCTGTCACTCCCTGACAGCCTAAAAAGTTCCTCCCCAGCTTTTTTGTAGGTCCCTTCAGATCCTGGAAGGCCACAAGAAGGTCACCTGGGAGTCTCCTCTTCTCCAGACTCAACAGCCCCAACTCTTTCAGTCTGTCCTCATAGCAGAGGTGCTGCAGTCCTCTGAGCATCCTCGTGGCCCTTCTCTGGACACACTCCAGCATCTCCACATCCCTCTTGTCCCAGGGGCTCCAGAACTGGATGCAGTACTCCAGGTGGGGTCCCAGCAGAGCGGAGTAGAGGGGGAGAGTCACCTCCCTGGCCCTGCTGGCCACACTGTTGATGCAGCCCAGGCAGCATAAAATGGGAGGTAGGAGATGAAGCACTGCTGCTGCCTCAGACTTACAGGGATGTAAATGTGCTTCTTAGCATCTCCCACTTGCAGATGTCAGACCTTGAAGATGCCAGTGTATGAGGCACTGCAAAACCTCAGTGAGTAGAACATGGTTTCAAAAAGGAGGAATGATGCAAAGAAGTCAAATATTTTGTTCAGCACCTCACACGAAACTCAACTGCAGGATGGGAAGATACTCAGAGGCCTGGAACAGCTCTGCTATGAGGACAGGCTGAGAGAGTTGGGGCTCTGCAGCCTGGAGAAGAGAAGGCTTCCAGGAGACCTTCTAGTAGCCTTTCAGGAACTCAAAGGGGCCTACAGGAGGGCTGGGGAGGGACTATTCACAAGGTCTTGTAATGACAGGACGAGGAGGAATGGGTTTAAACTGGCAGAGGGGAGATTTAAACAGGATGTTAGGAGGAAGTTGTTTGCAGTGAGGGTGGTGAGACACTAGCGCAGGTTGCCCAGGGAGGTTGTGGCTGCTCCCTCCCTGGAGGTGTTGAAGGCCAGGTTGGATGAGGCCTTGAGTGAGCTGTTCTAGTGGGAGGTGTCCCTGCCTATGGCACAGAGGGGTTGGAACTGGCTGAGCTTTGAGGTCCCTTCCAACCTAAACCATTCTATGATTCTATTGACTAGAACTTAATGTGTTCCTTGATCCTCTTCCACCTCCCCTCCACTGCCTTCCACTATGCCGTCATGACTCTGGCAATGACAGATGCAGAGCTTAAAAACAGTAGCAACAGCTGGCAGTCTCATTGTGGGAAAGCTTCCCACACTGTTCATCCAACATAAAAGCACTTTGAAAGCAGGTACAAAAAATCCCTGTGCCCTGTCTCTCCTCCCTATAGTTAACGGTGACATATGTTGTGGCAGGATTAGGAATTAAATGTAACATTTCAGCAGGTTATTGCAAATAAATAGATGCATTTTCCGGTACAAAAGGGCTAAATACAGGGTAGTAAAGGACTATTTATAAAGAGAAAATCATTTGTCTCCTCATAGCAAAGGCAGATCTCCTGCACAGGCTTGTGGAAAATCAGGGGGAATAAAATGAGCAGGTTCTATTGGCCGCTTGGCTAATGCAAAAGACTAAATGATTCTGGAGAGTAGTCATAACTTTGGAAGAAATGTTTGCTCTTGAAATTCTAAATGTGGTGGTTTACTAAAACACTGCACCTTTCACCTGATGGTGCCTTTATTTGTTTCTGATTTGCCAGGGAGCTGTATTTGGCTGGTTGTTCTGAGAGGAGCTTTGGTATTGGTTTTATTCTTTGTTGTGCTTCGGTTTTCCTAGAACTCTGTCATCTTTATTCACTCATAATTTGTCTGTGCTTGGTGCTTACCATGGAGAATCTGTATGAATTTATAAAGACAAAATCTCAAGGCAATTTTCCTGTTCTATGACTTTTTACTGCCCTTAGTGTCCTGGTAGGGCACAAAACCTGCCCAAATTAGTTCAAACTCCTGCTCCTTCCCTCCTCCCTGTTGCAAGGTCCAGGGAGTGGCAGGTGAACAGACAATGTGGAGTTTGAACGAAGAAAGCTCCGCAACACATGACCAAGTCAGGTGTTTTGTGCTGTCCCTCAAAGCGTTAGGGTGGACCCCTAGGCGCAGGACTTTGAATTCATTCCCCAAAACAATGGACACTACTGCCTGTTGGCCAGTGTCACCCTTCAAAATAAGGTATTTAAGGAAGGATGGTTAGGACTGCTGCTCCCTTTTTTCCTGCTGCCTTTCCTCGGGACCGGAGGTCTATTTGCACCTCTTTCACAGCAGTTTGCAGCCTGCACTGCAGCCTACAGCACAGGGGCAAGGCAATCTTTTTCTCCTCCTCTCCTCAGGACACACTCTGCACCTATCACATCTGTGAGTATAAGTGAGGTTAGGACTCCCCCCTGTTGCCAGGTTCCCTGTTTTCCAAGTTGTGCTGCTTTGAACTAATTGGAGAATTTGAGTGAGAAATTAGACTATTGGCTGAGAGAGGAAAACACAGTATGGCACTTCACCCCAGAGCTTTACTGAGAAAGGAAAAAAAAATTGTTTTTACAAAGTGTAACCCAAACATAGATAGCGTAGATGGTTTCAGACCTCTCTGGCTGCGGCTGCTCCTTGCATGGTTCCTTTGTCTCTNTTTGCAGTGACCTGCCCCCCCCACCTTTTTAAACCCCAGCTAAAACTCAGAAAAACACACTGGAAATTAATAAATATCTGTTATACATTGTAAATATTTGCTTGTATATTGTGCATTGCTGTAAATATAAAGCTTCATTTATCAACTTCCAGTGTTTCTGAGTCCTAGTTGGGGTTTATTTCAAAAGGTGGGGTGCAGATAACTGCAAAACCACCAGACAAGTTCTGACTGTGGTGTTTAAACTGCTTGATTCAGTGTTTATGAATAATCTTTGTGCAACAACCTCTTATCGACCAAACATCCAAAGAATCTCAGGGAATTTTCCCCAAAATCTCGATTATTAATAATAAAAAATAATATTCATAACTGCTTATTAATAATCACAACACTTGGTTATCACTATTCCTATCCCCATTCTATGTCTCCATCTTACTACTCATGAATAGAATCATGGAATCAGGGCTGGAAGAGACCACAAGGATCATCTAGTTCCAACCCCCCTGCCATGCCCAGGGACACCCTACCCTACAGCAGGCTGCCCACAGCCTCTGCCAGTCTGGCTGCAAACACCTCCAGGGATGTGGCCCCAAACATCTCCCTGGGCAACCCATTCCCACCTCTCACCACTCTCATGCTCAACAACTTCCTCCTCACCTCCAATCTGAATCTCCCCACCTCCAGCTTTGCTGCATTCCCCCTAGTCCTGTCACTCTCTGAAAGCCTAAAAAGTTCCTCCCCAGCTTTTTTTTAGGCCCCTTCAGATCCTGGAAGGCCACAAGAAGGTCACCTGGGAGCCTCCTCCTCTCCAGACTGAACAGCCCCAACTCTTTCAGTCCTTCCATGGGTTGTATTTTTATACTTTGTATGTTGTTTTCTTTCCCCCTACCCTCTGTAATTCCCCTTACCTATTATGCTTGTATAGCTTCTGGTATGTTGTCCTGGGCCTATCTGATTACCCAATGCATGAAACAGCTACTGGTTTCCTCCAAAATCACACCAGGGTCTCAGTGATNTTTCCTTTGTCTCTCTGCCTTTGAACTAATTCAGAGTAAAATTACTAAAACCATTCATTCCTTCCTGCCACTAATCTTTCTGACCGATCTTCAGCTTATCTGCAGCATCATCAAGTGGTGAGATAAAGCTGGGGGAAGGAGGGAGAGGTGGTACAGGGGGGGTTTGGTTTCCCTCTCTTGGGGATTTTGGTCTCCAGGAGGGGTGTGGTGTCTGTATTTCTTGTTTTACTGTATATTTCTGTAAATATCTGTTATATCTTGTAAATATTTGCTTGTATATTTACATTGCTGTAAATATAAGCTTCATTTATTAACTCCCAGTGTGTTTATCTGAGTTTTAGCCGGGGTTCTAAAAGGTGGGGGGGGCAGGTCACTGAAAACCCACTACAATGGCTTTCAGACCCAAAGATCCAGCAAAACCAGTCACCAGACTAGAAATCTTCACTACTTCTGAAAGGGCAAAGGTGGCTTTCTTGTTGGCAAGCCTTGTTAGCTGGAACATTTTTAAACTTCTTCAGTGCTCCCAAGTCAGAACAGATCACTTTTGGTTTTTTTTCTTTTTTTTTCTTTTTTTTTAATAGTTACAGGCTTGCTTTGGCCTCTCTCTGCAAACTGATTTTTCTGTCCCTGCCATTTGACCCTGAAAAACAACCACCCTGCCAGAGAAGCTTCGAGAGTAAATCCTGCACGATGCACGAGTTCAAGTCTGTTGGGTTTTTTGGTTTTTTGCTTCTCAGCTCTGTCATCTTGGCTGCCTTCTAGTTTTGGCCTTGTTTTTTCTACATGCCAAGTTTTTTTGTTGTTTTTTTTTATCTTAAATTTTCATGACATTTCCTTTGGGAGAGTTCATAGCAATCTTCATAAATGAGTTTGCAAAAAACACTCTCACCACCTCAGCCAAGCTTTTGATAAGGCTCTGACTGATGCTCACATGGGAAAAGGCAGACCCTGCCTTTCTTTGGGTGAGTACTTGAAGAGGCACATTCCAAAAGCTCCCGGCTAGGTAAGTTGGGAGGTGATTTCTCCTACAACCTTCTCTCAAGCTGAAAAGCTCCTGCCAAACTAAGCTGGTGTTTTGGAGATACTTGAGTGCAGGAAGCAGTGACCGGTTAACAGCCACCATTGTGTCTCTATGTAGAGGGAGAGGAGAAAGAAGGAAAAAGAGAGGAGTCTGGAGTCTGAAAAAAGCCTGATTGCTTTGTAAAGCTGCTGCTTCAAGCTGGACTCCTCTGAAGGAGAACTGCTGGCAACATCTTTTGCTGGGGTGAATGTTATCTCCCACTCATACAGTGTGCTGACTTTGGCATGGGCTCCTTGGTCAAAAATTATCTTGGCTCAAAGCAGTTTTTCAGGCCCCTCTCTGCCACCATGAAGCAACAGAAAACTTCACAAGGCTATCTGCTGGGTGCTTTCTCCACTTTGTCTTTTGCAAGAACTATAAGAATCCAAGCTCATAGAATCATAGAGTAGTTTAGTTAGAAGGGAACCTCAAAGCTCATCTAGTTCCAACCCCCATGTGCCACAGGCAGGGACACCTCCCACTAGAACAGGTCACTCAAGGCCTCATCCAACCTGGCCTTGAACACCTCCAGGGAAGGGAGCAGCTACAACCTCCCTGGGCAACCTGTGCCAGTGTCTCACCACCCTCACTACACGGAACTTTTCCCTAACATCTAGTCATAGAATGGTTTAGGTTGGAAGGGACCACAAGGATCATCCAGTTCCAACCCCCCCTGTTCCATACGCAGGGACACCTACCACTAGAACAGGTCGCCCAAGGCCTCATCCAGCCTGGCCTTGAACACCTCCAGGGAAGGGAGCAGCTACAACCTCCCTGGGCAACCTGTGCCAGTGTCTCACCACCCTCACTACACGGAACTTTTCCCTAACATCTAGTTTAAACCTTCCCTCTGCCAGTTCATCTTGTCATTACAAGACCTTGTCAATAGTCCCTCCCCAGCCTTCCTGTAGTCGCCCTATCAGATATTGGAAGGCTACTGCCAGCCTCTCACCACAGACAGAATCACAGAATCAGTCAGGGTTGGAAGGGACCACAAAGATCATCCAGTTCCAACCCACCTGCATGCCCAGGGACACCCTACCTTACATCAGGCTGCCCACAGCCTCATCCAGCCTGCCCTTATACACCTTCAGGCATGTGGCCCCAGTCACCCCAATGGGCAACTCATTCCAGGCTCTCACCACTCTCATGGTGAAAAACTTCCTCCTCACACCCAATCTGAATCTCCCCCAACACCCTCACTGGATGGAACTTCTTCCTAACATCCAGTTTACATCTTCCCTTTGCCAGTTTAAACCCATTCCTACTCATCCTTTCCTCACAAGACCTTGTAAATAGTCCCTCCGCAGCCTTCCTGTATCAGATACTGGAAGGCTACTCCAAGGTCTCCTCCAACCCTTCACTTCTCCAGGGAATGCAAGCTCAGCTTGCCTTACCCTTCCAGATTTTAGTTTAACAACCTAGATAATATCAAGAGTCTCCAGCCCCCATCAATCCTCACTGCTCACATCAGGGCTCTTCAGGCTGTACAGCCCTCCCCATACCGCTCCGGATTTCAGAAGATGAGGAATGTCAATTCTCAGTACCCAATCAGTAGCAGAAAAAAGTGAAAAAGGAGTGATGTGAGTGACTCGAGCTTCTAGAGCAGCAGTCTCCCTTCCTCCTGGAAGAAGCAGGACAGTACCTTGTGATTTTAAATATCCTGAGGAGCCGGACGCATCGCAGCACGGAGATGCCCAGCGGCGACATGATCTTCGTCTCCACCAGGATGGTCTCCAGGATTCCTCCGCACACAATGAAACAGTCGAAGCGGTTGAAGAGGGACACAAAGTAGGCCTGCAGACCGAGGCTGTACATCTTCAGCAGCATCTCTGCCGTGAAAAGAGCTAGCAGCACCTTATTGGCAGTGTCTCATGGAAGGAAAGCAAACGCCAACAGATTAATGAAACTTAGCCACGAAGGTCGTCACCGTTAATCGCCAATCCTTGCCAGTCAGAAACCCCTTTCTGAGAAGGTCAGCTTCATTTAAGCTGGTTTCAAAGGGAGGCTTTCAAAAACACGAGCATCTCCCTCACAGAGATGCCGACAGCAGTCCATGCATGTACACTGAGGAGGCATTACACAGCCACACAACCTCTGTGGCAGGGGCACAACCTCCCATTGCGCTTGTCAGCTGCAGGTGAGAGGCAGAACAGAACAGCTGCTCTGCTGCCTACTGTTGCTTAATTAAGCCTTTCAACTGCTTTCACCTCAAGTGAGGATTCAACTGCTCTGGAAAACTGAAGAACTTTCCAAATCACTCCTCTTCTCCTCCCCAATAACTAGAATTTATCAGAAATGCCATTTCAGGGGAAACTTTGGAGAACTTGTAGCTCCCTGTCAGCATCTATAAATTAGAAATCCAGTCACTGCAAGTAGGTATCTAGCATCAGCTCCACAGTGCTTGGGCTGGAAATAAGGAACCAAATGCTTTCTCTGTCATTGCAGGCAGGTATTTTGTTGTATTATTTAAGACACTCCACAGACAGGAGACTGCTTGGAGCTGTGTCCACTCCTTTCGCATCGCCTCTTCCCTCAGCCCCCTTTCCTAACACCAACCATGATAAAGCGAGCCATCGGCCTCTCCTCACCTTGCACCTCCGTGAGCCAGTCTGGCTGGTTGTAGTGTTCAGAGGCAATAGTAAGGGTGTTGAGGAACACGAGGAAGATCACCAACCAGTAGAAGACGTTGGACTTGACAGCGGCCCGGCACTTTCTCCTGCAGAACCGATTCCATCGGCGCCAGTAGCGACTTGAAAAAGTGGAAAAGAAGAGCTCCTTTCAAATGGAGATCCTTAGGCTACTGCAAATCTTTGTCAAGAGAGATGCTGCCCTGGTAGGGTATAAATCCTGCCAAATTAGGCCAAACCCCTGCTCTCCTCCTCCTGTAGCAAGGTCAGGGGGTTGATGGTGTGAGCAAAACAATGAGGGTTTGGCCCCAAAGGCTGTTTGGCACATGACTAAGTCAGGTGTCTTGTGCTGCCCCTCAAGTGCTGGGGTGGACACAAGACTTTGAATTCAATGGCCAAAACAATGGGTGCTAGTGCCTATTGGCCAGTTTCACCCTTCAAAATAGTGTATTTAAGGGGATGATGTAGAGCCCTTGTCTCCTTTTTTCCTGCTGATTTTCACCCAGACTGGAGGTCTATTCACACCTCTTTCACATCAGCTACGTGTTTGCAGCATGCATTGAAGCCTGCACCAGTTGCAAGGCAAATCTTTCCTCCTCCTCTCCTGGGACACTTTGTATCTATCCCGCCTGTGAGTACCTTGGGGCTAGAATTTCCCCTGTAATCAGGTTCCTATTGTCCAAGTTCTGACTGTTTAAACTCTTTAATTCTGTGTTCATAAATAACCTTTGTGTAATTGCTCCTTGTCAACAGAACATCCAAAGATGATCAGGGAATTTTCCCAATTTAAAAAATATTAACAATTAAAAATTAATATTAATAAAATATTATTATAATTCATATTAATAATCATAACAAATATGGCACAGTGAGCAGGGTGTTTTATAGTGGAGGTATTGCACATATTTGGTTATGAATTAACAGTATCAGACTTGGATTTATTATGCAAGAGCAGTAGAGAAGAACTTTAAAGTTCATTTTCAGAAATGTTCTCTTGTTCTCAGATGAGTCAACAGTTGTGACCATCCCTCCTTTAGCTGTAAAAATAAAGTTAGTCCTAAGCCAATTTTGAAGCCTTTAGGGGTGAATAAACCTCTTGAGCAATGTCCTGATCTGATTAAGACATCCATCACTGCTACCCTGAGAGGGTTTTTTTTTGCCTAGGTACCACAAAAATAATGACTATTCTTGTATTTCATGCTTGTGGCCTGCACTGGAACTTTGTCTAGCCTAAGGACAGTAGCTGAAAAGATACTCCCTATATGCCACAGACCTTTGAATTAAGTCCTTGGAGAGATGAGTTCAGATAAAATCAAACACTCCTCAATGTTCAGGATTAAGCCCAACACAAGGGCTAACTCTGAAGAGAAACCTGAAACTTAGGGAACCTCAGCATCTCACCTTCATGCCTGGTACTGAGGATACCATTTGCTAATCAGCAGACCTTCTAAAAGTTTCTCTTCCATGAACACATCCCCTTGTGTCACTGATTTCCGAAGGTAATTACTAACCAGAGAAGATATTTAAAGCTAATTACACACCTCCTAATCTTCAGAATTTAACTTGCATAGCAACCAGTTTCCAGGCAACGCTTGCCACTGTATAATAAAGCTAATAGTTTTATATAGATATCATATGTGTGTGTGTGAGCATGCCTGTGTGTCTCCAGAGAAATGCACATGGGCTCAGCATCCCAAGAAGAGAGACGCTTTCTTGGCTAACTTTCTCTGATGTATTATTACCAGTGACAAATGATGGCCTTGCTTGAGGTCAGGGTTCGGGACCTACACGAACCAAAGCCAGGCAATGTGAGCACTGTGCACTGGGTCAAGGATTCTGCAACAACACTTGAACAGGCCATCAGACCCAGGCTGCATTGGCTACGCGCCCAGTCTAGCCAGCACAAACATCTCATAAGGGTCATATGCCTTTGCAATGGATGTGGGACAAGAAATGACCTTCCCAACTTTCCAAGTGGGCACAAAAACACTTAGATGCTTTCACTGTGATTAAATCATCAGCAATCCCCCCCACTTTGGTCTGATACTTGTGCACAGTTGTGCATGGCTGTAAGAATGGCCAAGACATTTTTTGTGTGTGTGTGTGTGTGTCATATAAATAAATCTGTAGGAATGGATGAAGCTCTGCACAGAGCTACAAAAAGGCAGCATACACACATCGGTGTATCCCTTGATACACCTATGCAGGAAATGCTTTTTAAGACTTTGCTCAAGGTACTGAGGGACTGATGCATGGAGATGTTTTGACTTTAGTGGGACAAAAGCCACGGGTACAGGGTGCAGTTGAGCTAGTGGAAAACTGCTGCTAGGGCACAAATAGATAATGTGAAGGTCTGAAGAGATGTAAAGAGCAGAACCTCGGCAGGGGTTCTGTCTAAGCAGTGTCAAGTAAAAGGAATGTAAGCTTTGTCCAAATAAGGAGTTGTGTCCCAATAACAGGTTACTGACAATTGCTTGCTGTACACAGTTGCACTAACCAATTCTTAGACACGATGTAAAGGGTTTGATTTTTAGAATGCACAAGCTGGTGCTTTGCGTGCAATAAATGGACACTTTACTTGCATCAAGTAGCATTTCGTCTCTCCACCGCAGTTAAACTGGTGCTCCATTGTAAGGAAGCACTGAGTCCTAGAGTGGGTTATTTCAAAGTGTGTGTGAACTGCTGAACCACCACAGGCACCCAGTCTAGCTAGCACAAACACTTCATAAGGGCCACGTGTCTTTGCAGTGGATGTGGGACAAGAAATGACCTTCCCAACTTTCAAAGTGGGCACAACAACGCTGTGATTAAATCATCAGCAATCCCACACACTTTGGCCTAATACTTGTGCACAGTTGTGCATGGCTGTAAGAATGGCTGTGACTTTTTTTTTTGTGTGTGTGTCATATAAATAAATCCACAGGGTGTAGGAATGTATGCGGCTCTGCACAGGGCTACAAATGGGCAGCATATACACATAGGTGTACCACCTGATTTACATTCCTGTTCAGCATGTTGGGAAGATGAAGAACAGAGGTGCTCACTTGCTCCAGTTATTTAAAAAATACAATGATTTGCATTCTTGTTCATCATATTGGGAAGATGAAGAACAGAAGTGCTCACTTGCTCCACTTATTAAAAAAAATTAAAAAAATTATTTACATTCCTGTTCATCATGTTGGGAAGATGAAGAACAGAGGTTCTCACTTGCTCCAGATATCTAAAAAATATAATGATTTCCATTCTTGTTCATCATGTTGGGAAGACGAAGAACAGAGGTGCTCACTTGCTCCAGTTTTTGTTGTTTTTTTTTTTTTTAATTAATGATTCATTTTAATTAGAATGCAAAGTTATGGAGGCAGCTGGATGCCTACTGAGCAGGTAGAAATGGACTGGGACCTTGGCAACCAAATCGCATGGCTTCAGGGCAGCCTTCCCAAGGGAAATCCACAAATGGACACCTGGGGACTGCTTCACCTTTTCAAAAGCTTGAAGTGAGCAGACAAAGAAGCACCACCAGAAAAACTCCACACGTGCCATGGTGAAAGGGAGAATTACACAAACAAGATGCAAATCTCAGCAGCTGAACCATTAACAGTCAAGCAAAGCAGAGCAATGCAACAAAGTGTAGCAAAGAGAACCTTGACCCGATGGGTATCAGTTAAGTACTTCCCATTGAAATACTCTCTGTACTCCCTGTGCCTTATTTCATTATGAGACCAAGAAAAAAACATCTTGATTTCTGGTGGGGAGTAAAATCTGACATGTTTGGTAGTATCTCTCAGGATCACCACCCTATCCCACCAATGCAAGAGGAAACCACCTCACAAAACAGGGGAAGAGGGTAGCAGCAAAGAAGAAAAGCAAAAAGCAGTGTCACTTACCTGAACTTTGATTTTGAGATCTGGTGCCTGAAAGACAAGAATTGCCATTAAATTCTCTGAGGCTCTCCCATAGCTCCCAGGCTTTTATGAAAATCACAAGAGAGAGAAATCAAGTTAAGCTCCATTAAGTTTTGGTTTTGTTTTTTTAGTGGATGCTGTTTCCCTCTTGAATCCCTTGCAAGTCACCAGAGGCACTGTGCACGGCGACAACTCCCTGATATGCAAACCTTGGCCTTTTGGTGAAGTCACGTGGCAGGAGTCATGCCACGATGAGATTCTACCACCTCCAGATATCAGTGAACCAGCTTTGTTCTTGGCTAGAAAAGGCTGGCCTCATGCTAGGAGCACTCTGCATCTGCTACCCAATTTATGTTTTGAGGTTTTATAGTCACTAGGATTTGCCTTATATTAAAAGATGTCTGATAATACAGCCAGACTTGTTGCTTTCACACATCACCTGGCACTTCAGGATAGATATTTATAATCACATTGAGAAGCTAGGCAGAATATAAGGTTTGCTTTTTTTTTTGGTCCAGCAATTGAAAGGAAAAAACAGCTCATGGTTGAGCGTCCTGATCTAGTGGGAGGTGTCCCTGCCTGTGGCAGGGGGTTGGAACTGGATGATCTTTGAGGTCTCTTCCAACCTAGACCATTCTATGATTCTATGGGGGATGCTTTAGATACTGACACACACTTATCTTTCTGATCCGTGTAAATTCGGGTCTGAACAATAACACATCCTATTGCTTTCAGTACCATTTTGAGGATTAAGCATTCCTGGGAAATTGGCAACGTTCCCACTATATACGCATTTAAATATGGAGGTTCCATAAACTCAGATCTATTCACCCAAATCATCCTATTAGCTTGTTCACAGGCAAAGCTGGAGATAGACCTCAAACCTCTAACTACTACTACTACTACTACTACTACTTCCAACTTCAGCAATTCTGTGGTTCTGTGTGAAACAGACCTCTGAGTTCATCAAGCCCAGCCTATGGCCCAACACCACCACATCAGCCAGACCATGGAACTGAGTGCCACATCCAAGCTTTCCTTAAACACCTCCAGGGACAGCGACTCCACCACCTCCTTGAGCAGTCCATCCCAGTCTCTAATTCCCCTTTCCATCAGGAAGTGCTTCCTCACATCCAACCTAAACCTCCCCTGACACAGCTTCAGGCCATGTCCTCTCCTCTTGGCACAAGTTGCCTGGGAGCAGAGCCTGACCCTCACCTGACTACAGCTCCCCTTCAGGTAGCTGTGGAGAGTGAGAAGGTCACCCCTGAACCTCCTCTCCTTTAGGCTGAACACCCCCAGCTCCCTCAGCGTCTCCTCAGCAGCCTTCCCCTCCAGCCCCCTCCCCAGCCTGGTCGCTCTCCTCTGGCCCCACTCCAGCCCCTCAATGTCTCTCTTGCAGTGAGGGCCCAGAGCTGCACACAGTGCTGGAGGTGAGGCCTCCTCAGTGCCAGCACAGGGCAGGATGACAGCCCTGGTGCTGCTGGTCACACTGTTCCTGACCCAAGCCAAGATGCCAGTGGCCTTCTGTGCCAGCTGGGCACACTGCTGCCTCATGCCCAGTTGCTGTCACCCAGCACTGCCAGCACCCTCTCTGCCAGGCTGCTCTCCAGCCACTCATTCCCCTGCCGGTAGCTGCGTGGCCAAAGTGTAGGAGCCTGCACTCGGTGTTGTTAAACCTCATCCCCTTGGCCTCAGCCACGGGCCCAGCCTGGTCAGGCCTCTCTGAACTGCCTCCGTAGCATCCAGCAGACTGACACTGGCCCGGCTCAGTGTCCTCGCCAGCTTACTCACGGTGGACATGTCCCATAAGGCCTCCCTGGCTGTCTTTTGGTTAGGTTCACAGGGGCTGAGAGAGAACTAAAGATAGGTGGGTGCACTGTCACGAGCCAGAGGTGGTTTTTAGAAAGCTGCAACATCCACTGCCAGTAACATAGGAATGAGAATCTGGGGAGTGACTATGGAGGAGATGTTTTATAGAATCATAAAACGGTTCAGGTTGGAAGGGAGCTCAAAGCTCGGCCAGTTCCATCCCCCCTGTGCCATAGGCAGGGACACCTCCCACTAGAAGAGGTCGCCCAAGGTCTCATCCTGTTGCGAGGGAGCTGGAATCACTGCGCTGAACCGACACGACTGACACAGTGTTCACTTTATTGGGGACCGAATCACACTTTTATCCTGTGAGCTCAAGGCAGAAGGCAAACGTGTCCCATTCTGATTCGGCCACACGAGTTCTGCAGGACGGTGTCCATTCCATCCTAGCCAGAAGCATGCTACTTGGTTGGTACAGTGAAGCACAAACCCATTCATTAATATTCACGACAAGTTGTTATCCCAAGGCAGATGTTTCCCTTATCTCTGACTCTCTGTAGGAAGAAGCTACTTGCTATGGGAAACCAGAGGCCTCAGGCCAGGCTGTTCTGCTCCACCCGTGAGATCCAAGGTCGGCTGCCTTCTAGCGCATCCCAACATCATCCCATCATGGGCTGGGACAGATCAGGCTGGCCTGGACACCTCCACAGAGGGAGCAGCCACAACCTCCCTGGGCAACCTGCGCCGGTGTCTGCCGGGTCGAAGCACTTCGTGAGGCTCTCTCTCTGATAGGAAAGTGACTCATTGTTGACAAGAGGCAGCAGAGGCCTTCCTGTAGTGGCTTAAACCTGGATTGACTGCTGGCATACGTGGGAGGAAGCAACTCTCCCAGCACACCACGCTCCTTTCTGCAGCGGCCTTCAAAGGGGTCACAGAATCATAGAATGGTTTAGGTTGGAAGAGACCTCAAACATCATCCAGTTCCAACCCCCCTGTGCCATAGGCAGGGACACCTCCCACTAGATCAGGTCACTCAAGACCTCATCCAGCCTGGCCTTGAAGACATCCAGGGAGGGAGCAGCCTGTTGGAGGTCATGTCCCTGTTGGAGGCCATCAGTCACTGACAGCTGATGGAGCAATTTCCTTACGGGCAAGAGGTTTTAGTGCTAGGAACATTTCACCAGCAGATGGGCCAAACAAAACCGAATAAATAAATAATGGAAAACCTCTTTGCACATCCCTGTTGTGGCACAGGCAGCCTGTCTAAGCCACATGCTACACACCCAGACAAGAACAGTCTGGTTGGGAAAGAAATAATAACCTGGGTGAACAGAATGCTAAATTATGCTGCAGAGACAAAGCTTTAACAAGGACAAGGAGGAAAGCACCCCCCAAAGCGCATCCTTAATATTAAAGCTATCCCAGCCTAGCACAGACAGTTCTTGCTCTACAAGGGCTACCTGCAAACTGTAATGGATCAGATTTACAGGCAGCTCAGGGATAGAAAAATGGGAGAGAGAGAGGAAAAAAAAAGTCACACTGAAGGAGAAAGCTGGGCACTGAAAAGGAGGCGTTGAGGACTTTCATAAGAAAAGGTTGATAAAGGGGAAAAAAGAGACCAAGAAAGAAGTCCTGGGAGGCTCCAAAGTGACCTTATTGTGGCCTTCCAGGATCTGAAGGGGACCTACAAAAAAGCTGGGGAGGGACTTTTTAGGCTCTCTGGTAGTGACAGGACTAGGGGGAATGGTGCAAAGCTGGAGGTGGGAAGATTCAGAGTGGATGTGAGGAGGAAGTTTTTCAGCATGAGAGTGGTGAGAGCCTGGAGTCGGTTGCCCAGGGAGGTGTCTGGGGCCACATCCCTGGAGGTGTTTGCAGCCAGGCTGGCAGAGGCTGTGGGCAGCCTGCTCTAGGGTAGGGTGTCCTGGGCATGGCAGGGGTGTTGGGACTAGATGATCCTTGTGGTGCCTTCCAACCCTAACTGATTCTATGACTCTGTGAACTAGATGATCCTTGTGGTCCCTTCCAATCCTGACTGATTCTACGATTCCATGAGACCTCTCTGTTGAAAGTTGAAGCTCAGGGAGTGTGAACTCTGGTGACCTCTCTGACGGTGGTTTCCCAGTAAGGTAGCTGTGTGGCACTGAAGAAGTCTTTTCTTTATTTAAGTAAAAGAGATGTGGCAGGTGTAGTATTCATTGTGTGTGTCATCATTAGGTCCTAGAAGCATTACAAGCATCAGCAAAGTGCATTCAGTGCAGTTACCCCCCCAGCACTGCTACCTTGTCTTACTGCTATGGCAGAAGGCTTTAGCACTTGTAGCTGTGTTATATATTTAGAACAGGACAAGGAAAGAGGAAGAGATTTCTATTTGGAAGCAGAATCTAAGAGTGAAGTGGACTTTTGGAAACAGAGATAGCCAATACTGGAAACATTAGGCCTGAATTTGCAACAGATTTTTCAAACGACCCTTCTCTTTCAGAACCAGGGTTAATGACATCATATAAAAAATGTTTTTATGATGTCACGCAGGGCTGTCAAATAGGATGGATTTGGGGTCTCACTATGACCTCCAACCTGGCATTTCACAGGATCATAGGGGTTGGAAGGGACCCAAAGGGATCACAGAATCAGTCAGGGTTGGAAGGAACCACAAGGATCAGCCAGTTCCAACCCCCCTGCCATGTCCAGGGACACCCTACCCTAGAGCAGGCTGCCCACAGCCTCTGCCAGCCTGGCTGCAAACACCTCCAGGGGTGGGGCCCCAAACACCTTTCTGGGCAGCTCATTCCAGGCTCTCACCACTCTTATGCTTAAGAACTTTCTCCTCACGGCCAGTCTCAATTTTCCCACCTCCAGCTTTGCTCCATTCCCTATATTGTTCTTAACAAGAGCATTTGAGTGTTTTGAAACCATCATTGTGGGATTAAAAATCTCATTTCTGTTTCTGTGGCAGTGAGGAGTGATTTATATAAGAAATAGAATCAGAATGGTTTAGGTTGGAAGGGACCTCAAAGCTCATCCAGTTCCAACCCCCCTCTGCCATATGCAGGGACATCTCCCACTGGAAAAGGTCACTCAAGGCCTGATCCAACCTAGCCTTGAACACCTCCAGGGAGGTTGTGGACCACAGAATGGATTACATTCTGTGATTCTGTGATCCACAACCTCCCTGGCCAGCCTGTGCCAGTGTCTCACCACCCTCACTGTGAAGAACTTCTTCCTAACATCCGTTTAAATCTCTCTGCCAGTTTAAACCCCTTACTCCTTATCCGCTCATTACAAGACCTTGTGAATAGTCCCTCCCCAGCCTTCCTGTAGGTCCCCTTCAGATACTGAAAGTTTACTAGAAGGTCTCCTGGAAGCCTTGTCTCCTCCAGGCTGCAGAGCCCCAACTCTCTCAGCCTGTCCT
>VWZI01017610.1:687667-704509 GCA_013396835.1 Psilopogon haemacephalus | reverse complement strand
CTTTGCTCCCCTCCTCCTTCCTTCTGGGGCAGCACAGAGCCACCAAAATATGTTTCAGGGAGGAGGAAGCACTCTGAAGCTAGAGAATGGAGCACTTTACCTGCCCATCCATCATCTGCATCAGTGTCCAGCTCATCCAGCCCCTTCAGGTTCTCTGCATTGATAATGGTGGGCCGAGGAGCTCTCTCCACCTGCTGCCGTGCTGGGCGTGCCGGGCGGGACAGGCCCGGCCTGCTCTCCTTCCTGCAGGGAGGGAGAAGAAACTGTGACAAACAGCAAGGAAAGGAACCAAGGGCTGAGAGTCTAACACTGAAATCAGTCCTTTGCTACCATCCATCCACTTAGACACAAGGACTCCAAGTTTCTCTCCCTGTTCAGCAAAAAGTTTCTTTCCCTCATCAACTTGGTACCCACCCTCTAGGGCTTACAATCAGAGCTGCAAGCACTCCAGCCCAGGATCACACAGAGCTACCTTCCTGCTCTTCACACAGCTCTCAGTCCTGCAACATTTCAGGTGCTGCTGCTGGAGCACAGCACTGCTCCCTTGGGTAAAAATCAGGTTTCCCCTGTGGCTGCCTGCAGCTTCACACATATAACTGGATCCCTGGCCCAAATTTTTGCCTAGTTTATGGCTTATGTCATGTCCTGAACCTGCCCCTGGAGTGGGATGATCATGGCAGCCTTACCCATCCTGGTCATTCATCTGGTACTGCCTGAAGGGCACTCGGGGCTCAAGCCGAACCTGAGGAAGGGGGAAAGAGCCTCGGTCCAGTGGTGCAGGGGTCTCAGCTGGCTGCTGTGGACACATCTGGAACAAGGCAGAGCAGAACAGCCTGGTTTTTCTCTCTCCCACAGAAGGTTTGCCCAGCTTATCCTACAGTGCCAGCACTGTAGCTGCAAAGGGAACACAAATGTCCCACATCTGGCTGTCTGGAGGCCATGTGCTGCTGGTTACCTTCTCCAGATGGAGAGGGAAAGCAGAAGCTCCTCCCTGGGCTGAGCAAGGCTGTGCTATGCTATCCTGGCATGAAAGGCATAACAGGAGGCCCCCGGCACAAGGAGGACATGAAACTGCTGCAATGAGTCCAGAGGAAGCTACCAAGATGAACAGAGGGCTGGAGAACTTGCCCTGTTAGGACATGCTGAGAGAGTCAGGGCTGTTCAAGCCTGGAGAAGAGAAGGCTCCAGGGAGACTTTAAAGAATCCTTCCAGTACCTGAAGGGGGCTACAAGAAAGCTGGGGAGGGACTTCTTGTAAGGGTAGTGATAGGATGAGGAGAAACGGCTTTCATCTGGAAGAGGGGAGACTGAGACTGGAGATTAGGAAGAAATTCTTGACAGCAGGAAGACACTGGAACAGGCTGTCCAGGGAGGCTGTGGATGTCCCCTCCCTGGAAGTGTTCAAGGCCAGTCTGGATGAGGCCTTGAGCAGTCTGAGCCGGTGGGAGATGTCTCTGCCCTTGGCAGGGGATTGGAACTGGATGAGCTTTAAAAGGTCCCTTCCAAACTAAAGCATTCTATGAATCTACGAAAAACGGATCAGGAGAAGGATCCTGGAGCAGGACCTGTGAACCTAACACAGCTGAGCCCCGCTGACTTCACAGAGGCACTGCAAGAAGCACGTGGGGCAAGAGGCCAACTTACAAAGGCAGGCAGCATGTCGTGGTACGTAGGTGGTTGGTAGACATTGCCCATGAACTGCGATGCCCCTCTGCGGGCTGGCTGGGCTGGGCGCAGGGACGGCTCCTTGGGGTCGCTGCCGCTGCCCGAGGAGGGGGCTCCGTCTCCGGCGCTGCAGCTCTTGCTGCCCAGCTCAGCAGGGGAGGCGGCCAGAGATGTGGCAGAGGTTATGTTCCTCCCACCGCCCTCCCTCCAACTGGTGACATCTGGAAAGGAGGAGCAGTTCCGTGAGCAGAGGCAATCGCAGGCACTTGCTGTGCCAGAAAGTCTCCCAACTCCAGCGCTCTGCCCAAGCCCCAATTACACCCGGCGTAGAAAAATAGCAGCAGCACAAAATGCCCAAATTATTTTCCTGAGAGACCAGCAGCAGCCACCGCTAAGTAAAGTTTAAGTGCACCAGTGGTGTCCTTTTTCATCAATAAGCCTAAATTGCAACCAGCTCTGTTCGCCATCCCCAGCCCCTGCCCTGCAGAATTAAGGCCGATTAGATCATGCACAAACACTCCAAGAGAAGCCACATTTCACCACCCACTCCTTTCACTTGTGACTCCTCCAGCCCAGGGGGAAGGGACCTGCTGTGCCACATCACACAGCCGATTCTTCTTCAATGCTGCAGCAGATGACAGCCCACAGCTGCCTCTCTGGACCACAGAACATGGGCAGCACACGAGAACCTGGGGCCATTTGCTAAGCAGCTCGGCCTGCGAGCTCACAGAAAGGTACAAGGAAAGGCGAGGAGGGAGTGTGAGCCCCCTGTGAGCCTCCCAAAGCACAGCCTGTGGGACTCTGAGCTGGGATAAGGCAGAAGGGCCTGATCCTGCACTTACTCTGGGGGCGGAGGCTTGGTCCTGGCCCATACGACGGATCTAAGGCGCCCTTTTCTTTGCCAACCTTGTCCTGCTCGCCAGCTGCTTTCAGCGTCGGAAATTCCTCGGGAGAGAAGGATAACAGTCGGCTTGAGGCCCTTGAACCTGTCAGACAAACAAGGGAGGCAATCAGAGCAGATCTTTCCACTCCTTCAACTCCCTGCAAGCATGTTCCCCTGAGAATCTGGGCCTCCAGCATATTGCAACCCCAATGCCTTTCGCACCAACACCTCTGGTGACATCCACGACAGCCTCAGACACTGCCAGCAGCAGCACAACACATCCTCGCCCTGCACTCCCACACCCTTCACTCGGGGTCTCTGCTTAAATTCTCACGTTCAGCCAAGTCAGTGTGAACCTTCTCAGCTTCCCATTATTTTTGTGAAGTATGAAACTGAGCCCGGGGCAGAGCCATCAGCTCTCACAGACAGCAGCCTGCTAAGCCAGGAGCTCACATTTCTACCCAGACTCTCTGCTCAGACCTCACTCTACCAGGGAAGTCTATTGTTAAGATTTCTGGGACACACCCCATGAAAACACAGAATCACAGAATGGTCTGGGCTGCAAGGGACCTCCAAAGGTCATCTAGCTCAACCCCTTCTGCTGTCAGCAGGGATATCCTCAACTAGATCAGAGCCCTGTCGAGCCTCACATTGAGTATCTCCATGGATGGGGCCCCAACCACCTCCCTGGGCAACCTGTTCCAGTGCTCCACCACTCTCATGGTGCACAACTTGTTCCTAATATCCAATCTGTATCTGCTCTTCTCTAGTTTGAAGCCCCATTTCCAGCCTCTGATGCCTTCTCTCCTCCTTCCTTTTCTTCTACACCAAGGCATCCCCTTTTCTACTCTACTTTCTGCACCTTTATTAGGCACTGCTCTGGGCTGATAAAAATGCTTAGGAGGGGGTAAATGTTTCCTTTCTTCTTCAAAACCTTCCCCTCCTGGAACTCCCTGCTGCTTCCAAAGTGCCGGAGCCATTCTGGTTGAAGTGGTGAAGAGACACATTCTGTCCAAGCTGTGTCTTGCACCAGCAGACTTGAACAGATGCAGCTGCATCATGCAAGTCAACACAGACTAAAAGGATGACTCACAGCACGGCCTCGCTGCACTATAACCAAGACAGCAGTGGCCATTCCACACCAGTCTAGACAGGGAAGAAAAGGAGTCCATCCCACCTCATGCCTGGCTGCAAGAATCCCATACCCAGCTCCATTTCTGTTTGTCATACTCACCACCTTCTTGTCCTGCTGGCTTTCCATTCAGCTGTGCCCATGACTTTGGTCCACCTGGCACTGAATTTGTACTCTGAAAACAAAACAAAACACAAACCCCATAATGCCTGCAGCTCAGTCAGGTCTTGTGACTGCTTCATTTCCTGCCTGGCACCTGCTGTGGTTCAAACCTCCACATCACCCACGTGTCACTGGATACCCACAGGTCTCCCTCTTCTCGCTGGGGCTGAAGTTAGCTGCTCCCCACTCCAGTGCACTATAATGCTACAGCAAAAATCTTCTTCCCTGCCCTGCCTCCCAGCTCTGCTTGGCTCACCTTCACCATTTCCTCACACCTTCTGCTCTCCTCACTCTAATCAAGCTTTCCCTTTGTTGCCTTCCTCCAAATGGTTCCTGTTAAATCTCCTAGATTTGTTCCATGCTACACCTCAGCTTGAAGCCACTCTACTTCCTCATGCATCAACCACTCCTCTCTTCAAAATGCAACTCCTGCCCTGATTTCCCCAGACCTCAAGGCCTGGGAATTTTTTTTTTCCAAGCTCAAAGTGCTGAATCCACAGCACAGAAGGAGCAAATCCCTGCACTCTCTGGAGAAGCTTTCTTACTTGCCAGCAGCTTTTTCAGGTCCTGACACTTGCTACTTCTCCCACATGACCACATCTCTTCTTATCAAGGCTCATCAGGCTGGGAGCAAGAGCTGGATCTGTTGTCACCAAGCGACACTTGAATTAGACCCAAAGTAAATGAGTTTAGAAGTGCTAACCAGCCATCCCACATTCCAGCCATTCTTGCTGGGCTGAAGCTAGACTTTCTGCACACACTGGGAAGGTACAGAGCTGAAGTGCACAGAGCTGTATTCTAATGGCAGCCCAACAGTCCAGGGGCACAGTAACTTGGGAGACAAGACAATGGATTCTACAAGAATTATTATCCAGGAGCTGTTCTGTGAAGTGCAGGCTGCCAAGTCTCACTCGTGCAAGGCAAGGCAGGCAACGGAAGCAAACCCTCAAGCTGTGCAGGGCAGGGGGGAGCAGGGTGGCAGCCACAGCCCTACCTCCTGACTGATTGACTGTGTCGGCTTCTGTAAATTGGAGACAGATTTCTGCAAACCCTGCTGCGGCAGCGACTCCTGCAGCTGTGCAGCCGTCGCACTGGAACTGAAAAGAGACAACAGAGGTGAGATCAGAGGGGGAGGGAGGCAAGGACGCAGACAAACTACTCCAGCAACAGAGCAGCTGCTGAAAGAGCAGGCTAAGGCTGGCTCTGCACTGGTGCAGACAGCACTGAACCGATTGCTGCAAGGTCCGACGCATAGCACGGCAGTGAACGACTGCTGCTGCTTGTCTGGCAGAAGCTAACGAGGAGTGGTTCTACCAACCTCTTTTGGTCTGGCTGATCCTGCTTGTTTGCCCATCCTGTACCGTCCTTGGGTACTATAATGATGTTGGGGTCGTTTCCTTTGTTCTCAGACTTCAAGCTAGGCAAGTTTGCAGGAGGTGGCATGCGCCGGGCAGCAGCAACTTTCCCAAGACTCTGTAAGCCATGTCTAGGAATAACTGGTGCAAGAGAAACACAGGCAGGTCACAGAGGGCTCCATCCTGCCAGGTCAGTAACCTCCATGAGCAAGTTGTGGCTGGGTGCAGTCCCAACAGAAGCCACTCCACTACTGTGTCAACAGACAGGTCATGTCCCACAGAAGCGCAGCGAAGCAGCAGTTGGCTGCTGCAGCAGCTGGCTCACAGGCAGCCTCCTGCAACAGGAGGGAAGGAGGAAGAATTCTCCTTCACAGAAAATGCTCACAAGATCTTTTAGTCCCCCTGCAGATTCTCCTCTTTCATTTCCCCAAGGAGAAGCAGCAGCATCCTTTCACAGCTCAGGGACATGGCCACCCCATCTCACAGCCTGGCAATCCCAGCCAGGAGTGCTGAGGCCTGGATCCCTCCAGCTCTGCTCACCAGCTCACATTTATTAACGTGGTGGTTTGTTTTATCTGCTCTTTCCTTTACTCCCACACCAAAGCTAGAAGCAATTCAGGCCATGCCTCCATTTTGGGTTTTTTTTTTCTTTTGACCCCACCATCTACTTCTTATTCTCAGGTTCTTCCCCAGAGGCCTTCAGCCCTCGACTCTCACCTCACACAAGGTCTGACCAATTTCAGGCACCTCAGTCAGCTTAACTGCCCTGTCTCGGTGAAGCCTAAGGCCCTAGAGTAAGGCTCTCACTCAGGTTTGCAGCCTGATTGCTTTGCACTAAGGCCACAGGCCAAACAGAAGAGCTGACAGCCTCCCAGCTGCTTCTCTGCAACTCCTCCACATCTCCACAGCACCAGCAGCACAAAGAACCACAGACATTTGCCTTCCACTCCTAATACAACACAGAGTTGGACAGCAGCAGGGCCAGCAGCCTCCCCGCTGCGCCAAGCACCTCGACTAGCTCTGCAGCAGCACGCCTGGAAGACGCCAAAAGGAGTTGTCTGAAGGTGCATCTTACCTGTAGTTCTGATAGCTTCTATTGACTTTCCTTTATACTTATCAAACAGGCTGAGTGTGGAGTACTTGCTTTTCCCATCCTTTCCCTTGGTTATTTGCCCCAAACGATCGGACATTGCGATGAAATGTCATCTAGTAAGGAAATTTCTCTGCGCCGCTCCCGATCTGCCTTTTAACAAAGAGAGAAGCCAGGGGAAGGCCATCAAAAGGATTATTCAGCCACGGACGAGCCCAAAGTAAAGTGCACACACACAACTGCCAGGGCTGCAGCTGGACCGTCAGCAGAAGCCCCAAGCTGCAAGGGTTTAACAGCCTCCACTTTGGTCCCCACAGTCACAGAATCACTCGGGGTTGGAAGGGACCTCAAGGATCACCCAGTTACAACACCCCTGCCATGCCCAGGGACACTTTCCTCTAGGTCAGGTTGCCCAGAGCCATGTACAGCTCGGCCTTAAAAACATCCAGGGATGAGGCTTCCATCACCTCCCTGGGCAACCCCTTCCAGGCTCTCACCAGCCTCATGCTGAACAACTTCTTCCTAATATCTAACCCTAAATCTCCTCTAGCTTGGATCCATTCTCCCCAGTCCTATTCCTACTTGACAAGTCCCTCCACAGCTTTCCTGTAGCCCACTTCAGATACTGGAAGGCCACAATAAGGTCCCCTCGGAGCCTTCTCTTCTCCACACCAAACAACCCCAACTCTCTCAGCCTACCAGAAGCTAGAAGGATTTAAGATCCATCAGCTGAACAAAAAGAACTGCAACAACTTCTCATCACAGTCTTGTTTTCCTGCCACTCCAGTGCTGAAAAGGTGACGACCTGAGAGGTCTTTTCCATCCTTAATCATTCCATGACTCTTGCAGCTTGAGGACACAAGAGTGGGCGGTGAACACAGTCGTTGCTTTAAAGAGCAAATCTAACGACTGCAGAAAGCACTGCACCTGACAGCATGCTGGAATGCATGGCTGGGTTCCTCACTGCAGCCCTGGCAGCCAGGTTTGTAATGGTTAGGATAATGGTTCCATGCTGGCCATGGTTAATGACCGCTAATGCAGTGGCAATTAATGCTCTGAAAGCATCACCTGAAGGCAACAGAATTATTTCTCCCAATTTCCTTTTCCCACCTGCAGGCCAGAGAGAGTTAAAGGAGTCCAGAAAAACTGCTCCAATCAAATAGGTTCAGACTCTTGAGCCTATGGGTTCAGCACTTCTACTGTCAATGCTGAAAACACTTTATCAGGGAAGATTACAGGTCTGGCACCCTCAAGCCCATTCTCAGCTATAAATACACTCTGCAGGATGGCTGTGGTTTGCTAATTTCTCACTCCAATCTTTGCTGGCTCCCTCCTTTACTTTCTCATTCTGGTTCTTGGGAGTCCAGGACAGGGCTGAAGCTGGGGGAATGTGCAGACTGCAGGTCAACTTCTAGGTCAGAAAATAAACTTTGCTTCTTTTCAACAGACCTTTCCTTTTTTTCCCCCCCAAGCGTAATTCTCTGTTCTAAGTTTTCTCAAATCTGAGAGCTTAACCTAACCTTTTCACAGGGAATTTAGATTTCCAGATTTCTTCTTGTAAAAGCCTCCACTTTGAGCCTATAACTGCTGGCAGAATTATTACACCATCTGCTAGGTCCCATCTTAGGGCTGCAACCGTGCTGGAGTAACAAAGTGCTGTATAAATTGGACCTTCCCACCCTTCACTCTTGCTGAAACACACCCAGCATGTTTCAGAGGCAGTCAGAAATCACTTCACTCTTCCCGAAAGAAAGAAAAGCTGAGCAGAGGCTCTTCTGCCTTCCAGCAATGCCTTATCAGACACCATCACTTCCAGGTAAGAGGATCAGGCGATCACACTTCGTGTTGGACATGGCCAGTTTGAGAGTGTCCTGCCATCGGCAACCACCTGATCTAAAGGCTACTGCCAGGGGGGCAAGCTTCTGACCAGCAAACCTGGTACCATGCAGTGAGCTTTTGGACTGCAGCGTTTACAGCAGGGCTGGCACGACTGAGAAGCTGAGGACTGCATGTGCTAGGCAGCGAACAGTGTGGTCAGGGATGGAGGAAGAAAAGCATCTGCTGCCACTCAGCAGCAGCATCCCCGAGATGCTCAGGACTAGCACCAGGTTGTATAAGAAGCCATCACTGCTGGACCATCAGGTGGGGCTGCAGCAGGAAGGTCCCGGGGCTGGCCGGCACTCTTGAGGAACCTTTTCCTGCAGAGTAGCAAAGAGGTCTTTGCCCCCAGTCTGGCTCAGTCTTTGCTCAGATGGCCACCACGTGCCAAAGAAAACAACAGTTGCCTCCACGCTTGTCCATTCCCCTGTGTTTTATTAGTAGGACAAACATAAAAGAGATAGGAAGAAAAAAAACCTCATTAGCACGGACTTGGCAAGAAAGCAGAAGCCAGGCTGAGAGAACAATGACCTGTTTGAACTGGCAGAGTTGTGGGGAGCCCTGGAGCAGAGCAAAGAGCAGAGGGAGCTGCACGCCAGCCCTCAGCTGCCCCGGAGAGAGCAGTCACCTGTTCTTAAGAGGTACCTGGAGCCTTTCAGAGAGCCTGGCCCAGGATCAATCCCGACCACACCAGTCCAGGACCAACCTCACAAAGTCCCAAGCAATAAAATCCACTCTGAGGTTTAGAAAAGTGAAAACAGACAAAATTAGGAAAAAGGAAAAAAAAAAAAAGAAGCAACCAAAGCAAACAACAAATCAAACCAAAATAAAACCACCACCAGATAAACACAAAAAACCCAAACTACCGCATCGGGTTCAGGAAGTAACAGAAAATCCCCAAGTTCCTGAAAGGCAGCAAGCAAACAGCACACAGCACAAGGCTGCCAAAGAGAAACCCTGACAACCAGTTATGTAACTGGGTCTCAGCTGCCTCCTGATTACATCTTCTATCATTAAAAGGATGCAGGAGGAATAAACAACCACTTCACAGCAGAGGAGCTGGGGACACACCGGGATAAAGCCCCTTGTCATACTTTCTGGGACAGCCACAACTGCTGTCTGGATAAATGAAATTGACTTTGAACTCCTTCCACAAACACTCTGAAGCTGCAAAGGTGAAACACAGCTCTGTTTGCGTGTTGTGTGTGCTCCAGAGGGGAAAACAAGTCCACGGAGAGGTGAGGCAATTCCCACAGGGTCACTGTGCAAAGAGGCTGCTGAGCCAAGCCAGAGCTGTCCCACAGGCAGGGACCTGCTGCCAGTCCCACCTGACAGCAGCTAGCTGCAGATGTGAGCTGGCCCACCAGTGTTACTGGCCATGGAGATCACTCAGCACCCAGGCCACCCACAGCATCTCTGAGAGGCCACAGAGCCTGCCCAGGCTGTCGTGACACTGGACTGTTCCCCCCATCACACAGCCATAGAATAGTCTGGGTTGGAAGGGATTAACCCAGCAGGGAGCCTGTCCTGCAGGAAGAGCCAGGTGAAAGCTCTCAGCTGCTGGCACTGTTTAACAACTAGAAACCCCCAAGCTGAAACCACAGCCAAAGGGAGAGCCTGCTGGTGGAGGGGATTGTCTACACAGCTCTTTGCAAATCCAGGTAGGAAGGAGGCTGGTGTTTGATGGCGCTGGAAGGTAGCCAGCCTTCATTTCCCAGGGCAAACAGATTTATGAGAGCTAACACACAGACGAAGAGATCACTTCAGCTCCTCGCACACCACTGAGCACAATCACCTGGGCAAAGGGCCCAAGACCACTCCAGACCTTTGCTCTCTGTTCAATCCCCAGCAGCAGTCAAATACAAACCGAAGCAACAGGTTGGAGATTGAGAGTGAAAAAGCTTTTCTCCAGAAGCAGAGAGACTCCTGACTTGCAATTTTATACAAATTGCCCAGAAACTCACAGGCTGCAAAGCTGAACTGAGCTTTCAGAAACAGTCTCTGAAGTGACTGTTCAGCTGGAATCTGCCGTGGTTTCTGCTGTTCCTGGTAACGTGAAACCTTTTAAAAACCCCAGTATTGTTTTACAGAAGATTAGTGATGTTGACTCCTCTTTAAATACACACAGTCAAATCTGCTGGTACTTCTCATAGCTAAACATCTGTCAACAGGGAGATAACACTGTTCCTGGAACATGGCCCACCAAGAATCACCTATTTGTGAAACAGCCACCACCTGCCTCAGCGATGAAAGACACCACTGGCTGCCCCTGGAAGAGCTTTGGTGGAACAGTGACCAGCTGCCATGGGGGCCTGGTGCCAGATCCATGTATATCCCCTCTAGAAGCCCTGTCTGGGCCCAGGCAGGGATCATCAGCCTAGCAGCAGAGGGACCAGATGAGCATTCAGGAGCAACAGGAGAGCATCAGCATCCAAGCATAATGCCAACAGGATGAATGCAGAAATGTTGTGCAGCAGGCAGAGCTTGTAGCATGAGTCCAAGCCACAAGAAGCCACTTGATGTCCTTCCACTGCATTGTTTTCAGAGGGAGCTGCCAACAGATTTGCTGTTGCACCTGAAAAAGGGCCTGCAAGACCCTGAATGTGACACTGGATCCTGCCAGATGAGGAAGGGCAAAGGACACTCCATAGCCAAGGACCCCTGGAGTTGTCCACAACCAGGGCCCAGAGCTACAGCACACTACCTACAGCCTCCAAAGTGATTTTGCCTCCACTCTGCCCTGCTTAGATTCTTTTGAGATAGAAATGTCCAGGGAGAACACACGGCTGCAACACCCTGCTCCCTCAGTGCCCAAGCAAGGAGGCTGATCGCAGGCAATCAATTTAAATCCAAATACAAAAGAAATCCCTGGCAGTAGTGCTCTCTTGGCAACACCTGCTCAGAAAGCTCCTGGCAACATCCAGCTGAACTGCAAGGTAAACTGGGCACATAGGTATCTGAGCAACACAAACAAGGCTGCAAATGAGCTGGCAGGAATCTTCTGATGGGTAGCAGGGTCAGTACTGCCAGCCCTATCTGACAGGCTGGGTAGCCAAAGGGAAACACTGTGCTCAAGTAACACTGTGGGTAGGGTTAGAGGTCCCAGGGCTCAGGTTTCTGCCCCAGTCACCCAAATCTGCACTGCTAAGGCCCTCAGAAAAAAATGCAGCCCTGGAACAGAGAGAATGAGCTGTAGAGAAGTGGCTCAAGGAGAGAATGCATGGCAGCAGCTCCTTCCATGTTTGAACAACCTCTGCCAGTGGAGGTTCTGTGTCTGCTGGCACAGAAAGTGGACCCAGTCCTGCCCACTGCTCCAGAGGAACCCACAGCTTTCCTAGCAAACAAGCAGAGAGGAAATCAGAACAAAGCTGGCAGTCTTTAGGGTTAACAGTTCTTTTTTTTGCAGGAACAGATAGAGCTCTTTCCACACAAATGTCACCAGCTGTTGAGTAAGCAGTTCTGTTCTCCCAGACTCAGGCTCACACTGGAATGGGGAGGTGGTGTTTACCTTGTGCCGATGTGCCTCACTACCTGCTCTTGGCTTTGCTAACTCCTCTCCACTCTCAGGCTGGCTGTTCAGGGGCCCAGCTCCCACTCAGGTATGCGCAAAAGGTTCTCTTTATGATGAGAAAGATAAGAGATTTTAAAAAACCAAAAAACAACCCAAAGGAGCAGGCTGCCCAGAGAGGTTGTGGAGTCTCTTTCTCCAGAGATTCCAAACCCACCTGGATGAGATTCTGAGCCACCTGTTCTGGGTGAGCCTGCTTTGGCAGGGGTATGGCCTAGATGATCTCAAGAGATCCCTCCCAGCACTCACTATGCTGGGATTCTGTGACACTAATCAGCAGGCAGCAAACGCCAGGCCCTCACTGCACACACAAGGAAGGGTTCTCATACATCCCCACCAAGCAGATCCCTGATGTCCTGTTTCTCTCCAAGATGCTGACAGCAGCTCCTCTGGCAGGCACCTCTAGAGCCAGACAGGCCAGCACACACTCTGCAGGGTACAAAGCTGCCCTGGCAAGAGCTGAATAGATCCCTCCCCATCAGATTTCTCCCACTTCCCACAGCCACCAAGAGTGATGTAGCACGGTTCAAACCACTAATAAGATTACAAGCAGTTCAGACAGGCCTGCAGTTCAGAAACACTGCAGATGCTGAAGCTTCCAAGAAGTACATCTCCAGGTTCCCCAGGCTGAAGAGCACCAGGGCAATGCAGCACTGCACAGCAGCTCTTCTGCCGGGAAACCTCTTCACAGGAGCCATTTCACCTACAGAGGGATGCCAAAGATGCTAACAGGAATCCGATGGGGAAAGGACACAGGCACACAGTGGGGAGAAACCAGGCTACACGCAGAGCAGTGCAGTCCTTTGAAGAAAGGAGCTTTAGGTATCTTTAGGTAGCTGTGGCTCTTCTGGAGAGCTAAGCAGCTTGGACTCTGCACTGGACATCTGGACTGAGCCAGGCAGGAAGTGAAAACATTTCACAGATGCTTTAATTTGCATAGATATTTGCAGGGCACAGCCGACAAGGTGCAAGAGCCTCATCTCTTCTACTTCCCAGACAGGAAAATGACACCACAGAACTCTGCTGCTAAGCTGAATAGCAAAGTAAGAACAGACCTTTCGTCTCCCACGTTCTGGGGCTGGAACCAACCCTTTGAATCCCACTGCATTCCCAGTGCTGTGGGGCCAGCAGCAGCATGGAGCCCTGCTCCAGAGCAGCTCTGCACGCTGGGAACGCTGCCAACACCTCCTAAACGAACCACCCCATGCACAGCTTCTGCTGCACTGTTAAAGGCAATGCTGTGCTCAGGTGGTGGTTTCTGACACTAACACCCAGATCTCATCAATCTGCTCCTAAATGGTGGATTATGAGGTTTAACTGCTAGACAGGAGCTTGATTCTTTGGTTATCTGAGAGGAGATAAACTCATACTTCATGCTATTGCAGCCATCATGAAGTGCTTCTTGAGCATGTCTCCACTCACTCCCCTGCCTGCTTCACAGCCCACTCCACACTCTGAACAAGAGCACTCGAGGCTTTTGTACGGGCTCCCAGCCCACATACAGGTAGGAAGAGCTCAAGAACCTACCCCACTGCAGAACACTTGCCAAAAAANAAAAAAAAAAAAAAAAAAAAAAAAAAAAAAAAAAAAAAATCAAAAAAAAAAAATCACTGTATTCCCACACAAGAAGTGCCTGGGGGAGGCAAAGTCCCAATGCAAGCTCTTCAAACCCATCCCTATTAATTCCTTGCAGCACCATCACTACATTTTGTCTAAACTGCAGCTACCCATGAAGAATTCCTGCACCAAATCTCTTCTGTCACGGTACTAACTGCAAATGTTCTACAGTTTATCCTTTTCAAGTGCTGCTCACCTGAAATCCAAGGCTACTGAGGATGCTGCAACAGCTACCTGAAGCCCTGTGGACATCTGAAGTACCAGAGCAGTCCTCCTGGCCAGACCCTGTGGTGCCATTAGCCATTCCTCACTGTCTTCTTGGTATTTTGCCTATATTTCACCTCCTCTTCCACTTCTGCGTGCTTCAGACCTGGCCATTACCTCTTCCCTTTACTGAAAGGTACAGCTGTTCTCACCATCTCTCCACAAATCAATACCCATAGTCTCCTGAAGATGTGACAGTGATTTCTCCTGCCCCTTCTGGTCTGCCAGCACTTCAGAACCAAACCACAAACATTTTGGCTCCAAGTACAACAACCCCCTGCAAAACTGCACGTACACATTTTAACATCTCAGACCCACCTTCTGTCCTGACAGATCCCACAGCTTCACAACCAGCCAGCACAACAAGTAAATAAAGAACAACCCAGGGCTGATGCTCCAGCCTCCAGTTCGCTTCTATTATGGCCGCAATGCTCCTAGACCAAAAAAAAAAGGAGCAGTATTTACAGCTATACAAATCTGAACACTCTTGCTCCAGAAGGAATGGCTCCTAAGCTCCCACTTGTCAGTTACCTCTGCAGAGGAAGCACAGGTACACAGAGAGAACATCCTGAACACCATACAAGATACCAACTAAACATGAGCCCAAGCTACAGCACAGTGGAGTTAACACAATGCAATCTCCTGCTTCAGCCCTGTCTCCCCCTCCCGTGGCAAAGCAAAACCAGAGGGGGTTTGCACCTATCTCCAAATTCCCCTTCAGAAGGTGCTTTTCAGGAGCACCCTGTCACAGCTTCCCTAACATCATCTCATTTCAGCAGTCAGTAGAAAATGTTCTGCAAAGGAGAGCTGCACCAGCCCAGCCCTCACCTGCTCCCGGTGCTTTCACCTCCTGCTCCCATGCCCAACAGACTCACCCTTGGATTTCTTCTGTGCAAAACGCCAAACTAGTGATAAGAAGCTGTGAAATTATTGACCTGTTAGGAGAATGAGTCAGTGCCATGAAAAACTAAACCCACTTCCAAAGCACAATTAGCTGCCGAGCAAGGTCTGATACCCAGACAAAACACTCACTGCCAAGCTGCAGAACAAGTGAGAAAAGAGAAGGAAGGGAGACCAGAGAGGTCCATCCTTGGATAAACCCTCTCCTTCCTTCCCTCTCTTAAAGCTACCACCCTGTAGTGAGTAAGTTCCTCCTGCGCTCCTGTTCCTACAAGGAAACGCACAAGTGCAAATGCTACTACAGTCAAGCCTCTTTGCACACGTTATCATCATAAAAGGAAAAAGATGGCTTACTGTTATTTTCTGTGCAGCAGCACTTAAAGCTAACCCAGCTCATCCTTAAATACCTTCAGTTATTCAGGTAAGTGCAAGGAATGCCTTGAGCGACCAACACTTTGGAACCTCGGGCAGGTAACTCTGCCATGGATCACTTAACAGGCTCTGCTGCAGAATGCACCCAGCAGACAGCCCAGCACCACGGCCCCGACCTTTCCCAGCTCCAATACCTGCAGGAGGAGGAGAAGGAGGATGTGGCACAGGAACCCAAGAGCAGCAGCGGTACACACACCAGGACCCAGAGGTGCTTCACAGCATCCCCCACTCAGGTACCAGGGCACACTGCGTCAGGCACAAGACAAACACAGACTCCAGTGCCACTTTCTCCTTTTAGAAGGCTCAAGCACCTTAGCCTTTGAAGCTGGGTTGTGCACAGAGCTTTAATGAAAGCCTTTATTAAGATGTCGCTATAAAGCCAAATCGCTTTAATAAAAATTCTTTAGAAACATTACTCATATTTATTAAAACTAAAACGCTTTCAAACCCCGCATCTCCTTCCCAGCATTTGTACGGATTATTTACTTACTTTTCCAGCTTCAGCCAGTTGGCCAAGTTTCACTTCTCAGCTCTCATGCCCACACAATAAAAGAAGCTCACAGGTCATCCCAAAACGCACTTTAAGCCCACATAAAAAACCCTCAAAAGCTAGAGGAAAAGCAGGCACCGAGGCACTCTATGATGACAGCTTTGGAGACCTACATAAAACTCCTGATTTACTCCTTTATTTTAAGGGAAGGTATCTGCCCCAGTCACCCAGAAATATTTTCTTAGTGAAGACTGCTGAAAGCATCCTAAAAATGAGTGACATCTGGCGCAGTCCAGCCGTGCAGAAAAACACACCAGACAAACAAGCAAAGGAATCAACTTATATTCAACGTCGCTATCAAATTAGGCACAAACCCAAAACACAGCTAACAGCAGATGTGCTCCTGCTGGCTGCAGGAAACATGTAATTTAACACAAAAAAACCCCAAACCCCACCACCCCAACAAACCAGAACTCTCAGCCAGGATTTGGGATTTGTCTGGTTCTTAATTGGAAGAAAGATTAGATCATCTCAAAGAGGTGATATGGGAAAGGTCTCCTTTATCCCACCCCAAAATAGATCCTATTCTAACTGAGGAGAACCTCGAAGGTGCAAGCCCATCAGCCCACAAAGCTCTTAGATGTACTCCTGGTAAAACTCAGGCCCGTCTACAAATGGAGTGAAAGTGCAGGTAGATATCTGGTCTTCTCAAACAGAAATCATGCCTGAACCATTCCTCTTCACCCTCTCCTTCAATTCTATCTCCTACCCTCACCTCTTCCAGGTGCCTATTCCCCAGCCCACAGCCCAAGCCTGCAGGACGCTGGGGTGGAACTACCTCAGTGCCAAGCGAAGGTGGAAAAAGCTGGTCCAAAAGCAACACCTTAGCCAGTTTGTATCTGAAAAATCTGCTCGTCAGGAGCCAGTTCTCCAAACTTGGGCTCTGCAAGGCAGGGATCAGCTATTTATACATCACCAAAGGGCCCATCCCAGGGGAGGCTCCGTGTGCACCTGCGAGACAAGGCTTAAAGCAAACAAAACTTCCACCCTGAGCCTTGATTCAGCCCTGGAAGGGGCAGGATGCCCCCTCCCCGTTAGCAGCCTACGGGAGACAACGCAGACACCGCTACGTGCTCACACTTGGTACCCGCTCCAAACGCAATTACTCGAGTCCTAAAGGTTTCTGTTTATTATATCTTATCACCCGGAACACCAGCAACATCAATACACAAATATTTGAGGAGCTGATACTCAAAGGAGTATCTCGCCCTTGGCACGTTCGGGAGGCAGAAACAAAACAAAACAACTTCGCAGGCAAAACCCACAACTCCCAGCTCGTTCCAACTCCTTTCACCAGCCCCGACTTGGGGGACGCGGGGAGGGGCTGGGGGGAGGCTGTCTGTAGGC
>VWZI01017610.1:657097-682070 GCA_013396835.1 Psilopogon haemacephalus | reverse complement strand
GAGGGGGTGGTGGGAGGGTTGGGCTGGATGATCTTTGGGGTCTCTTCCAACCGGAGGTTTGCTGTGGGTCTGCCAAATGGTGGTGAGAAAGCTGGAGAGAGTGGGGGAGGAAGAGAATCCTGGGAGAGGAGAACCAGAGCAGAAGGGAAAGAAGAGAGAAGTGGAAGGAATCTGCTCCAGCTGCAGCCAAGGCTGTGACCAAGGAAGAGGTTCAGCAGAGCCAGATGGAAACCCAGTGGCTGGCAGAGCCCATCCTGCCCAAACAGAGATGGGATCCAGGTGCCACTGTGGCCTGCAGCAGCCTGGGGCCACCCGGAGTGCCACAGCCCGGGGCAGGGGCAGGTGGCAGTGCCGATGCTGGGCTGCAGGGAGCCAAACTGCCCTGCCCTGCCCTGCAGCCTGCACCAGGGCTGGTTGCAGTGCAAGAGAGCAGAGCACCTGGGCCAAGGGTGCAACGAAACCAATTTCAGCAGCAGCAGGAGCTCCTCCTGTGCTGGTGGGAGGTGCAGGGCCCGTGGGAGCTCTCCAGGACCCTTCACAAGCCTCCCACCAGTCGTGCCCAGCTCCGTGGGTGGTGCTGGTGTGTGAGCTCCTGACCTTGCCCGGGGGCTATGTCTTGCCTCATCCTGGCTGCCAGGGCCGGCCGGTGCCACGCTGGGAGCCCAGCCAGGGGGATATTAATAACCTGCTGAGTCAGGGGGGGCTCTTGGGTTTCAGCATCACAAGACACAGACGCCGAGAGGCTCAGATGGATCCCCCCCATCGCTACTTTTGACACTGACAGGGACAACTGCTCAGCTGGCCGGGGGCTGCCGCAGGAGCCAGGCAAATTCCAGCCCCATCCTCAGGGTCGCTGCCGGGGGAGGGCTGGGGCCGTGCTGGCCCCAAAATACAGAGAGGCTGAGGTGTGCCCTGGTGACTCCTTGTGCACCCTTAGGGAAGGCTGTGGGTGCTGTGGAGCAGCTGAATGAAGCTCCTGGCCCGCGGCAGCAGCCTGCATTGCAGCTTCCCCAGCGACCTCCCTGCAAGCGGCTGGAGCGGCAGAGTCAGCCCCGAGCCTCAGCCCTCGGTGGTGCAGGGACCCCTCCCACACCCACGGGCACCTGTCACTCACTGGGCTGCGCCCTGGCATCTGGGCACTCACATCCTGAGCTCTTGAGGGCCCCCCTGGTGTGGGGCTGCTCCCCTGTGCTTCGCCTGGCCCCGCTCCCCTTTCTCCATCCTGCCCCTGGGGTGTGCTGGGCTGCAGTTGTCTAAGGGAGGGTTCAGCACCCCTGCTTCTGCTGGTGGCATGCTGCAGGCTGGCACCCAGCACTGCTTTCTATTTTTCCACCCAGGCCAGGCCCAAAATAAGCCTCTCACCCCTCCTCAGCAGCTGTTCCAGACATCACCACGCCGGATTTCCCTGGCTCCTCTGCTGTCACGGCTCTCAAATCCTGCTGTCTGCACTGCTCTGGCCATAGCTGCCACTTGCAGTGGCTGGGATAAGAGAAGTGCTGAAGCTCTGCTGGGCTCCTGTGTCCCTGGAGAGGTCTGGTTTGGTCGTCCCAGGCTGCCTAAGCAGCCCAGCCCAGCCCTGCTCGATTCAATTAGCTCTCAAATCCCATTTACCTTTAAGGGCTGTGTTAGCATCTTCCTGCTTCCCACAGCCAGGCCAGATTAAAGGGTGAGGGGACCAAGTGCCAGGCAATGGCACACGCTGTTAACCCTTCCTACACCCTCTGTGAGGCCAACCCTCAGCAGTATGCAAACTGATGGCTAAAGCCACGCTGAAGGGCCACGAGGAACCTTGCAGGGCCAGGAGCAGCCTGCAGCATCGACCCACAGATCAGTGAGAACCTCAGGAGAGGTTTAGGTTGGAGATTAGGAAAAGTTTCCTTGCTGCCAGAGTGGTCAGGGATTAGCAGAGGCTGCCCAGGGAGGTGGAGGGGTCCCCACCCCTGGAGGTGTGCAAGAACCATGTGGACACTTGGGGGCAGGGTTTGGTGGCCATGGTGGTGCTGGGTCGAAGGTTGGACTGGATGACCTTAGGGGGCTTTTCCAACCGAAAAACCAAATCTATGAGTCCATGGAAGCCACTCTCTGCCTGTTGGGTTTTAAACAAGCCCTTCCTGTTCCAGGTGATGCATCCTTGGGCAGATAAAAGCCTGGAAAGGCTTTGGTCCTTCCAGCCTCCTTTTCTCAGTAGGAGCTCCCTCCCAGTGGGGACCTGTCCTTAGGTCCTTGTATCTCACTTGGACTTTAACAATCGTTCAGCATCCCAACACATTCCAGCACTTAAACAAGCTCCTTGAGAGGGAGAGATAAAGTCTCAGCTTTCCGGTTCATCTTGCCAGCCTGTCTGCAGCAGATAACAATGTTGGGCAGCAGGAAAAAGGTTATCTGGAGAGGAAGCTGAGCTGCACTCGCTGTTATTGCAGGAGGCTTGGGGGAAAACAAAAAGAAAAAGAAAAGTAAGCTCGGCAGGAACCCCACAGCCCAGACAAGCCCTTTCCCGGCGGGATGTGATTGATGGTCTGAGTCCTGCTGTGCCTTCCTCCTCCCCCGGGGTGGGAGGCATCTTCCCGGACGGCTCAGAGGGAAGCTGCTGAAGGGGTTGTGCTCTCCCTGTGGAAGGTGTCCCAAAGCCTGTGGCTTCCCCTCTCTCACTCAGCTCTCCCAGCCTGGATCACAGGATCATACAGGACATCAGGGGTGGGAAGGGATCCAAAGAGCTCATCCAGTCCAACCCCCCTGCCAGAGCAGGACCATCCAAGCTAGCTCAGGGCACACAGCAACACACCCAGACAGGCCTGGAAAGGCTCCAGACAAGGAGACTCCACAACCTCTCTGGGCAGCCTGTGTCAGTGCTCTGGGACCCACAGAGGCAAGAAGGTGCCTCTTGTGTTGAGCTGCAACCTCCTGTGCTGCAGCTTCCATCCATTGCTCCTTGGCCTATGGCAGGAAGCAGAGAGCAGAGCCTGTCCCCCCCATCCTCACCCCCAGCCCTCAGAGATTTAGAAACTTCTGCTGCACCTGCTGCTACCTTCCCCTGCTCCTGATGCTGTTTTGGCTGCTGCTGCTTTGCTGCCACTTGACCCCTTCCCCTTCTTCCTTAAGGTTATTACCTTTCTGCAGTAGTTTATTCCTCTTCTACTCTTCTATTTAAACTGTACAAAAGTACAATTTCGTTTTTCCTCTGACTTTCCAAAGCCCTCATCCTCCAGAGGGGCTCAGAGGAGCACCACTGTGAAGGGAAGAGCAGCAGAGAGAGAAGGGGAGAGGAGCAGAGGGAGAAGGGGAGAGGAGCAGAGGGAGAAGGGGAGAGGAGCAGAGGGAGAAGGGGAGAGGAGCAGAGGGAGAATCATAGAATCATAGAATGGTCTAGGTTGGAAGAGACCTCAAAGATCATCCAGTTCCAACCCCCTGCCACAGGCAGGGACACCTCCCACTAGATGAGGACACTCAAGACCTCATCGAGAAGGGGAGAGGAGTTGAGAGAGCAGGGGAGAGCAGCAGAGGGAGAAGGGGAGAGAAGCAGAGAGAGAAGGGGAGAGCAGCAGTGGCCCTGAGCCCACAGACCTGGGGCCAGCAGCATTTGCTGCAGAGCTTCCTGGCTGCCCAGCTGTGACCCTGGTGTCCCCCCGGGGCACTTGAGCCAATTTCTTCCATCAGCACAATTAGCAGGTTCAGCAGGGCCAAGCTGGGAAGCAGGCTGCTGTGCTAGCACCCAGCCCGAGCAGCCTCCCCTGCTAAGAGCTGGGGATTTTCCGAGGAAAACCCTGCTGTGGGGGAGGGGGTGGGTGAGGAAACAACTGCTCCTGGTCCCCCCCAGCCCATCCTGCATCTCCCCACTGCAGCCAGTGCGCAGCCTCCCTCGGGCTGCGAGAGCTCAGCTGAGTGACTCCCGCGATTGACTTTGCCTAAATCTCCAACTCTTCCCTGCCTGCTATTTTTATCAAAAGGGAAGGGGGGAGGTGGTGGGGGGGGAGGTATTTACAAGGGATTTCACTCGAATAATGAAATAAATGTGATCGGCCCAGGGACCCTTAATCCTCTTTGACTCTTGTGTCCTGGGGAAGCATCGCAGGAACCTTTGCTGCCTCCCAGCCCCAGCGAGGTGGGGGACAAAGAGACCCCAGCCCTGCCTGTCAGCTGGGCACAGCCCACAGCACCACCTCCCACCCGGGCACAGGCAGCCTCGGGCAGGGGCTTTGGGGCCAACACAGGAGAAAAAACTCCTCTATAGTCACCTCCCTCCGTGCCCTGGCCTGGCCCCCACCCTGCCAAGGCAGGAGCTGACCACATCTCCATTTCAGGGGGCCCAGCAGAGGTGAAAGCATCTTCCTTCTGCAGCCCCCTCCACTGCACCCCCACGCTAAAGAGAGGGACAGGTCCATTTCTTTAGGGTTTGCCCAGTACACCAAACCTTTAGCCTGGAAACCTCCGGGATAATTATTGCTCGAACACAAAAGCTTCTCTGGGCAGCACACAGATGATGCTCCCAAAGTGGGGAGAAGCCTTTGAGCCCCAGAAGGGAGCCTGAGGATGCTGAGGCCATCCTGTGTGGCTTGGGGCTGCAGGGAGTGGTGGTGAGGCCGTGCTGGGAGCTGGGGGCTGCTGCCTTGGGGCCCTCCACCCCCCATCAGAAACACCCAGGGTGAATAAAAGGGAAGTGTTTGCCCAACAGCACCCAGCATGGGCTGAACTAGAGCCAAACCTGTGCCACCACAGGCAGGCCTTGTGTAACAGCCTCCCTAATTCCCCCCACCAAGCCCTCAAATCTGCCAAGCTGCCCTCTGGGTGCCAGCCAGTGCCCAGGCTTCCCTCCCCACCAGCTGCCTCCTGCTGGGGGGACCATGGGGCCTGAGCCACCCTGCTCCTGGGGGACAGCAGAGAGGATGCCCCAGGGCAGGAAGGGATTTGTCCCCCCTTCAGCCCAGCTACAAACCTACCAACCAGCTTGCTGGAATAAAACACCAGCTTAGGTCGGGGAGGGAGGGAACTAAAACACCCCAGCTGTGATGCCCACATATGCCCCAAGACCTAATCCAGCTTTGCTGCTGGCCCTGGCACCCTTTGGGGTTTTTTCTTTTAAAAATAAACTGAAATCTCTTTTTGCTGCTGAGCAGAAATCAGCAGCAGGGTGAGAGAAGGAGGATGCATGCAGATGGAGTTGTGGTCACCACAGCCTGGGCCTCTCCCAGCTGCATGGGCACACTGGTGGCAGCAGTGCCCAGCCCCATTGCTGCTCTTGCCTCCTCAGGGGCAGTCTCTTAATTCATCTGCTAGATGAGCTGAAAGCAGAAGATCAGAGGGATGGAGGTGTCCTGGCTTAAGAAGTATCACTGACAGAATCCCAGAAGGGCAGCTTGGGAGAGACCCCAAGGGTCACCTGCTCCAACCTTGCTAGGTGATGGTGGAGTTGGAACCAGCTGGCCCAGGACCCTGGCAAAGCTGGCTCCTAAAACTGTCCAGTGCAGAGGAATCCACTGCAGCTGGGTCCTAGGAATGACCAGAGCAGAGGAATCCACTGCAGCTGGGTCCTAGGACTGACCAGAGCAGAGGAATCCACTGCAGCTGGGTCCTAGGACTGACCAGCACAGAGCAATCCACTGCAGCTAGGTCCTAGGACAGACCAGCACAGAGCAATCCACTGCTTCCCTTGGGAGAGGATTCCAGTGCCCAGCTGTTCTCATGGCTCCTCCACCATCCTCACACTGCCCCTTGCATGGCTCAATTTGGGAGTGTGAAGGTTCCAGGGGAACCACTCAAGTTCCTGGGCAGTCCTGAAGGACCTTAAACTGTTTGGCCTTTTACCACACAGCCATGGTGGGCACCTGCAGGGAGCAGCCTGGTGTCCTTCTACAGCTCACCCAGGACAGCTGGGGCCAAGCCCCTGGCAGAGCATCCACATGAGCTCCATGAGGGTGGGGAATGAGGCACAAAAATGAGTGTCCTCAGCCCCTGGCTCCCAGGGGCCAAGAGCCTACAAGCCCCAGTGGTGCTTCTTACAGCCACTGCCACGTGGGGGGACAGCTGGGGGATGGCACCAGCACGTTACACAGGACCCCAGGGTCTGGCAGGCAGCACTGCTGGGGCTGAGAGCCAGCCCCAACCCTCTGACACCCTCCAAGGGAGCTAAAAGCCCTCCTCAGGCTGCAGGGCTCTGGGGACAGCAGTGCTGCATCCCTGCTCCTCCCTGCAAGCTGCAGCTGAGGGAGGCAAATGGAGCCTGCACAGATCCAGAGCCCAAAGCCCAGGGAGATTGTCCTCACCTTCAGGCTGCTGTGCTCACCTTGCCTCTGAGCCAGAACAGGCAGGATTCAGCCCTAGGTGTCCATGGGGGCAGCACAAGAGCTGAATCCTCCTCAGGCTGCCCCCAGCACAGTCCCTTGGATGGGAAGCTGAGGACAGTGCCCACAGATTGCACCCTGGCAGTGGCACAGCTGAGCTGCCCTCGTTGCCACCCCCATGCTGGCTGCATCCACAGGCTGGTGGGGCTGGGGGGCTCCTGGCACCCCCAGGGGCTAACAGCTAAGCCAGCCACAGTCCTGCTCGTTGGGTGGCAGGGACTGGTGGGGAGGGACACAGGACACAGGCCAGGCAGCCCCACGGTGGTGCCACCATCCCTGGCTGTTGCTATAGAGACAGGAGCTGGATTGCACAGCAGTGATGCTGGTTGGTTCTGCAGCACCTTCTGCACGGCAGAGAGCTGGAGGAGAGGGGTGAGGGGTGCTGTGTGGTGCTGAGGAGGAAGCAAGCCCAGAGAAAGCCTCTGTGAGAACGAGCCTCATCCTGTCACCCCCAGCTCCCCCCACTGAGTCACCCCCAACTCACCTCTCTCTGCCCTCCTGCCTTGCTTTGCAGCCACAGCTGGGGTGAGAGCAGCTCAGCTGATGTCAGAGCCACAGAATTGTTTGGGTTGGAGGGGACCTCGAAGATCTAAGAGCTACAAAGTGAGAGCTTACCACAAAGCAAGCACTGCAAAGCCTTCTCCTGCTCCCTGCTCTTCAGGGAGCCATCTCCAGCCACCCCGAGGTGCACACAGTTGCCATCAACTCTGCAGTAGCTGCCTCCAGCCTTCCTGGGGCTGAGGACAAACTCTGCCAAGGGTAACAATGCCTTGAAGAGAAAGACAGCAGAGCTCACTCATCCACACCAAACCTTGCAGAAGAAGGTGGATGGCAAAGAGAAGCCCTGGCAGAGACCAAGGAGCAGCAGCACGTCCCAGCTGCCCCCCTGCTGCTCTGCCTGCGAGGACAAGCAGCAAGAAGCAGAGCTCCCCCCTGCCCTGAACAGCCTTTCCCCAGGGCTCCCTGCCCAGCCCACCCCAGGGCAGCTCCACAGGAGGTTCATCTTTGCAGGAGCTGTCACCCTCCTTACCATGTCTGTGCTGCAGGCTGGGAGCCAGCAGTGCAGGGAGTCAGAGCTCTGTGCTGCCATCCCAGCTGGAGCCCTGTGCCAGGGATGGATTTTCTCTTCGGCTTCTTTTCATACTAATTATCAAAGAGCAACAAATGTTAGCAGCTCGCAGGAGCCATTATCTGAATGTCTTCTCAGCAGCAGGCTCTGTAGCAAGAGGCTCCCCAGCAGGCAGGGGTAGGTGAGAGCACAAGCCCCAGCTGGCTGCTCCCTGGACCTGCAAGCCAGCTGCACCTTGCCCTCCTGGCATGGGAAGGGGGACAGGGAGGAGGGGATGTCACCATCCTGCAGGATGCATCCAACCAGGCAAGTCGAGCCTGGTAGTGTCCATCCCCTGCCAAACATCAAATCCTAGAGAGAGAGAAAGCCCAGAGAATGGGAATGTTTTGTGTGAGATCTGGGAATTCCTCAGCCAGCAGGGATGACCTGTGCCAAGGACACCACTCTGGGCACAGCCATCACCTGGAGGAAGGGCAGACGGAACTCCTGATGTGCCAGTTTGTGCCCAGCAGCTCTTGGCCTGGCACTGGGCAGCACTGAGATAAGGACCAAGCAGGGCAGGGCTTTTTACGACCATTTATTACCGCCGAAGTGCCAGCGGTGCCCTGGCTCCAGACACAACTAACTGCTGGGCTGACAAAAAGAAAAAGCAGTGTGGCCAAGAGCGTTTGGCCTCAAAAAGGTCGACCAGGGTCGATGTCCTCAGGAAGCTCTCAGGCGCTGCCCATCCTGAGGACCATGCTGAGGGGCCAGCAAGGACCCCCCCGCCCCCAGCCCAGGCGGACACGTAGCTCATTCCTCTCACCCACCAAGCTGAGTCAGGCTGCTGCTGCTGTCCAAACACAGTCTGAGGACAGGGCCGTGAGGGAGGTATGGCCCTTGGCTGCTGAGCCCCACTCCACCACGGGAAACATCTCTCTTTGCCTTGCCAGGTGAGGAAGCGACACCAAAAAACAGCACAAGTGCCAGGAGCTGCCACTGCTCCCGGCCGGCGGCTGCGGGGCAGAACTCTTGGAGCGCCTGCAGCAGCGAAGCCTCCGGTCCCTCCTGCTCACCAGATGGATATCAACATCTGACAGGTGTTGGAGGACATCCACATCACCTCCACCAGCCTGAACTGCAGGTAGCCGAAGGCGAAGCCGGAGAGGACGTCGGTGATGTGGTGCCGCCCGATCATGACGCGGGAGAAGCCGACGCAGAGGGCCCAGAGGACCAGCAGGATCCGCAGGGGGATGGCCAGGACCAGGTGGTTGAGGAGGAACTTGGCCAGCATGGCCACTCGGCTGGCGTGGCCGGCGGGGAAGGCGTAGGTGTCCATGGTCAGGTAGTCCAGCAGCCCGGGGCTGACGTCGTAGGGGCCCTTGCGCTTGGCCAGCTTCTGCAAGCCAGCCACGATCATGATGTCCAGCAGCAGGGCTGCAGAACGGGAGGCAGAGGTCAGAGGCAGAGCAGAGGCGAGGGCAGAGCTTTCTAGGGCCCTCGCTGCCTCTAAACAGAGCTCTGGGCTCAGCCCCAGCAGGTGCCCACGGTTCAGCTGCAGGCAGCAGCCTCCATCCCCACATCCCCACCCACATGTTGGTTAACCCTCCCAGCTCACCTGTGGGGAAGGCAAACACCATCGGCAGGGAGGGGAAACCCAAACTGCAGAGGCAAGCAAGGCCCCTGGGGAGGAAGAAAGCAAATGGCAAAGCTAAAGCTGAAACCCTTTTGGCCTTGAAACCACTGGACTGGCTGCCTCTGCTCCTGTCCTCCACCCCTCTGTCTCTGCTTCTGTCCTCCACCCCCATGTCACTCCTGTGTCTCTGCACAGAGTGGGGGTCTGCAGCCCCTGGAGGGGACCCTGGCACTCAGCAGAGCCTTCCTCTGCACTTTGGGATTTGCTGTGGTTTCAGTAAGGAGCGGAGGGAAGGAGGCACTTGAAAGGCTACAGAGGGTTTCCCGTTGAGTGTCACCAGCTCAGCTCCCAGCCACTGGGGGACAAGGGGTGCTGGGCCAGGTGGGCACCCCAGCACTGTCTGGCTGTGGCTGGGCAGCCACCCAGCCCTGCTCACGCTGGGCTTCCCAAATCACCCCCAGCCCAGCTCCTCACCCTGCCAAGGTGACCCCCCCAAGGCTCAGCAAAATGCTCCAGGAGCTGCTTTCAGGGCTCAGGAGCTGCTTTCGGGGCTCAGGAGCTGCTTTCGGGGCTCAGGGCTCCCACCTCAGCCTGGGCAAGTGCTGGGTGAGAGCAGAAGCTCTGGGACACAGCCTGGGGAGCTCAGAGCAGTGCAGCTGCTGCAGAGCGCCGATGGCTCCGAGCTGCCAAGAGAAGCCTCTGGCCCAGGCTGCTCCTGCTGAAGCCAGCAGCTCCTCGCAGTGCTGGGGAGCTCAGCCAGGGCTCGGGGAGCAGCCCGAAGCAGCTCCAGCGTCTCCTCCATGCCGTTCAGCAGCTCTGCTGCCCACCACTGCCCAGCCAGAGAGCAGCAGCAGCAGAGGAGCCCTGTGCCCTGCCGACTCCTGCTGCTTCCCCTGCTCCCTCAGCGCTTTGCACTCACGAGATTGGTTTTTAAGGTCAAAGTTGATGTCAGGGCAGCTTGAGGGCTGCAGGCAGGAGCTCGTGGAGGTGTTCAGGGCACGGAGAAGGAGGCAGAGAGCTGTTTTAATAATCCTCCCATTCAGAAGATGAACAAAACGGGCTCTCAGCACTGCTAGGTTTGATTTTCATCAAGTGATGCACAGAAAAGCCTCCTCTGCAGGCAGCTCGGGGTCTGAAGGCAACGGCAGCACTAAACCCGGGGGTTAATTTGCCGTTAAAAGAAGAACAAAAACCGAGAGCCTCCCTTCCTGCCACCTCCCCCCGCACTTTCTGTTCCTTTCACGAAGCAACTCCCTGATGAAGAAGCCCCAGCAGCCTGCCCTGCCCCAGCTCCTGAAGCACAAGAGGGGTCCCCACTGTTCCTGCCCAGCTCGGGGTGCCAGCACAGCCCCCACCAAGCCCCGGCAGCCTCCCTGCATCCCTGACCTACCCTGCTGCTGCTGCTGCTGCTGCCGGGGGCCAGGCACTGCCAGAGTGAATCAGCACAACAGCTCTGCTGCCAACACAGCCCTGCCAGCACATCCAGCTCCAGCCCTGCCAGCACATCCAGCTCCAGCCCTGCCCAACACATCCAGCTCCAGCCCTCCCAGCCCATCCAGCTCCAGCCCTCCCAGCCCATCCAGCTCCAGCCCTCCCAGCCCATCCAGCTCCAGCCCTCCCAGCCCATCCAGCTCCAGCCCTCCCAGCCCATCCAGCTCCAGCCCTCCCAGCCCATCCAGCTCCAGCCCTCCCAGCCCATCCAGCTCCAGCCCTCCCAGCCCATCCAGCTCCAGCCCTCCCAGCCCATCCAGCTCCAGCCCTCCCAGCCCATCCAGCTCCAGCCCTCCCAGCCCATCCAGCTCCAGCCCTCCCAGCCCATCCAGCTCCAGCCCTCCCAGCCCATCCAGCTCCAGCCCTCCCAGCCCATCCAGCTCCAGCCCTCCCAGCCCATCCAGCTCCAGCCCTCCCAGCCCATCCAGCTCCAGCCCTCCCAGCCCATCCAGCTCCAGCCCTCCCAGCCCATCCAGCTCCAGCCCTCCCAGCCCATCCAGCTCCAGCCCTCCCAGCCCATCCAGCTCCAGCCCTCCCAGCCCATCCAGCTCCAGCCCTCCCAGCCCATCCAGCTCCAGCCCTCCCAGCCCATCCAGCTCCAGCCCTCCCAGCCCATCCAGCTCCAGCCCTCCCAGCCCATCCAGCTCCAGCCCTCCCAGCCCATCCAGCTCCAGCCCTCCCAGCCCATCCAGCTCCAGCCCTCCCAGCCCATCCAGCTCCAGCCCTCCCAGCCCATCCAGCTCCAGCCCTCCCAGCCCATCCAGCTCCAGCCCTCCCAGCCCATCCAGCTCCAGCCCTCCCAGCCCATCCAGCTCCAGCCCTCCCAGCCCATCCAGCTCCAGCCCTCCCAGCCCATCCAGCTCCAGCCCTCCCAGCCCATCCAGCTCCAGCCCTCCCAGCCCATCCAGCTCCAGCCCTCCCAGCCCATCCAGCTCCAGCCCTCCCAGCCCATCCAGCTCCAGCCCTCCCAGCCCATCCAGCTCCAGCCCTCCCAGCCCATCCAGCTCCAGCCCTCCCAGCCCATCCAGCTCCAGCCCTCCCAGCCCATCCAGCTCCAGCCCTCCCAGCCCATCCAGCTCCAGCCCTCCCAGCCCATCCAGCTCCAGCCCTCCCAGCCCATCCAGCTCCAGCCCTCCCAGCCCATCCAGCTCCAGCCCTCCCAGCCCATCCAGCTCCAGCCCTCCCAGCCCATCCAGCTCCAGCCCTCCCAGCCCATCCAGCTCCAGCCCTCCCAGCCCATCCAGCTCCAGCCCTCCCAGCCCATCCAGCTCCAGCCCTCCCAGCCCATCCAGCTCCAGCCCTCCCAGCCCATCCAGCTCCAGCCCTCCCAGCCCATCCAGCTCCAGCCCTCCCAGCCCATCCAGCTCCAGCCCTCCCAGCCCATCCAGCTCCAGCCCTGCCCAACACATCCAGCTCCAGCCCTCCCAACACATCCAGCTCCAGCCCTCCCAACACATCCAGCTCAATCCATGGCATTTTGGGACATGGCTTAGTGGCCATTATGGTGTTGTGCTGAAGGTTGGAGTCAATGACCCTGGAGGTCTCTTCCAACCTAATCAACTGCTATGAAACACGGCCCCAGGGAGAGCAGAGGAGGGAGCCTGCAGCTGCTTTGCCAGCACTTGCACAGCACATCACAGCTCTCCTGAGACAGACGAGGCTGTCAGAGGCATAGCAGAGATGGCAGAGTGCCACCTGACCCAGGGGTGAGATGAGAGGAGCAGGAAATTGTCATCTGATGCATTTTTCCTTTCCTCATCGTGCCCTGACCCCATTGTATTGCATTTAAAACTGAGGCAGCACTGGAAGTAAAATCCAGGTAGTGCTGTGCATAAAGGAACAGAGGAAGGATTAGCTCTTGCCCATTGTTGCTTCTTTCACCTTCTGAAAAAGAGGCAGAATTTCTCTTTTGACCTGGTGTTAATGGAAATAATCCTTCAGATTTCCACTGCAAAGCCATCACAGGAAGCTCTACTCACATCCAAAAACGTCCTGGGAGCACCAACCCAAAGAGCAAATCTCATCTGCCTGTCACAGAGATCACCTTGGCATGGTAAACAGCCAACATCTGGCATCAGACAGGGACTGAGCTGAGAGAGAAGCTCCTGAGCAGAGCTTTTCTTTCTGTTAATAAGAACAAGACCACATCTCTGTGCCCTGCTCCCACCAGCCAAGAGCAGGGAGGTGAGAGGAGAGGTGAGCCCTGTGCTGGGCAGCCACAAAGACAACCCCAAAGCATGCTCACAGCAGAGCCAAGCCAAGCCCCAAGGCTGCTGTTTAAGAGAAGCTGAAGCAGTTGGATGTCTCCTGGCAGCACAAGGTCCCTGCTGTCCCAGTGCCTGCGGTGCCATCCCTGCTGCCATCCCTTGTGGAGGGGACTGGAAGAGGCTGCAGAGAGCACCCTCGGGGGCATGGCTGGAGCCAGGCAGCGTCTCCAGGGACAGGAACAGACTCCAGCTGAGATGTTTACACAAACATGTTATCAAAACCACAGCTGAAAACCAACCTGGGTGCAGTGCTAGGGACAGGGAGGGGGGAGGAGAAGAGGAGAAAGCCAAAAAAGCCTTTGGCCTCGTCTGCTCCTGCAGCCCTGACTCACATGACTGTGCAGATGGGGCTGCTGGGATGAGCCCAGACTGTGGGATCAGCATCAAAGCCAGTCACAGCCTGGGCTCAGCCTCCCAGAACTGTGGCTGAACACGTGGAGAGAGGAAAAAGGGGAGGGAAATGCCCAGGAATGAAGAGAATCACAGAATCATGAAGGCTGAGAACCCCTCTAAGGTCCATCAAGTCCAAGCATCGAGAGCCCAGCCCAGGAGGAAGAGGAATGTGGGAGCAGATGTGCACCAGACAACCTCCTCTGCCCAGCCCCAGCCCCACTTTAAAGCAGAGCCAAGCTGGTGAGAACTCATCTCCTGAGCTTCTGAGCCCACAGCCTGCTCTGACCTGGTGTCACCATGCTGGAGGCCACAGCAGCCCTGCTGAGATGTGCCTGCTCCTGGCTGGCAGCTGAGGACGTGCTGCTGAGGCCATGTGTGGGGCCAAGGCTGGCTCTGGAGCTCCTGAATTCCCCAGATCAGCCAACCTCACTCAGAAGTGAGCCCTGGACAAATGTCACCATGCCCAGAGGTTCCTTTTGCTCCATAACTGCAATTATTATTTTTTTTCCTCTACCATTTTTTTTGTTCTCCTTGCATGCCCTTTCCTGCTGCTTCTGAACTCCCCACACCTCCCGCAGGCAGCAGGCTCCCTGACCTGGAAAATGAACTGTTTGCAGCCTTGTCTAGTTGATGCTAATGAAAGATGCAGGTCTCAAAAAGCATCTTCACCCTCACTCCAGCAGAGCTGGTGGCAGCTGGGAGAGGTCCCACTCTTCTGGAAGTGAACTCCTCTACTCCTTTTTAATCCCCAGAGGTTGTACTCTTAGGTGTAAGGGCAGACAACAGGCACAGATGGCACAGCACAGAATCAGACTCTGGGGAGGTTTGGTTTTTTTTGTCTGAAGAAGCAGCAGAGTGAGTAAGTGGCCACAGGGATGTGGAAAAAAAAAATAAATGGTGGAAAGCAGCATTGTGCAATTAATTAACCAAAAAAAAAAAGAGGAGGAAAAAAAAAGGAAAAAAAGAAAGAAAGAAAAAGGCTAAAAATAGACCTGCTATATCCTAGCTGATTAGAAACAGCCCCGAGTGCAAACGCAGCCTGCCTGGAGTCCTCCACCCCTGGGAGCTGGGCAAGCTGCAGCTCAGCATCAGTCACTGAGCAGGGACTGCACAGCCTGGGGCTGGGATGTGGGTGAGGGCAGGGGGAAAGGCTCATGCTGGTGCCCAAACGAGCTGAGAATCACTGAGCCTTCGAATTGTTTTGGCTGGACCAGACCTTTCAGACCCAGTCACGGCCAAGTTAACCCAGCCCTGCCCCCAGCATGGCTCAGCTGCCCCCCGGGAGGGCTCTGATAGCTCCCAAAGCCCTTGGGTACCACCAGCACCTCCCAGAGCACTCAATGCAACTCCACTGGCACCAGGGCAGCACCTGGGCTGAGATGGAGGAAGAAAACTGCCTGGGGCTGGAGGCCAACAGCATCTCCCAGCCCACAGAGGCTCCTGTCCGGGCTTGTGCTTGCTCCCTGCTGCCTGCAGGAAGGCCAAAAAAACCCACGGGGGCTGATCCTGTGGTGCCCAGAGGACCTCCAACCATCACATCTCTGTCTTAGAGCCGGGTCTGGTCTGCTGGCATCCCTGTGCAGACAGAAACAGAGAGCAAGAGCAGAGGTGCATGAGGACAGGGAGACCTCTTCCAAAGGCAGCAGAGAGAGACCATGCACAGGATTCCCATCCCCACCGAGCCTGGCCAAAGCAGGATCCCTGCTCGCTGCTCTTCCCAGCGACTCCCCTCGCTGCCCAACGCTTCTCCCCCTCCCCAGCCAGGGCTGCTGTCAAGGCGTGTTAGAGGCAAAGACGCTCACACACCCCCTGCCAGCTCCCTGCGGGCCACAGCCTGGCTCAGCTGCCCCGGCAGGGCTGCCTCTGCCCCAGCCAGGCAGGCACTGTCCCCTCGGAGCTGCAGGCAGGGGCAGGGAGGCTGTTTCCAGCGTGACAGACACAGGATGAGTCACTTCCCATGTTTATTCCCCCTCTTCCCATTCGACAACCCTCGCACTGCTTTTCTCTTTCGCTCTGCACTGAGGCTCTGGAAGGTTGCTGCTGCCGAGGGCTGAGCTCCAGCTCTGCTGCAGCTTCCCCAGGGGCTGCGCTCCGATGGCTGCAGCAAACTCAGCGCCCAGCCAGGACCTGAGCTCCTCGGTGCCGCCCGGCACCAAGGGGCTGCTCAGAGCCTGGGGCTGGTGATGGAGCCCCTCTGCAGCTCCCTGGCAAGGCACCTCCCAGCAGCCTGCCCCAGCCCCAGCCTGGCACCGACTGTCCTTTAGCAAGGGACACTGCAGTCTGGCCAGCCTGCCCTGCGGAGAGCAGTCTGCACTCGCCGAGAGGAAGCAGAGGAGGAAGGGGAGGGGGCAGGGAAGCTGGCAGAGCTGGGCACTGCTGGCTGCTCACGGATGCCTGAGCTCATCAGCCGTGAAGGGATGAAGGATGAGGACAGCACCCACCAAAGGACCAGGGACTCTAACTGCTGTATCTGGGCAGGAGAACGAGAGGCAGATTAGCAGCCTGATGTGATGGAGAGGAAGATTGAATGCCAGGCTGGACCTGTGTCGAGATGCTGGGGATGATGTGGGCATCTGTGTCACCCCCCCTGCCCAGCACCCACCACGGCTCAGTCAGGTTGGCTTATTTGACATCTGAACCTTTCCACCTCGCTGGGCAAAGCTGCTGAGATCTCAGTGGGCACTGGCAGAGGTGGGAGGGGAGCAGGGCAGGGGCTGGACCAGGTTTTCCAAGGAGGGAATGGCTCATGCAGGGTGCCAGCTCCTGAGCTGCTCTCCCCTTCCCTGCAGGAACAGCAGCTGCCCTGCTTGGCTCAGAGCATCCCCAGCCTCACAGAGGCAAAAGGAAAAGGCAAAAATAGACACATCTGCCCCCAAACCCTCTCTGGGGCTCTGGGCTTAGCAAGCTCTGCTGCCTACAGCCTGAGCCCTCAGCCAGGCAGCTCCTCAGCCCCTCTGTTGGCTCTGAGCTGCTGAACCCTGCAGCTTCAGCTTGTCCCCACTGCCTGGGCCCTGCATCTGCTGGCTGACCTGCAGCAGCAGCAGCCTGGAACAGCTGCACTGCCACCACTGAGGCTCCAAAGACTACCATGGCAATACCTGCAGCACCTCTGAGAGGGGTCAGTGGGGGCTCAGGGGGGAGGGGAAGGCATTTCCCACTCCTCCTTTCCTAACCCATCACTTTGGTCTTGCGTGGAGGCTGCCAGGGGGGACTGCAGAGGAGCCCTGGGAGGACACACACACACACTGCAGAGGAGCCCTGGGGACACACACACACACACTGCAGAGGAGCCCTGGGGACACACACACACACTGCAGAGGAGCCCTGGCCACAGAATCATTTTGGTTGGAAAAGACCTTTAAGATCACCAAGCCAAGGCGAGTGTGGTGCTAAGCCATGCCCCTCAGCAGCACATCTCCACCTGTGCATTGATAAATATAGCTATTTGTAAGAAATAAATATATCTGTGGCTCGGATAAGTGACAGCTCTGCAGGGGACTGTGCCTCAGAATGTCGTGGCTTGGTTCCCAATCAGACTAAAGCTAGGTCAGCGCTCAGGGAGATGGCTGGAGAGAGCAAGAGCTGCCTTCTTGCTGACCTTCAGGGGTGCAGAAGTGACCCTGCCTCTCCTCCTCTGCTCCTCCACCCGTGCTCAGCCTGCTCCCTGTGCCCACTGCCCGCGGCGCTGCCGGTGACAAATGCTCAGTGACAGCAGCAGAGAGCCAACCCCAACCCCCTCCCCACGCCCACAGGGGAGCTGCTGATGGGTGAGGAGTGGGACCTGTGCCACAGCAGGGCTGCCTCTGCCCCTCTGAGCTGCTAGTTCGGAGAGCCATGCCCAAAGCAGGACTCACCAGAGGTGCCCAGAGATGGGACAAGGGACAGAGGGCACAAGCTGCAACCCAGGAGACAGGGCAGGGTGCAGGCAGCTGCAGCCAGGGGAAGAGCCGAGCTGAGAGCAAAGCCTGCCAGAGCTCTTCCACCCCGGCCAGGCAGAAAGGGCTCTGACAAGTTCCCCCTCGCTGCTAATTGTCCATCAGATGGAGGCGTTTGGGCTTTACCCCTCCCCCTCAGCAAACCGAACAGGAGTAAACCAAAGGCTGTGCCACCGCCTGCATTCTGCCGGGGGTTAGATCAATCGGCCAAATGTTCTCTGCTGGCTTTGCAGTCAATGAATCACTAAATTTGGATCCACATCCTCACCAGATGGATCAGAACCGAGGGACTGCTTCCCCACCACCACCCCTGTCCCTGCCCAGAGTTGAATGAGGCTTCTGCCTGGTTGTGAAGCAGAGCTGGGGACTCTAGGGGAAGTTTCCTCTCTGTCCCCTAACTGCAAGGTCCGAGGGATGTTCTAAGCACCTCAGTTTTCACTAAACCCTTGTGGCAGCAGGGGTAAAGCCTGAGCAGCCCTGAAAGCTCCAGCAGCCCTCCACCTCCAGGGAGGTGAAACAAACCCTGGGGTGTGACCTTCTCAGCTTGCCCAGGGGGTGCAGACCTCCCTCCTGGCTCTTCCACAGCCAGGAAGGCTGGGATGGTCTTCCTGAAAGCAGGTTCAGGTGCCTGGTCTCTTCCATCCTTTCAGCAGCAGCCTCTGAGCAGCCTCCCCAGGCTCTTTGGCATTTGCTGGGAAAGATCAGGACGAGGAGGATCGATAAATTCCATCACAGATGACAAACACGGAGAGAGAAGATGGCTTGGGGAGGCTGCTCCACATCTGCAGCTGGGCTGGATGGAGCACACCAGGGTCAGACCCCTCACCCGAAATGCTCCTGCCTGCGTTGGCAAAGCTCCTGTCAAGAGCTCCTCAGGCACAAGGGTCGTGCTCCCCCCTCCCCTCCATCTGCAGTGGTGCTTCTGCCAGGTCCCCAGTCCCATTTCAGCAGTCTCCTGTCTCCCTGCCTTGAGAGCCTGATTGCAAATCCTCCCCAAGTGCTCTCTGCTGGGCTGGCTCCCTGCCCGGAGACTGCATCAGAAATTCTGCTTGATGGATCAAACTCTGAGCCAGCAGGGGGAAGGGAGGGAAGGAAGGAGTACCCTAGACAACCCCAACTCCCCTGCTTCCCTCTTCCCAGGAGATCAGGGAGACACCAGGAGGTTCCCTTCCCTTTAATTTGTCCCTACCCAGGAGGGCTTTACACCAAATCCTGATGGATGTGATCCACACAAAAGCTGCTGCAAGAGGGACCAAGGGTGCCAGATGCAGGAGCTTTGCCATGCCCTCCCTACCGAGGAGCCCTCCCATGGGGTCTCTTGAGGTCCACCAGCCCCACAGACCCCAGGCAGACTCCTTCCTCCAGCAGCAGTGCAGCTACCACAGCAACAGCTACTGAGACACTCAGAGCTCCTGACTGCAACCTTAAACATCAATCCAAGGCCACCCTCACAGCAGAGATCTGCTCAAGTCCTGCTGAGGAACCTCTGACAAGAGCAGCTTGGGGCACCACCAGTTTGTGGGACTACTCAGTGGGCAAAGTGGAGCTCTTTGGGGGTTGCCAGACCTATGGACAGCAAAGCTGTGGACCAGACTATGTTATTTTCCAGCAGGTGGAGAAAAGGGCTGGGAGTGGTGTGTCTGGTCAAGGCAGCAAGGTTTCAGAAATGTCCTCAGATGTCCCTGGGCACCACATGTGGGCTCAGAAGACCTGGAGATGCAGGCGGTGGTGCAGGGCCAAGCTGTCCCAGTCACCACCTCACACTGGAGCGTTTCAACACGACCTGGAGGTGGCTTTGCAGGTGGCCTCCTCACATGGCAAGAGAAGCACAAGAGAACCTTTCTTGTTTTTAAGCCAAAGGTGGCACCAGCTCCTCGTGAGGATCTCAAACACGCTGGAGTCAGAGAGGTCAGCTTTCAGCCTCCAAAGCCATCAAAGACTCTTGGGTCAAGAGGTAGCTGGGCAGGGTGCTGGCTGATGTTAGTCACCTCCTATTTCATCCTGGTGCCCTTTCAGCTGGAGCTTCTGTTCTCAGCGAGAGGTTGCCCCAGCACAGGCAGGAGCCCCTGGCAGATCTGCTGACGCTGGCAGGCTCTGCAGCAGGCTGATGCTATTCTGGCTCCCTCCCTTGCTTAGATGTCACAGCAGGAGGACAGTCTCTCCCAAAGGCAGAGGGGAGAAAAGGCAGCTCCCACTGTGCTTTGCAAGCCAGTTCAGCACAGTCTTCTCCCTCTCCAAAGGATGAGCTTGGCCAAAAGAACCTGAGACCATCTTGTAGAGCCTCTGTTGTGCACCACAGTGGGTCCCTGGGGACAGGATGTTCCTTTCCTGAGGTGCCTTTGAAATTAAATCTCCTCCTGTCCCCTCAAAAGGCTCCCTGAGAAGCAAAGACCTAAATCCAACGTCTTCCATTTCCCTTACCAACCAAAAGCAGAAGCTCCCATTGCTGGGGCTTGGGGGAGGATGAAAGATCACGGCCAGGTGAGACAGCAACGGTCACAAGGAGCAGCACAGCAATGGGTCCCATGCCAAGGGCAGAAGAGGAAGAAGAGCAAGGCCCTCAGGTAGGCATGGGCAGGGTGATCGTGCCCAGGACCCAAGGCAGCCCACACCTAGAGCTCAGCCTGGTCCCTGGTGGGACCTCAGCCCACAGGGGTGGGATGGGTCCTGCTCGGCCGAGAGGGCAACTCCTCTAACACCTCCCAGCAACAAGGACAACAGCCACGGCTCAGGGAAGGGCCAGCAGGAGAGACAGAAAGATGCCAGCCTGTCTGCACAGCCTCTGGGTCAAACTAGCTCATGGAAATGGGGACAGCAGCAAGAAAAGTCCTGTTGGGAAGGAGGATGCGAGAGCAAACCGCAGCAAGGAAGGAGGCAGAACTCCATCGCGTGGTGGCCAAGACCTGGAGCCAGGCTCAAGGAATGGAGGTGAGGGCATGGAAACGTTGGGGGTTTCTTTCCCCTCAAGGATATATCCTTAGGAACTGACCCAGGTATCAAAGATCAACATCTTGATGCTTTCCCCACCTACCAAACCAGCAGAGGCTAAAGAAAGGACATCTCTGCTGGCATCCACCCGCACGCCGCAGACATCTCCTCGCTCCGGATGGACAACCCTGCCCCACGAGGGCCCCAGGACCTGCCCCTGCTCCCTGAGTGTCACCAGCTACCAGGACGACTTCAATCCTCCCTGCCAACTTCATGCTACCTCCACCACCCGTGGAAGCCAGGACAGCGAGGGCCCAACGAGGGGAGCCTTGGCCATGAAGGTCACTCCCTGCCCCTCGCAGCGGGCAGAGGAGGAGTCCTGCTGCTGCTGTCCCTTGTGACCAGGGCTGGGCTTTCCCGGTGGGAAGGAGGAAGCTTTGCCACTCACCTAGCAGCAGGTTCATGAGGACCTCCTGGCCTGCCAGCGTGCTGCTCTTCACCAGGCAGATGAGGGTGCCTGCGATCCAGGGGATGCCGTGCCCCGTTATCCCCAGCAGGCTGACCATGGAGCGGGCACCACCCCAGGAGGACGCTCTGTTGGCACACACTCCCAGCCTCTTGGACATGCAGATGTCGATGGCCAGCAGGGAGTTGAAGGCAATTCCCTTGAAGGAGGGGTTGAGCTGCATGCAGTCCTCCTCGGGCAGCTGCTGCGATTGCCTCCGCTCCCTGGCGCCGCCGCCCTGGGCAGCTGCTGGCGCTGCCTGCCCGCTCTGCTTCCTGCCGCTGCTCCTGCCCTCCTGGCTCCCCTTCAGGGGCTGGTTCAGGGAGAGGAACTCGGCCCGGTTGAGGACGTTGTTCCTGGCCCTGGAGCGTGCCTGGGATGCTGGCATTGCAGCCTCTCCACCACAACCTGCTCTGCAGCCACCGGCAGCCAGAGGAACTCCCTCTGCTCCCCGCAGGAAGCTTCCCCCGCTCCCACCCTCACCAGCCGTGGGTTTGGGAAGCACCTCGGGTTCCCCTCTCCTGCAGTTGCCCCCGGCACAGTCTGCAGCTGTTAAATATAGAGTAAGGAATGCACATGGCTGTTTACTTCGTGGGCCTAGCAAGCTTGGGAGGAAAATTAATGCCAGGCTTGGCAGCCACTCCAGTGCCAGGGAGAAAGGTTAAACAGCCAATAGATGGGGAGAAGAGGAGGGAAAAGCATCGTGCCAAAGGTTGGTTGCTTCTGGCCTGCTCTATTTAAATCTGCCAATTGCTTATTCCCTTGGGCTGCAAGGGAAACTGGGAAGTGTAGTCCTTTCCTGCTCTGCGATTCGCTTTGCGAAGCCTGAGAAGCAGGGCGGGAGGGGATCAGGGCATCCCCTCCCCACGGCAGCTGGCACGGCTCCGGGGGTGGGCTGTGCCACCACCCAGGCTGGGCACTGCTCGGGGGCTGCCCCCCAAGGGGGCTCTCCCCAGCTGTCTTCTCAATTTGGCTGTTCTGCAGCATCTCCCCCCCTGCCTGAGCACCACCTCCCTCTCCCTGGCACGGGTACCTGCCACACAGCACCAGCCCCATCCTCCCTCCTGCTCATCCCTGCGGCCACCTCCCCCACTCACCTCACTCCCGGAGAAGGAAGTGTCCCTGGGCTGCAGATTGAAAGGGACAAACGCTGCCAGCCAGCTCACACCCTCCTGTCCCAGCACCGAGCCTGGTTCAACACCACAGAGGTCCCTCCTGTGCCACCCAGCACCCGGAACCTGTGCCCAGGGCAGGTGACAGGCAGTGCCCAGGTCCCAAAGCTGTGGATGGCATCAGCAGCACAGGCCCCCTCCCCTGAGACTGGTACATCTGGGCTCCTATTTCCCCTGTAATCAATCAAAAGAACATAAGAGACACCAATTCACTGCTGAATCTCACCCTGCAGGAGCCTGCCCTGGCCTGCAGTGATGATCCTGAGTAGAGGAAGGAGGATGCCCTCCTCGGGCAGCCCCACCCAGCCCATAAACCACAACCCTGTGTAGATCAGGTGCCACCTGGGGCTGTGGCATCCCAGGAGCACACACACAGATGCTGCCACCCACCAGCTGCCAGCCCAATCCCACTGCCTGGCTCCAAGGCAGCTGGAGCTAACCATCATCCCAGCTTGGCCACAGCTGGCATCTCCCTGCTGGGTGGCCTCTGCTTCTCCAGCTCTCTGCAGGGCTCTGCAGGCAGCAGTGTGCAGAGGGTTAAAGTGCTGGTGGCCAGAAGCCTGCAGAAACTGGGAGACTGATCTCTCCTCCTGCCCAGCTCTGTGCCAGGGCTGCTGAGCTATTGCTGAGCCTGTTCCTCAGGAGCTGTCACAGGGAAAGAAAAAATACCCTGAGAGCCCTGGGAGTTAATTTAATCTGGTGCCTGCCCCTTCTGCTGACACTGACAGGAGGGAATTTCTCTGCCTCACACACAGAGCTGCCCCAGCCTCCCAACCAGGACCCAGCCCCCCCAGCACCACAATCTCCAGGGGGAAGAGGATGGAGGAGGAAGGGCAGAGTGGGATGGAGGTAGTGCCAGCAAAGCCCTGTCGAAGCAATTTGTCTGCCCTGCAGCCAGGCAGGCTGCCACTGATGGTCCCAGCTGCAGAGACTGAGCTGGGGAGGGAAACATCTCCCTCATCACCAAACCAGGGCTAATCCTGCAGACAGGCTCCCTGCTCTGGGGGGGCTATTCCAGGCCTGACACCCGACCCACCTGGAGAACAGCCAGAGGGACAAATCCAGCATGCTCCATGCACCCTGGCTGTGCCCTCTGCCTGCCTGTGGGCTGCTGCTCACAGTCACCTCATGACAGGATGAGGGGCACTGGGGACAAGCTGGAACAGGAGGAAAACCTTTTTGCCTGTGAGGATGCTGGAGCCCTGGGGCAGGCTGCCCAGGGAGGTTGTGGAGTCTCCTTCTCTGGAGACTTTCAAAACCCACCTGGATGCATTCCTGTGTGACCTGCCCTGAGTGGTCCTGCTCTGGCAGAGGGGGCTGGGCTGGATGATCTCCAGAGGTCCCTTCCAGGCACCAACCTCCCGTGGTTCTGTGAAGAAGGAAGCTTGGCCAAAACAAAAGTCAACATTTTGGAGTATTCACAGAGCACACAGCAGTGCCAGGCAGCTCCCTCAGCCCTCTGTAGCATCACCTCTGCTGGGCTGGTTTTAGCTGCTGCTGTTCAGACGGTGAAGAAGAGGTCCTGCCTGTGAGAAGACCTGGAAAACATGGTGGAAGGACACGGAGTAAGGAAGCAGAGCACAATGCTGGTGGGAACCACCGCAGGGATGCCACAGCAAGACACAGACAATGCACTACATGAGCAGCAGAAGGCAACACATGTCCCAGCATCACCAGACCCTCCTCATTCTGGCTTATCACAGCTTGGCCTCCCATCTCCAGCAATCCCATCAGTGATCCCAGCAGTGATCCCAGCAGGCTCCTTCTGCACACAGCTTAACGCCGCCGCTCCCGGGTGGGCTGTGCTAATGCCTTCATCGCTCCCAGCAGCACACGGAGGCAGGCAGGACCCAAACCCAAAGCAAACTCCAGCTGAAGATGAAAAAGTTAATTAAATTAGAACGAGATAATGCAGTTTGCTCCTTGACCAGCACGCCAGAGACAGCCAAGCTGGAGCAGGACCTGGCTGAAGCCTGAGTGGCAGCAGCGCTGCAGGATGTGCAGTCTCACCAGATCTGTGATGCTCTCCAGAAGCTGTGAGGAGCTTGTTTGAAAAGTGTGAAAGAGTCTTGGAAATGTCAAAAGGATTTCAGCACCTTCTGGAGGCTGCTGAAGCAATTGGGTTCTTCATTTGGAGGTGCTAATTTCATTCTTTCTTCTACTACGAGGTAGTAAAGTTGCTCGTGTGGATGTGTTTTTGGGTTCTTAGCCCTGCGGCAGGGCTCAAACTGTGCCCTTCACGGGGACTGGGGAGTTTAAAACAGACCTTTGGCCAAAGCTTTAAGGGAGGTGCAGAAGGAAAACACAACAATGCACCCTGTCATCTTCACCTGCAAACCTGCCTGCCCTCCTCCTGTGCCATCCTCTTGCCAGGATCATCCAGTAGTAGCTCCAGGCTCTGCTGCTGCTGGAGGGCAGATGGCATCTGCAGAGGGCTGGGAAATGCCAGGCTGAGCCGACCCAGTCTGCTGGAAGTGTGGAGTGGGAAGGACTAACAGACACTGCCCCAGCTCTGTGCTGCTGGACCACACCCCAGTGGCACCAGCAAAATCATTCTTACCTTTTGGCTCCCCAGGTTACCTGTCAAGACCCAGCTCAGGGAAGACACAGCCCCAGAGCCCTATGCAAAGCCCAGCAAAGCTGGAGACAACTCCCCTGGGCTCAGCTCTTGGAACCAGGATGGTGCAGCAGGTCTCATCCAGGAGATAAACTCATCTCACCTGGGCTCAGCCCTTGGAACCAGGATCATACAGCAGATCTCATCCAGGAGTTAAACTCATCTCACCTGGGCTCAGCTTTTGGGACCAGGATCATGCAGCAGATCTCACCAAGGAGCTAAACTCATCTCACCTGGGTTCAGCCCTTACAACCAGGATCCTCTGCTGGCTGGTCTGCAGCACCAGCAGCCTCACTCTTAAACTGCCCTTAACAGACGTTTACAACTTCCCCGTAGTTAGCTGCAGCCTCAGGTGCTTCTCATTCTCTTCTCCAGCTCTTCCCAGTCCCTGGGCTGCCCTGGGGGGAGCTACCCGTTTCTGGTTGGTGGCCTCGAAGCTCAAGCATCTTTGGGTACGGAGTTTGCAGAGGAGGAGACCGCAGACCATCATCTCTTCACCAAATCTACCAACAGAGCTTTTCAGCTTGGAGATAAAAAACCTTAATCTGGAAAACAAAAAAAAAAATTAAAAATAAAAAAAAACCCAAAACAATCCAAACAAAAAAAAGCCCCAAACAAACAACAACAAAGAAAACCCCAACCAAAC